>VZRJ01005917.1:1219464-1520998 GCA_013397565.1 Ptilonorhynchus violaceus | reverse complement strand
CTTCTTCCCCCCTTCCTCCTCCCTCCCTCCCCGCGGCCTCGAGTCGCGCCAGTGATGGAGAGAGCGTCACCGTCTCCTAGCAGCGCTCCTAGCAACGCTCCTAGCAACCGGGCAACATCTGCTCCCGCTGGACCAATCCGCGCGGGGAACATCTGGGCACCCACCTCCGCGGGCTGCGGCCGGGAGGTGATGCGCTCCTCAGTGGCTGCAGGGACCCGCAGGAGCTGCCACCGCCGCCACCAACACCGCCGCCACCAGCACCGCCACCACCTCCTCCTCCTCCAGGAGCGGCGAGGGAAGGACGGAGCAGCCGTCCCTCTGGAGCCGGGGCTCGCTGGGTGAGTGCCACGGAGCCGGGCACGGCGAGCGGCGGGGTTGTCCGCGGCGGTGCGGTGGTGCGGGGCTTTGCTGGTGGGATCCGCTCCGATGGGTTGAGGAGGTGGTGGATGGAGTGGAGTAAGTTCTGTGTTTGTTTGGGAGCTCTCGCGGCTTTGCTGCATCGTGGGAGAGGGAAGAGCCGGGCGGGAGGCTGCGCGCGTCCCGCAGTGCTACGGGCAGAGGTGCTGCTGCTCCGCCGGACTCTACGAAAGGTCATTTCGATCAGAGTCCTTTTTTTACGGTCAGAGCTGAACTCTGAAAAGTAACCATAGCTCCTCTTTCATCGCCTGCTAATGCTGTCATCCTCTGGGGTGACACAACTGTCTAAATATAGTTGTCTTATAGCTGCGAGGCACGAGTATGCACACACACAAGCTCTTTTCCTTTCTCCCTTGCAGGATTTAGACATGTCCAATTTCATTCATATACGTAAAAAGTGTGAGTGTCTCTGGCATACACGCGTGAAAGTGCAGAGTTTAGGTATACACATGTGTCTGTGATCATTTTTCCCTCTGAGAGTGGGAGATAACCTTACTACAGCATGCCAAATACTTCACCCAGCAGGCAAAGCATCAGCCTGGACACTGTGCTGTATGTCAGCCAAACACTGAAACGTGCACTCTGCTAATGAGAAATGGGAACCTGACTTTCCCCACACCTGTACTGCTCTGCAGGCGGTATGAGTGTGGATGATAGGAAATTAATGCTACTACTCAAAATAATGGCATGGTTTTAATAGCATCCCTTTAGCTTTCCTCTGAGATTGACAAGAATTAATGGAGAAAATAATGTGCCATTTTAAGAGGTGGTTGGGGCAGAATTAATGTTCTAGCTCCAGAAACGTCCGGATATTTAGAGGAGCAAGCTGTATTTTTGCAGCTTTTGCTCTGAGAGGATTAGAGCTATACCACCGAGAGATTGAAATGTTTTCTTCCTGAAAATAAAACTTTCCTGATGTGTGAAAGGGATTGCAGGAAGCAAGGTCAAAGCTAGAGAATTGGGTGTAACATCAGAACTCTTATTTATCCCTGTTACTAAGCCCTGTGGGGATGCTGAAATAGCACTTTCTCCTGCGGTCCAGCTGCTTGCCGTGTTTGCCCTGATTTTGCCACCTGAGCCGTGTGTGTTTCTCCTTGATCCACCCCGGCAGGTGACCGTTCAGCAGTGCCGTGCTGCCAGAAATGCTCGCTGAGCCCGTGCGAGGGGGAAATCGCACCAGGATTGCTGAGATTATCCCGGAAAGACCCTTTGCAGATTGACTCCGCATCCTCAGGTAACTAACGAGTTTGCAAAACTTCAGCGGGTTGGGCTGAGTGAAGGAAGTCACTGGGATTAATGTCGAAAGGGCGTGAAGCTGGAATTATTATTTTATTCTGTTGATAAAAGCAGTGGGACTATGAGGAGGGAGGCAGGAATAGTCACTCAGCCATTAAGTCTCATGCCTTCGTGCCCTCATGAGAGCTATTCAGATGCTTGTGCCTTGTACACATGTGAGAATCTGCAATTAGGGAGATCAGCAAAGCAATCAGCGAGCTAAAAGGCACTTTTAAAGTGCGAAGCCAGCAGACGAGAGTACGGCCGGGGGTCCCCACCTTGCCGTGGGTCGATGAAAGGGGGTTTGCTCTGCCCGAGCGAGGGATGAGGCTCGATACGCTGGAAGGGCTGCGATCGATTGGCAGCCGCGTGAAATCCTGGGGCTGGCATGTGTTTTCGATCCACATGTTCGCCTGCCTGTGGTCTGGTAGGGTTGCATTATCATCTGGGAATCCCACAGTGGGACCAGCTGCTCGCGCTGCCCCTGAAGAGGAGAAAGGCAGCAGCAGAGCATGTGAAATCAGAGGCAGGTTTCGGCTGAGCACCCCCTAATTGCGGGTGCTCCGAAGGTTAGAGGCGGGGGAGTTCATCACCGCAGTTTGACAGCAGTCGCAAGGACAGGATGATGCGCCCTGCCATGTCAAAGTCACGTCTCCCGCTGGTAATAAAGGCCAATTTCGGCGTGCTCAGAAGCCCCGGGTTTTGTGTTTGTGCACGCAAGGGATGCTCGGCGATGGTCTCGGTCTCAGCCAGCTTTATCTCGCGTATTGATTACTGTGCTTTACGCCGCGATAGGAGCCCTGCAGGGCACCGGCACATTTGAGTCACCGCCTCGGTGCGCAGCGGCGGCGGGGTTGGCTCGGCCGGCGGCTCTGTGCTCACCCCCTGCAGATGTCTGCATCAACAACCAAACACTATCGACTCGGACAAGCCCTTTCACTGCAGCGCTGAGCAGGCAGGGACGAATTTTCCTGCCGAGGAAAGGTAGGGGAGGTGGAGGCACAGGCAGGTGTGGGGATGCTGCTCCCAAGGGCTCAGGTACAAGTTCTGGGACAAAGCTGCTGAGCAGACCCGGGGCTTGCAGATCCCTCTTGGTTGCCTGAGATGCAAAAGCACGAGCTTTGGTGTTTTTTTCCTGGCTGTTCAGTCATCTGTTAAACTCCGTCTCAGCTCCTGTCTCGGCTGGGCTGCAGCCTTATGGAGATCTCCCGGCATTAATTCATGCTGAAGAGGGGCTGCTGTCACTGGGGCGATGCAGGAGCACAGGTGAAGTGACTTTGTTACAATTTGCAGTTCAAATGGGAAGTTGCGGAGTTATAAATCTATTTCCAATCCAATCTAGATAAGATCACCCCCTGTCCAAACACGCCTGATAACTCTGTGACTACCACGCCACAGAGCGCCATAATTATTCCTGGAGAAACAGACAGGAGCAGGCACATTTCGCTCTTTTGAAAGTACAATTAAAGCCCTCGCTAAGCTGCCTTTGAGAGACCCAAGCTCCAGGCACAGGCGTCTATTCCCTCACTGCCGCGCGTGGGATTTATATTCCGACCTTCCATTAGCGCTAATGGCAGCTGCAGCCGCCGTGCCCCGATGCGCCGCGCATTCCGAGCAGGCGGGGTGTGAGCACCGGGCAGCGGCAGCGGCAGCGCCCGCCCTGGGGCTGCCGAGCCCCGGGGGCACCGCCCGAGCCCTTGGGGAGCGGCACAGGGCTGGCGGCTGAGCGCTGCCGGGATGCTGAGCGCGCTTTCCCGACGCTCATCCAGCCTGGAAGGACAAACCTCCGGCGCGGGACTCAGCGCTCCGCTGGTTTCGCCCCCGTGGGGAGGTTTGGCCCCGTGCCTTGACTTGTGGTGTAGCGCTGAAAAAAAAAACGTAATGCGATTAAGATGTATCTGTCTCCGAGCCCGAGCGAGGCAGAGGCAGTGACTCATACCACCTTGCTGTAGCTGTCAAAACACTTGGCTCGCGAGAATAGCCTTCTACACAAAAAGCACTGATTCAATGTGTTTATATTTAAACAAAACACCGAGGGTCTGATTCACTGCGGCATTACTACAGCCCGGGGTGGCTGTAACCCCAGCCAAGCAGCTCCCAGGCACGCACGGAGACATCGAGGGCTGACTTCCAATAAGTGTTAGGGAAAGGCTTGGTCCTTGCGAGCCTCCTGCACGGAGAGGGGCCCCTCGAAGGCTTTGGCATCACTGCTGGTGTTGAGGGCACAGTGCAAGGACACAGTTCATGCTCTCATCCCCCTGCACCATGGACAGATGTGTGGGCACCACCAGCAGCCACAGAAGATGGTGGTGGCGGGATTGTAGCTACACTGAGCACAAGAGCACGCCCAGAGCTTATGGAGCAGCCCTGGGATGGGACTCGTGAGCCTTCAGCTCACTTTCTCACCCTGTAGCTGCAGGTGTGCAGGCAGCATCCCTTCCCTCCCGGAGAGCTGAGCCACCTGTGACAGCCCGTGGGAGCTGCTGAGCTGGGGAAGTGGGTGCCCCAAGCTCTGCAGATTTGGAAGTGCTGGGATTTGCTAACAGATGGTGTGGTGTCGAGCAGCTTGGGGCTACTTTGCTCCTCGAGTGCAGTCTTTCGTTTAAAGCTGGGAACACATTTAAAGCCAAACTTGCAGCCTGGGGATGCTGTTGGTGTTTGCTTGGTTGCTGTTTCCCTTCCTTGCTCCTAAACTAAGTTATGTGGGGGGTTGTTACAGCTTTGCTGCTTTAGCTAATGTAAGATCTTTGGGAATTTAAACCAGTTTGCACCCAAGGGTATGTCCCAAGCTGGTGCTGAACATAACCCCAGAAAGGGGGTGCCAGTTGATGAACCCTCTGCCAGGATGGTCATATGTGTCCCTCAGCAAAATACAATTTTTCCGTCTGCTCCTGCCAGCCAGCACCAGCCCCTGGCCCATGGCATGTGCTAAAACAGCCTCCCTCCCACGGGCTGCCACTTCTCTTTCCCTTGTCCCGCTCCCTGCTGTTTGAGAATGTCTCCAGGACCTCCCGTGCTCAGGGGATGCTGAATTCACACTGTCAGCCTCCATCTCTGGGGCAGGGAGCAGAATTCCTGTGGCCTGGAGCAGCAAAGGAGAGTTTTGCACAGAGCCAGAGGAGCAGCAGAACCGAGCTGAGATGCTCTGCACGCTGTGGTTGTCTGTGCTCACCCTGCACTCAGGCTGATTTTCTGTTTCCTCTGCACACAGGCAGTGATAGGGCTGTGCCTCCAGCCTTTTCCCTGAAAAACACTAGGGAGCAAGTTTTAGCATTTAGAGGCTTGGTTTGAGGGAAAGGATCTACCTGTGTGCTGGGTTTGGCTCCTTTCCCAGCCCTCACAGCCTGGGTGGCTACGGGAATGTCACTTGATCTGTCTGTACCTTTGTCTCCTTCACAGTAGTGTAAGGAAAACTGTCATGTTCTCCCATCCCACAGCACTGGGAGATAAGTGCATTTGTTGTTGTGCTCAGATAACACAGTAGTGGGGTTTCCACCTAGGAGAACTTAATATCAGAGTAATTAAATGTACAGGCTATCCAGGCTCTCTTGTAACTTAAACACTGGAAGAAAACCTGCGAGCCGAGAAGGTTGCTGCCTATGAATTTAAATCAGTGCTTGCAGCTACTCAGTGCCAATAGAGTGGTGAAGATGACAGCCCTGCCCTTGCCCTTGAGCACTGAGGCAGCTGCCAAGAGCATCTCTGGTGTGTGTGATGGTCCAGGGTGACTAGAACCTTGTAGTGGTCCTTGAAACGTTGGTAGTGTTGTCCCACTGTGAGAGTAATAGCCCCTTTCCCGGGGGAATGCTGCTCTTTAGGGCAATCCATGTCAGGATGGGTCCCAGAGAAGGGCCGAGGGCTCTCAGCTCCAAATGGGGTGTTAATCCACCAGTCAGGTTTCTGCACAGATTTCTAGCACCCTTTATGAGAAACCTCCATCCTCACAGACTTGAAATTGAGGGAGAAAACACAAGAAGACTCTCGTGTGAGGCGATTTCTTCTTGAGCCCCTTGTGGTTTTTTGATGTAGAAGAGAGAAGGGAGGGCACATTGCTCCTTCCAGCCAGTGAACAAGAGATGCTGTCAGTCCCTAAAATGGTAATGTGGGTATCTTATCACTCCCACCTGCAGCTAAGACTCAAGGAGCCCCTCATGCCCCATGGCAGGATCCTTGTAGTGACTTGAGGTCTGTGTTCTGGCTGTGCAATACCTTTTGGCTTTTCTAGTGTGACAGGGAAGCAGTCCAGAAAACCTCAGAAAACCCAAGTTTCAAATGCTCCTATAAGGAGATCCCTTATGGGAAATATTTCCCATAGGACCTGACTTTGAGTAATTCTATGAAATGGCTCTGGATACTTTCTTTACTTGAATTGCCTTTAGACATCATCATACCAAGTTTTTTTATTAAAAGGTGCTTTTAAATGAAAACAACAGAAATTTGTTATAGAAGAGAGTGTTTGGGAGGTGATGATGCATCCCTCAAATGCACACGGCTCCTTGTATTGTCCAGTGATCAGCCAAGCAAAGCCCAGCCCTGGCTCTCACAGGGACAAAGTGTTCTCCAGGCTGAGTACCACCAGAGTTATGGACCTCATTAAGATGCTGAATTAGCACCATGCCACCTTTCCATGGAGATGAGCGAGCTCAGAGCAGGCAGCCAGGGCTGGCTGCAGGTGCACAGGGTGCCCTGGCCCTCTGTAGGGCTCTGCTCTGGGGGAACAGACCTCCACCGGGCTCCTGCCACAGGACGAAAGCCCAATAGTTCCTTTTCCTAGCCCAGAGGTTGAGCCTCCATCCTCTGTGCCCTGAAAAACTGAAGCAACCCGGAGAACAAACCAACTCCATCACCCTCCCACTGAACTGGTGCTCTCCTGCTTCCCTGACACGACACTACCATCTAGTGAATACGCTCTGCATTGGTTTTCCAGGGAAGCCACGGAGCTCTGTGCGTGGTGTGTGGAAATCAGAACCCAACCCTCGGCCCACACACCCCACAGTGGAGCACAGGGTCCCCTGTCCTGCACACAGGTGGCCCCACCCTGGTCCCTCCTGCAGTGCATGGTGACCTTCCCATTTCGGGCATCTCCTGCCTGCTCTGTGGGGCTGTGGCTGGCCAGGACACCCCACTGGGCTGCAGGACCTGGAGACCCTGCCTGGCCATGGCAGCTTTGCCTGGTGCTGTGGTGGTCATTCTGGAGCAGGGTTTTCTGTGCTGGGAAGGCTCAGGGTGGGCGTTTCAGAGACACCTCCACATTTGCCAGCCTCTCAGGTGTTTTCCCAATGGGTTGAGGGATGTAGGCTGAGGATGAGTGTTGTCCTGGCTGCATCCCCCTCTGGATCCCTCGCTCCCCTACACACCCTGGACTGTGATGTTGTAGCCACCATGGCAGCAAGCATTACTGACCTTCTTTTTCCTCCTCTTTTGTGCAGAGCTGATCTGATCGGGGCCTACCCAAGACATTAACGACGTCGAAAGTAGCCTACTTTAAGAGAAAATATGCAGAAGAAGAACATTTACATCAAGATTACCATGAGTATTGTCCAAAAGTGAGTATCTCTCTCACTCCATACCCCACCCTCCCCCCATTTCATCCCTTGGTGCTAAAGACCCATTCATTTACTCCCCAGCACCTGATACTACCGGAGGACCGGACTTGTATCCTAAAACTATCTCTCCAGAAGCTCCGCTTCCTGGACGACCCCGAAGCCTATCTCCGTAGGTCTGTATTAATTAACAATCTGTTGAGGAAGATTCACCTAGAGACAGAGAGGGAGAGCTATGAATACTTTAAGGAGGCTCCGTGCTATAGGACTGCCTACTCTGACGCACGAAAACGGCTGAAGTTTATGGTGCAGGAGTGCTGTTCCCAGTCGCTCTATTATGAAGAGCTGCACTCGTATCGCATCGTGCCTTACTCTGCAGAGAACGCCGTCTACGGGATGGGCTACACGGGCAGCCACCTGGAGCAAAACTCTCAGTTGCTTATTTATAAAATGAATTAAAGTAGCTGTTAGACCCGCTGATGTTTGTTTCTGAATGCTTGGACTGCTTGTCGAGGTGCTGAGGTGAGGCGCTGGTTGCAGGTGTGTTTGGGATCGGAGGCGGAGGCACCGGGAGCTGAGGGGAAGGTGCTTTGGATGATGCTCTGCAGCCCCCCAGCTGCTGACCCCCGGTGTGAAGCACCTTGCTGCACACACACAGAGGTGCGGGACGGAGGGTCCTTGCCTGCAGAGACTGCGTGCAACGCGGTTTGCAGAAACAAAGCCGCACTTGAGTTAACCTGTGTGTAGATAACAGATGCTCCGAATCACTTTTGCAGTTAAGTTATGCCACCCCCCGGTGCCAGGGGAGCCCCCGAAGCAGAGGAGTAGTCTCACAGTGAGGAGTAAAACACAAGTTATCCGCTGTAAAGGTATAGACAGAAAGTTTCTTTGAGAAATGCTTTGACCATGGAGAAGTCAGTGCCAAAGGAATCAGCCTTTAGCTTAGGATTTTCAGAGACTAAACTCGCTTGCTACTTACAGACGCTCTGTACTGAGATTTGCAAGGGTTTGTGGATTGGTTTTTTTTAAAAATAATTGCATTCACCTTTTACTTATATTATCTCTTAGCTGGTATCTACTTTGTTATTTTAATAAGAACCAGAATGACTCACAGGAAAGATTGTTTCTTCAGCCCATCATCGGTGTTCCCTTAACTTCATTTGCCTCTTTCCCTAGCTATTTCCCTGATACTTCTTTGCATGCTAATTTGCTGTTTGGCCCGAGGTTCACATTGGTGCTAGGGAATAGACAGCAATTTCTTTTTACATGGACTATAAAAGGCAGAAGAACAATGATAACTCTCATAGATAGAGAATGAATGTATCTGACAGATGCTGGTAAGACCTCAGAGGTTCTCCTGATGAAACTGCTCAGCATTAGTAATAATGTTTCAGGTTAAGTGAAATGTCTGATTTCAATCTGGGAATTAACTTTAGAAGATGTAAATATATATTTCACAAGCTATGACATGTGGGATGCTCAGCCAATGGAATGACTACAAGTGGAAAGTTTCACAGCTGCCAAAGCTACGTCACGAAAATACCAAAGAGTAACATTAGGGGAAAGATGATGCTCCAGCAATGGGGTCAAAAGCAAAGATTGCACTATAATCTGGGGGAATGTGATTAACGAGCCTGTAAATTTGCTGTTGGCGGAACACTCGCAGCTCACCCACGGGTGACCTGCATCCCAGAACTGCTGAACAAATACACAAGATGATTCAAAGCCTGTCAAAGTCCTACAGGTCTGTTGGCTTACAGCAAAGAAAATGGCTTTGCCTCGCTGGCTATCACCACTTTAAAGCTTTAAAGCAAAGTAAATAATAGCGCACACTCAGCTGGAGGCAGAGAGAGAGATATATATCTAAGAACCTAATTTTTTTTATTATTTTGAAAGGCTTTGCTTGTGCAGACGTGGCTGATGCTATTTCTGAAGCATTCTATAGTATGAACAAATGCCATGGCTTGCCAGGAATGTGCTTTTTGTGTCAGATTCCTCCTGTCACTCTCAGATGCTCAGAGCATCCTGGTCGTGTGTGTTGCACGTATCGCCACAGCTCCCAGGCTGTGTTAGTGCAGGAGAAAGGGCAGAAAGGCAAAAGCAAAAAAGTGTGAAGAACAAAGTTAACTCTGGTATCAGTAGTTAGGAGTCGGTACAGGTTTAGGAGACAGAAGGAAGCAGTAAAATCCAGATTTTTTTTAAGTTTTAGAAAAAAAAAAAGTTAGCAGTGTAATTCAAAACAAGGATAACCTGCAAACTGGAGAACATAAACATCTCAGATACTGTGGGAAGGCTGGAAAAACAGGGCAGTGCTGTTTGGGAGGTGCTGTTAGTCATGATGAATGTTCAGGTTTTTATGTTTGCTTTGAGAGAAGTCGTATTTACTTGTCTCTTACAAAAGGGTGTCTTTCAACCCTCGGTCGGTGCAATTCAGCCTCAGAGCTGCCTGGCCCTGTGTGGTTTGATTCCTGCTGCCCCTGGGCTTGCACCAGCCCAAAATCATGGGACTGATCAAGCTCTCATTTGGAACGGTTTGAGAAAGCTCCAGTGGAAAGCAGCCATGCCCACCTCAACAGGGGGCTGGGAGAGCCCAGGCTGCTGCTCAGGGGTGTGGGACAGCCCCAGCACCAGCAGCCAGAGCTGGCAGAGGAGCCCACCGGGTGTTGTGAGAGGTGCCATTATCCCCCGGGGAGCTGTCCAGCCTCTGTGGCACCGGGAACGCCTCGTGCCACGCCAGGGGTGCAGTAATGCTAAAGCAAAATTGCTCCTGTCTTCTGATTTTTCAAACCATGTAATTTTCCACTCTAAAGTGATCTGCTTTATGAATTTTTTTCTCTTCATGTCCATTTTCACCTGATTTCATGATGATCTGGCATCTGCATGAAATGCTAAAATGCTTTTTTGCTCTCACTGACTGACTTTGTTATATTCATGGGATGGTTCTGGCTTGAATAAACAAAGCTTTTAACTTAAAATTAGTAACATTTCAATGAAATGAGAAAAACTCAGCAGGATCAAAGTCTTTAACCTCACCTGAAAAAAAAACTTGGCCCTGTCAGAATCATCTTTGAAGAGGTTCTTTGCCTGCTGGAAGAGACAGATACTTTCTTGCCTCTGAAAGCTTCTCTGATAAGGCATTATAATAACTGAACAGATATAACAGACTAAAATCTGCATCAGGTCACAAAACTCCTTGGGCTACCTAGGAAAGAGGATGATAATTTACTCATGTTTTTCTCATTCATTGTTTTCTTGAACAAAAAAAGTCTGTTTTTTTAATTTTTACTTGCTCTAGGAGCTGTTAAAATGGATTATTTGTTTCTAGAGACCAAATTGGTTTTTCTATGGTCGGCTTTTTGATATGGAACTGAATCAAAGGTTCACAATTCTAAACGCTTTAAGTCTGCTTCAGTTTTTACTGCCTTCTGCTTTGCCCAGTGATTGGTGCTGCTGAAAAGTGGGTCTGAAACATTTGACTTGAGTGCTTAAAAATAGTTTACGGGGTGATAAAGAAGTACAAACGTGCAATAACGTTGCAAGTGACTCCCAAAATATTTAATTTGACACCTTTTGAATTATATACTGATTTTAACATTTAATCACCAAGTTACTGGGTACCAGCATTTTAATACAGCTACATACAGTGATTTTTCTTTTTTGGGTTTGTAGCTACAGTTCAGCTCTTCTGGCTTCTGATGTGAGAATCTGTCTGTAGGTGGTCAACTTTCAGTTAGATATAGAGATATATATATATATGTTCTATTATGACTGCATTAGGAACTCCTACATATGGGCTATGTTTGCACTGGATGTAAAGAAAGTCCTTCCTTCCCTTTGACTCAGTTGCCTTGGAGATAGAATATTCATCAGAGAGAATATAGATGAGCTGGGTAACAAGGACAGGCTCGGTGACAAGAGCTGATCATTTTGAAAATGACTGGCTTAGGACAATGCATTTTCACCCGGGAACGGCAGCAGGCTTGGCTGTAATTAGTGTTTCTCCGAGTTGAGTTTTCTTTGTGCTGCTTTTCCGGCTGGCCATGCTGGTGGAGGGCAATTGGGGTGGCCCCTGGGGGGCACGGCCTGGGTGTGGATGGGGTCACACCTCTGCCTGCACAACCTGGAGCAGAACCCCAGCAGATAGACTGAGCAACTTGCTCTAGTGGAAGGTGACCCTGCCCACGGCAGGAGGGTTGGAACCAGATGGTCTTTGAGCTCTCTTCCAACCCAAACCGTTCCATGATTCCGTGATTTTGTGACGTTAGGGCCCTGATCCTGTAAATGCTTGAGTTATCACCCAATTTCCTGGCACAGACCCTGTTGCTGAAGCCCAAGGGGCTCCTCGTGTGCTTGGTGCTCAGCATGTGCATGAGCTCGTGCAGGGCTGGGGCTGCTGCCCGCCCCAGAGGCTCCCCTCAGTCACCCCATTATCGGTGACAGCGATCACGGAGCTGCCGCTTGACTCCTTGAACACATCTATATTGCACTGTAAATGGAACTTTTGTTTTTCAATGAATGTGTTGAGTATATGGACTATTGTGCCTTAAAGTCCCATCCTCATCTGAGCCTTTGTAAATGTCCTGTAAATCTGCAAACTGTCCATCGCTGGTATCTCTGTGCACTCTCTACGGATCTGATTTGGTACTTGGCAGGACCTTGGGAAACCCAACCCTGACCTCAGTTTGCCATGAACACAGAGGGGATTTGCCAATTCCCCTCTTTTCTTCTCTTTTCAGATGCTTTCCTCTCCGACATTCATGAAATTCTGTTTTTCTGGTTTCTGTCATAGCTGGGCCCTGGGTCGCCTGGAGCACCAGGAGCCCCTTGTGGGAACTCAGAAAGTTGTAAAAAAGTTGTCTCCAGCTTTTCAATGCCACCTGCAGAGCGCTCTCAGGAGGGAATCACAGCTGCACATAACAACTGTGGCAGGTGTTGTCAAGTACATCATCCTATATTTGACATGATTAACAAAGCAGAAAAGGGAACACCTATTTCTATTGAGATGCATGAGCCTGCATTATGTTAAATACATGGTGATTATACACCAAGTAATTGGAATAATACCTACTGGTTCTGTAACAAAAAATAAAATAAAAATGTCTTTTTAATGTTTAAAATTACCTGGGACCTGATTGAAGGTTTTTATGAAATTGTTTTCTAAAGTGAATAGTAGAAAAAATGTATATGTATTTTAAATATACGTATGATGTGCATGTTATTAATAAAGATCTATTTCTATTGAACCAGATGGACTCTTGTTGCATATTTGTTGGTTGGTTTACAAGTTAACATGTAATGTTATTACAGAAAAGTTTCTAACACCATCAATCCCCTAAAGAACTTATAAACCACATATTCTTTGAGGGACCTGGACCTGAGGGTGAACATGGGGTAATTCACTCGTCCTGCCCTGATCCCATTGTTTGCATCCCAACTTGCCCATGGGCTTGGAAGACCCTTCTTCTTTTCCTTGTTTATTTATTTTATTTAAAAATCTTCAAGGAACCATTTTTCTAATGATGTTCTGCAGAGCATGTTCCAGATGCTGCTGAAGGGTCAAAGTTAAAACAGTTAGCTATTGGAGCAGTTCAGGAAAATGGGATTTTTTACTAAAAATCCTGATTATAATGGAAAGATCACCATCTTCCTCATCCTCAGGGATGTTCTTTAGGATTCTTTTCTTGAAGAAGCCAAAATGAAACACTGAAAATATTTAAGAGATACTGAAAAAGGGAAATATTTACAAAAGGATGGACTTTCCCCTGTGGGCAGGAGCCTCTTGAGGCAGTCACAGGGAAACATCTTCCAGGGCCTGGTGCTTCAGCTCCCATCTCCAGCCAGGACTTGGGTACCACCTGGGCTGCAGGTCCAGGTTTTTTAAAGACTGAGCATCCCATAGGCACAGCAGTACAAGTCACCTCCTCTGATGGTGTTGCATTAGGGGACAACAGCTGGATGTTTCCACCTGAGGAAGCTCTGGAACCACTGATCCTGAGCTCCCTACACACCTCATTTGAATGTGGTGTTGCCAGGATTAGCAGCCACCACCCAAATCCTGGGATGTTCTTCATCAGACAGAGTCCTTTACCTGTCTCTGAACCACTCTTCTCTTTAACCAAAAAGCAATACCCAGACCTTGGCCTGGGGATGTGCATGACTTAGGGGAATGGGCTTCTTGCTCCATGTCTGCGGGTTTGGCCTGGTTTTCTTCCCATATTGTGTGTGAATAACCAAGGGTGTCTGTGGTGACGTAGTCCTGGTACAGAACAATGTATTCAAATGGCCCCAAACCCTCCAAGACCTTCCTAGATCCTTGCTGGGAGCTGCCACCTCTGAGGATTCACCACGCTGGTGGGAGATGCTGAGCCTGCCTTGGTCCAGTTGTGGGGAGAACTGCTTTAGTGAGGAAACAAAAGGCAATGGAGCAGCTTCCCACCTCCCAGCACAGGCTGCACTGCATTGTCCAACACATGCAAAAACTTCCTCGCTATGGATATTTTCAAAGTCCTCTGAATCATCCTGCCACAAAGCAAACTCAGCTCCAGACCGAAGCTGGGGTCCTCTATGACAATTCTCTGCTGCTAAAGGAGGTGATGAAAGTGCCATGGCCAGACCATCGTGGGCTTGCTCTGCTCTCAGCTGTATTTTCTTTTTAGCTCTGTACAGCCATTTGCAGCCACTTTGAGTCAAAGTAGCTGCTGGGCTGGCATACCCTGGCACTGCCAGCTCAGGCTCCTGGAGCAGCTGGCAGAGGAGCCAGGGAACCCAGCTGAGAGCTGCAGCTCACCATTACACCCCACACTCGGTGCATTTCAGGGCTTAATTAGCTCAGGCCCCAAGATAAGCAGCGCTGACGGCCAAACCGGGTGATGCTTTGAGCTCCTGGCTGTAGAGTGCTGTGCAGAGCCCTGCAGCCTCCCAGCTCTCCTAGTCCAGCGGGGAGGGAGGTGTGCTCTGCCTTGCTGCCTGCAGGCTGATGTGCCACTGATGGGAAATTATCCCAACTGGGCTGAGTGGTGCCAAATTGCAGCTCCTGCCGGTGCGAGGCGGCTTTTCCTGACACAAACTGCTCGCTGGAAATCGTTGCCAACTTGCTGCGAGGAGGTTTGTGTGTAGCATCTGCTGTCAGGCAGGAGGAAGGATGGCTGGAAAGGTAAAGGTTCTTTCTCCCTGTAAGGTGCCAGATCCCCCTGTTCAGAGTGGGGAAGCTGTTGTTGCTCTCCCGTGTTGTCCTTTGAGGCTCAGGACCACGCAAACATTCCAGGTGTGCCAAGACCATCCCGTTACAGGGTTCCCCTGGGTTCTGGACCAGCTGCCCCATGAGCCTGGGCAGGCAGTGCCAGGGTAGGGCAGCCCAGCACAGTCTGGACATGTGACAAGCCCACAGCCCTTGCTTGGATCCTGGAGGGAGCCACAGGGGTTTTGTAACCTGTCCCTATACAGTGATGGCTCATCGGCCCCATGGCCAGAGAGCATTCCAAAAAGCTGGATGCACCATGCCCCAGGCAGACAGGGTCTCTCCCAAAGCTCTGTAGTGCAGGCAGGGGTGGCAGCTTGAGGTGACATTATCCAGGAAAACATTGAGGCTTGGTAGACGCATGGAATTGCAGGCTGGGACTCTGTGAATGCACCCACAGTGACAGTGCCATAAGGACTTAAACACCCTGAGTTGTGTTAGCAGGTATTAATGCAGGTCCTGCACAGCCAGGTGCAGAGTGGGATATCCCACCAAAGATATCCCACCTTTTGATCGTGGAATCAGAGCGCTGTTCCTGATGATCCCAATGAGATGGGCCCTTGCTTACAGCATCAGTGTAAATAGCTATTTTTCGACAAAATTTTGGGTCTAAGGCCAATGGGCATTTTGGTACCCTTTAGGGGCACAGGTCCATGTGCAGGTAGCTGAGGTGAAGAGGAGGAGAGCCAGAGCGTGTGGTTGCTGTGTGTGGTTTCTGCTCAGACGAGCGGGCTGCAGAAGGGAAAGGCTGTTGTGGGAGCACCTGAATAAGGGAAAAAAATCTGGTCTGGAAGAGGTGGGAGGTCTCAGGAGCCTTGCACTTGCTACCAAGGAGTTCCTTTTCTCTCCTGGGACTGTTTTACCTGGTAGTTTGTGTCTTGGGAGAGGGGTCTGAGTGAAGCCGTGACCAGGAACTGATGGATCAGCTCAATGGTGTCTGCTTTGGGATAAAAATTTTATTCCACTTGGGATAAAAAATCAGTGCTGTTAGCACCGGGAGGGAGACTTGTCACGAGGCTGAAAAAGCTCACACAGATCTTGCATTTGCAGTTCTCAGGGCTGGGATCACCTGGAAAGTGAGGGCAGGCTGCAGGTTACACGGGGCAATACTAAGTCAGACGTTGGTACCTTCGGGGACCAAGCACCGCACCTCGTCCTTCTCCCAGGCGTTGCAGGGCAGGCTTTGTGCCTGAAGATGGCACTGCTATATTGAAGGATTGCTGGAAAATTGCTGTCCTGGAGCTACGTGGAAAAGCAGGCGGGGAGAGCTGCCCAGGGGAGCTCAGGTGTGGGTGCAGTGGGGGGTGCTGGCTGGGTGGGGGCTCCAAGGACCCTGTTTCCCAAGGACAGACAGCCCCAAAACAGGGCTCCCTCTGTACCTGTAACATCACCTTGAGTTTTCCCCTACCTTTCGGCCCCAGAGAGTGTCCAGATCTTTCTGGTTTGGTGTAAACTCTCTCCTCTGCTCTCTTAAAAAGCTGTACGGTGTGTGCTGGTTGCTGAGCTCCGCAGAGGTCTGATGTGAGCAGGACAAAATGCAAGGAGCTGCTCTGACTTATTTACAAGGAACAACTCCCTTCTTGTCCTGGTGGTAAGAAGATGGACGGGAGTGTGACCCAGGCTCTGCCCAGGTGCTCACATCAAGGAAAACAGCAGTGGCCAGAGTCACAAGGTGTGAACGAAGTTGTTTTTTCTGGGCTCATGTCCTGCTCCCCCTCCCCTTCACTTTATGAAGGACCTGAAGAAACAGCAAATAATCCCTACATTGTGCAGGTAGGAATTAGACCATACAGTGAGGGAACGATGATCCACACTGGCCCCTGGATGACCAAAGTGTCCCAGGTCTGTCGTCTGACCATCAGTATTGGCTCTGTTTCATTGCAAAGGTGATGGGAGACAGACTGGAATCAGAGTGAAGTGGCACCGATGTCTTCTAGGGATCATGATTGAGCATGAAGTAGCCCAAAGGCAGTATCCAACCTCAGCTTGGTGGTTTGGGCATTACCTGAATGCCAGGAGACCGAGCAGGCAGGATTGGCCTGAAGTAGGATGGGAGGGTGCCCTGATGCACATCCTGTGTCCGGCTTGAAGGGCTCCTTGGCAGAAGGACACCACCCCGGGTCAAATATGGGTGCAAATGGAGACGTTTTGCTCCTCTGAGAGCTTTGTGTGGCTCAGCTTTGTGCTGGGTTCTGTCTGTCCTCAGCCCCCGAGCCATGGACCTTGTGGGATGGAGCCCATTTGCACACTCGGAGCTGGGTCTGGATTTACTGTTTTCTGTGCATCGGCACCCCCAATGCCACTGACAAAAAAGAATTCTTTGTTTATTGTGGTAACTCTGTGTCTATGCACACACAATAAAAATGAATATCTGCGTGTCTTTACATTCACCACTGGAGGGCTGCATCTACCTGCAGACTCTATTTAGGTTACATTAAACCCAGAGCACCTGTCACCTTGAGAGATGTGTTGTGCCAGTGTAACTGGGGGAGGCTGAAAAGCAGAAACTGTTTTCTTTTGGGAAAAATCTGTCTGCGAACTCCATCGGTTTGCAGGGAAAGCGCTTTTTCCCCTGCTGGAAGCTTTGTGGCTAATTTTAATAGAGGTGGTGGGTTGGGAGGGAAGGGGGAAAATTTTTTCAAGATAGTGGGGCTGTGAAAATAGGAGCTTTAGTTTGTTTTGAGCTGTGTTCCCTCTTTCATAAATTAAATATTAGGGCCATTGGAGATGAGGAGGTCCTTGATCTCCTGAACACACTCCCAACCACCTATTTCTGTGTCATTCCTGAGCTGGACAGAGGCTCCCTGAGGCTCAGCCCCTCTGGTCTCCAAACCCAAGCCCTTCTTGGTCCCCTTGGACTGAGCAGGATTCTGCAGAGTGCAGCCCATGGGCTGAGCTCCCTTTTCCTGGCAAACTGCACAGGAAATGTGCAGTTCAGCAGCAGGAGCTGACAAGTGAAATGTCTTATCTGCAGATGTGTTACAGTGTGCTGAAGAGTTGTGCCTCTCCGGGGGTCTCTGCTCAGAGTGTTGTGGGGGGTTTTTTTTCAGCTTCACACAGACTTTGCAGGTTTCTGTTCTAGCTTTGAATTCCTATAGCTTGGAGACACAGCAGAGCCACTAGAAACAACAAGCCAGGGATTGCCTTAAGCCATGCCTGTCCCCTTTTTAACTGCAGGGTGGTGCCTGTGAAGTTTGATGATGGAGACAGTGCTTCCTTGGGTATGGGAAACCCTTGGGATGACTGCCCCAGTGAAGGCTCACACTTGGCAGAGTGACTTTGTTGCTTGTCCAGTTGGACCTGTCACCTTTTTCTCACGCCACCTTGGGCTCACGCTTCCGAGGGTTGCTGGAGGAATTCAGCTGAAAGCAGTAAAGTTCCACCATGGGTTGAATAAAGCTCTGCTTGCACTACAGAGGGCAGCAAATCCTTCAGAATACTTCACGGCTTCATCCCATGCTAAGTTTAGCAGCTGCAGCTCTGTGGGAGAAGTTCCCTGCAGCTGAGAAGAGGAATGGGGCTCCAGTGCAGGGACCAAGTGACAGCAGGGCCACCCTCCTCCCTGATGGTGGCTGGCGTAACCTGTGGCTCTTCTCCACAAACTCCTGAGGAGATGGATTTGCCAGTAGAAACTACCTGGCGTGGAAAATTGTGCTTTGTGTTTTCCAGACTACAATGTGATATTTAAAGTTTTTTTTTTCCCCCAGTGGGTGTGTGCTCTCTCCTAAAAAGACAGAGGGGCAAGAAGGGAAGGGCTGCCAGGTTAAAACCACAGGCAAGTGCTCCATGGATAAAGTCTTCTGCATCCCCTGCAGGGTTGTATGTGCACACAAACCCCTCTGCACCTTGGGGTTTGTGCTTCTTGCTGGGAGTTGGGCAGGAAACTGTGTAACTGTTTCAATGAAAGCTTTTGGGGATTTCTTAAAGAAATCTTTCAGGGAACTTCAAATTTTTGAAAAGGCCTTTCTAGATGACAGCTCTTTGTGCTGCACTTTTCTGTGCCTCTCTCCCTCCCCTCCCAGATGACCGGGTTCCCTTTAAACTCCTTTGAAAACAACAGCTTTGATAAATAAATCAAACAGCATTGTGCTTCAGAATCACTAACGGGATCTGACTCTGGTCAGCTACCAAACTGTTCCCTTTGAAACCCTTGCAGAAAGGGAACCAGTTGTATTAGATACTTGTGTCCTCCTCTCATTCATATTTTCAGGGCTGTTTGCCCAGTTGGCTGCCCAGGTTGCCCAGAGAAGTTGCAGATGCCCCATCCCTGGAAGTGTTCAAGGCCAGGCTGGATGGGGCTCTGAGTGACCTGGTCTAGTGGAAGGTGTCCCTGCCTGTGTCAGGGATTTGGAACTGGGTGATCTTTAGGGTCCCTTCCAACCCAAACCCTTCTGTGATTCTCTGAGTCATTCCATTTCTCTGGGAACTCGTGGTATAATTTTCTTTTCAGCGTACAGAAGCTGGATAGGAATGTGCCAGGAGAAACAGCCATGCAGCTCTGCTTGCTGGTTCCTGTTGGACCAATTCTGGGTCACACAGAGCTTTTAGAGACCTATAAGTGGTGGCATCATCTCTCTCCATACTAATGATGGATGCTGGGATGAGAAATGCCAGCAGTGCTTGCTACTGAACAATAGGAATGAATGGTGAAGGTTCTGGAGCACAAGTCCTATGAGGAGCAGTTGAAGGAACTGGGGGTGTTTAGCCTGGAGAAAAGGAGGCTGAGAAGAGACCTTATCACTCTCTACAACCACCTGAAGTAAGGTTGTAGCCAGGTGGGGGTCAGTCTCTACTCCCAGGTGACAAGTGACAAAATGAGAGGAAACAGCCTCAAGTTGTGCCAGAGGAGATTTAGATTAGTTATTAAGAAAAATTTCTTCCCTGAAAGGGTGGTCAGGCATTGGAACAGGCTGTTTGAGGAATCACCATCCTGGAAGTATTCAAAAAATGTGTGGATGTGGTGCTTAGGGACAAGGTTTAGTGGTGGACATGTCAATATTAGCTTGGTGGTTGGACTCGATGATCTTGGAGGTCTTTTCCAAACTTGAATATTCTGTGATTCTATGAATGTGCATAAATGGGGTGACATACAAGTCTGTCCATTGTGCAAGCATCCAGTCAACCCCCTTTTGCCCTGCCTGCCTGTGGGATGGTGGGTGCAGGAGAGAATTCCAGGAGGCTGTGCTATACACGCCTGTAAATGTGTTGCTTTTCTACAAAAGGCAGGAGTAGAACTTCTGTTCCAGTTCAAACATACACCAAAAGGGATGAGAGCAGGCAAGAACCAGCTGGGGTAAAGTGTTAGCACAGTGAAACAGGCACTGGACTGGCTGCTTTGGGTGGTCTCTTCATTTCAAGGACAGTTTTGATAGAGGCATGCAGGTAAAGGTGAATGTGGATCAAAATAGCACTGCACTGTCATTGTTGGGAAGGAATAGTTCATCTTTTTTTAATGGAGCTATTTTGGGGGCTTAGATAAGCTCAGAAGGAGCTGGTAGGTGAAATTTTGGGAAAGTCTAGCTGGGTTTCCCTCTTGGGCTCCTTAAGGGGTGATGGCAGGACAACTCCAAAAAGGTATCCAGTCTTGGTTTGGAGACTGTCCTTTCCAAGCAGACTGTCCCAGTGGTCACAACCAATTGAAAAAGTGACTTTTTTTTTAAAATTCTTTTCTAAAGTGTCTCATTTCTAACTGGAGCTGGTCTAGACTCAGCCTCTAGCCAGGAGCATTTTGTCAAGCTGCTCTCCTAGATTAAGGATCCCTTTTAAGTGCCCGTTATCTCCTCTGTGTGAAGGCAGTGTAATCAAGTTGCCTCCCACTCTCTCCCTTTTGAGACTAAACAGATTGATCTCCCTGTCTGTGGCTAAAAGGCCTTTACTAAACCTTCCATCACAGCTTCACTTGGGTATCTGGGCCTGAAATGGGACCATAATCACTAAGAGAGTCTTGGGCTAAAGTGATTTTCCAAAGTATAACACGAAGCATTAAGGATTTCTTGGCCTATACAGAGTGTGGTCTTTTTTTATCCTGTTTTTGACTCTTGCCTCTTTATGTTTGTTCCAGTGGTTGGACTCAGAGATGCAAAATTGATTCTGGATATATCACCCTACGGTGTCAGGAGACAGGTTGTTGGCTTGGGGTGCAGATCCCTTTGCCAAAACCGGAATATTACCCATTTTCATTAATTCCAGATCACACTGGAGAAGGAAAGTGAAGGGACACACATCTGCTGGAAGGGGACAGGGAGACAGAGAGTGCAGCTTTGAACTCAGGAAAGCTTCATGCTCCTTCTGGCTGCTGCAGGAGCCAGTGTGATGGCTACAGGGCAGCACTATTAAGGTTATATTGGTCCATCATTGGGGTTCACAACAGCTCCTCATTGCCTTACACGATGTTTTTCTAGCATAGAATGTCTGATGTGAAATTCTCCACAGATAAGAGGTCTGTTTTTCCCTCTATCCCAAATATATGTATAAAAATACTTCCTAATAAAAGGAAAAAAATTTAAAAGCATGGACAACACAGGAAAGAAAAGAGGCAGGTGAAATAGTTTCTGTCGTCCCCTTGAGTGTTGCTCAAGCTGTTGTCTGTAATCCATGAGTGTTGGAGCTCAGGGGAGCATGCAAGTCCCAAAAGCCTCAGTCCCCACATTCAGTGCAGAGCTCTCTGAGACTGACAAGGTGTTACAGATCAGTGTTAATCAGAAAACCCAAACCTGTGAAATCATACCCTGTCCCTGTAATAGGAACTTCAGAAACTCTGGAGCGCTTCTGTAACCAACGCTAGAAGCTGCTACTGCAGAGCAAGAACAGGAGAAATTCCTGTTAAATCAACGTTAGATTAATATTCATAGTGCTATGACTGAGGAGGAGAGAATCTGCCTTCACACTGATACTTGAAATTCATCCTGATTCCTGTTGCAGGAGCTGGATCTGCTCCCCCTGGGATGCCCTGTATTACACTGATGCTGTCCAGAACACGCCTGCATCAGAAAATCCCCACACTGGAAACCTCCTGGGGTAAAACTCAGACGGCTTCAAGCAGCTCTTGAGGCAGGCTGGGTCCTTTTTGTGAAGCAAACTTCCACTGATGCAGTGCAGACCTACAGTGCAAGTGGTGGGGTGGGGATTGGGAAGCGTGGTGGGAATGCAGGAGCAAGGGAAGGCCAGAAAATGGCTCAGTGGTGACTTGTCACAGGTTTGCTGCTGCCTGGTTCATTCCTCAGGATGAAGGAGAAATGCAGGCAGGGAACAAAAGCAAAATATTGCCCTGTGCAGTAAGAATTATGCACATAACATAGATACAAGTGTATGTCTAGTTATGCCCTTGACAATATCTAAGGATGCCAGGAAGCTTTTTGTGTTCCTTCTTACAACCAGTAGGGTTTTTCCATTCCAGTTAGTTACTGGTTTATATGCCTGTTTATCTTTTATCAAACATATTAAGAATAAAGCTCCAAGATTTTCAATAACTACATCAAGAACATAACAGGCTAAGCCTTTTTTATTTTTCTAGTAACTCCCCTGCCTTCCACTGGGGAAACAAAAAATAAGACGATAAACTCTCCAAACTTCCTTGTGTGGGAGAGAAAAGCCATCAAACAATCTGTGGCTGCCAACTTATATTTCAAAGTCCAGATTAAGGAGAGGTTAAGGACTAATAATAACAGAATAACAGAACCCAGAAACATGAAGACTACATATGAAGCCAAAGGCAGAGCTGTCCTGGCCACCGTGATTGCTTTTTTGAGAGGAAAGGAAGAGTGGAGGGTTGCATATTTGTTAGTAGGAACCCAGGCATGCTTTCCTTCTCTGAAAGAACCAATAAAATAGAGAGTTTTCCTTCTGGATGCCATGGAAGTAATAGGAATTATGAGATGAAAGTGAACAGGTCAGAAATAAATGTATAAATACAACTTTACACTACTAACTTGTCTCTCTGGGTAAGTTATGATAATTAGCAAGCTTTGATTTCCTAGTGGTGGTCCTTCTAATGAGGACACCTTCCATTTTTCTGGTGAGCAGCTGAAGTCAAACATCCACAGCAAGTGAATGTGTTGGCTGTGATGCGTCATGAATGTTTTGCAAAACACAATGTCCCATAACAACTCATTAAATATTGTTTTTCTGTTTCATATACTCTAATTAATTTCTCAGCTCAAGGTGGGTTTTTTTCCCTTTAATCCTATATTCAGCTTGCTCTCTCTGAGACTCTTCTAAGCACCTGTCCAATCTCAGCCTGTAATAAAAAAGCTTTTTCAGAAAATTGTGCTGTGAAATCTTCCTGCAACAACACAAAGATGACCCAATGACCCTGTTGTTCATATCCCAGCTGAAACCATCACTGGAAATATATTTCCAGGTGTGAAAGTTTGTTTAATCCTGATGATGCTGAATGTTCCTTGTACTTTCTGCTCTGATCTCTCACAGAAATGACCGTGGCAGTGCTGTGGAACTGCTAAATGGGGCTGTCCGGGAGACAACAGTACTCAGAACACAAAGTAAAAACTACTCATCGGAAAACTGAAACCTTCATCCTCTTTGGAGCAGACAGAAGAACGTGGATGGACTACATTTGGGAAAGATTGGCTCCTGTCATTCATGGGAGTAAGTTCTCCAAGGTGCCTGGTGTGTGACAGCAAACAGGGTAACCTTCGTCTTAATATGTAATATTAAAAATTCGCTATTATTTTCAAAATTTATTTAATATTTTCCTATTTTTAGGCACTTTAGGCCTTTGTATTTCTGTTTCTCAGTGCTGCTGTCAGACCTGAGGTAATTAATCCCACAGATAACTTCAGCTTGGGCCCAAGGGAACTTTTTGGGGAAAAAAATGAAGCAAACTAGAGAATCAAGTGGTGGAAACATACATAGTCTATTTATTATACTTTTGGTGAAGGAATTAAGTACATTAAAGTGCTCCTTGCTTTGTGTGTGTGTCTGTGTAATACACAGGAGCCCCAGAGCTGCAATTTGTCATTTGCTCATAGTTTGTGCATGGTCCTTGTCCTGCACCCTGTAATGAATTCTGGTTGGATCCAGCTCCATATATGAACAACCTGATGGTCTCCCAGTCAGCTGGTTGTGCAAATGACCTAGATGCCCACGCTGCATTTGGGTAGGAGAGGTCACCCCTGTTGGACAAATTGTGGGTTAGTGATAATATTCGGTTGTGAAATAGAGATTATATAGCAGTCTCTGCTCAAATGAGTGTCAGAAGCGAAAATTTTTACTTCTCCTCTTTATTCCTCCTTTTCCCCACTCTCTCTCCCCAGGCAGCATCATGCAGGCGGGTTTGTGTTTGCAAGCTGCGCTCTGGGTTCGGGGTGCTGTGCTGCCCTGCATCCCTGCACCAGCCTGGGTCAGCCCCAGCCCATTCTGCAGGACAGGACTGAGCCATGCCCTGCCCAGGGGCAGGATGTGGATTGTGGAAGGGATGTCTCTGCGAGCGGCAGCGGCACGAGCCATCCATCTGAAACAACAGCCCGCGTGGAAATGCGATGCTTTCTGCCAGGGGAGAGAGAAACGACTCCCACCAAATGCCTGTGGAACAGCATTAAACTCGAGTAAAGAGCTGAATTAATCACAGGCTCCATCGGGGCGCTGGGGAGGGTCGCACAGGGGGAGAATGAGCCTCTGCTGAGAGCTGAGCCAGCAGCCGGCTGGGGAGGTGCTCTCCTCGCTTCCAAGGGACTCGGCAAAAGGATTTTTCTCCCCCTGGGAAGTGAGGTGGCTTTTCGAACGTGGGGAGGAAGATGACAGTAAACATATGTTCTGCTTCCCGTTGGCTGCTGTCTGAGGTTGTTCTCCTCCCGCGTACGAACGATTCTTGATTTGTCTCCGCGCTTCTTTCGCTGTGCCCGAAAGCAGGAACAAAAGGGCAGAGGAGCAGCAGAAATGTGAGGACCCAGAACAGCATTCACCACCCACAGGCCGTATTTTTTGGCGTTTTTCATAATGTTTTTATGTCAGGGAGGGCTGCATGTGACGAGAGGATTTATGGCTCTAATTCCTTGTTCCTGCATAGTCACCACGTCCTTTGGTCTCCTGCTTCTCCGAAAAATCTCACAAATTTATTTCAGCCATCAGCAGGAACTTTTCAGTTTCAGTGTCTGAAGTATTTCTGCCCATGCTCCCTGCTGAGTCCCACAGCTCTGATTTATTTGTTAAACGAGGTATTTCTGGAACAGAGACTGTGTTGCTTTCAGAGCTTTGGTGCAACACAACTTGCTGGATTCCTTCCTTTTTGTGGGTACAGCTGGCCCACACAGGAGGTAGGTAGTGGTCTAGCTGATTCCTGGGCAATCAGAGAGGTGATTAAACCCCTCCTCTTGAGTGGCAAACAAGGTGCAGTGTAGCCTACAGGTAGGCTGATGCTCCACTACTGGTCTACTACAAAATGGTACCAACTACAGTGAAGTCTTGGAAGTTTATAAAGCCTTGAAAGGTCATGGATTCTTCCTGGCCAGACCTGGACTTAGGGCTTTTAAGTAGTGCCTCTGGGAGGCACAAGAGGAGAGAAAGCAGAGACCTCGTTTTATAATCCCCTCTCTATGAATCTCAGCCACTGATAGGAGTAATCTCAGTGGGGTGTAAAAACACTTATACAGGATAATAGACCCTCTGAAATGTGGCTCTGGGCTCTAAAGTCCTGCAGTTGGTGTTATAATCAGCCTCTCCTCTCCATGCTGGACACAGACAGTGACCCATTTAACACATTTACGCTCTCTGCCATCCCCTCCATCACGTGCATTGGCCGGAATATTTTCCTTGGTGGATACCAAGGCTGTCCCCACCCAAGTATATGGGTCACATAGCTTTTGTCTTCAGTTTTGTGTTGGCCTGGGCAGTGCTGGATCAATGCTGACATCACTCCATGTGTCCCTTGGGTGTCTCTCTCCTTCAGCCCCCCTCTTGTCGCTTTTCCTGTTTGGATCCAACCAACAGTGTCACTGAGTGTCACTTCTGGGAGCAGCTGCAGAACCCAAGTCCTCTTTGGCAGAAATGTCACCTACTGTCTCTCATCTTCTTTCTGGAAAACCATCCAGTTTGCCTCCTTGCCTAATGTTTTAGGTTTTTTGGACTGCGTGTCCCGCGCATCATGTGCTCCTTCGTGGTGTCTGCGCACCAGAGCTCCAGGGCTGCCGTGTACAGAAGTCTTGGTGAGCTGGAGCAAGGCTGAACATGAGAGCAGTCAGATTTATTTATCTTCTCTGACTGCACTGTTTGCCTTCTGGGCAAGCACTGGGGACCTGCCATGTAAGCAGTTACCAGTTGAGCTCAAAAGCCAAAGTTCTGCAGTTGGAGTTATAAACAGACTCTTATCTCTGTGCTGGACACAGACAGTGACCTATTTAACACATTTACCACCCTATTCTAAAATAGTTTTTAAAATTGCAAGTGCCTGATGAAGAGATGTGCAGAAACAGTTCAAACAAATTTTTCTTCTACAGCTTTTGCTAAAATCAGTCTTTCCCCCCACTTCCCCATCCCTCACACCTCCCCAGAAAAAAGGTTATATTGGCTTGTCACTGGCCTGCATGTTTAGTGCCAGATGGAGTTTAATAGCAGGTACATAATACCCTGCTGTTTAAGGGTTTAAACCTTTTTTTTTAAACCAAAAAAATTCTCTTCTCCCTTTCCTCACTTTTTAGAAGGGTCATGTCTATGAATAGGCAAAAGCCTGAGTTGTGTTATGTTCTGCTAATTTGTGGTGTTTAAAAATGGCCTTGCCCTTTTCTGAGATGCTGGGGTTTTTTTGCTTGAGTTTAAATTTTCTTTGAAGTAACAGAAGCGAAAGTCACAAATATCCCTGTGAATTTTAGCTACTTTCCTGCCATTGTGGCTAAGTCAGCAGAGTTCTAAGTGCAGAGGATGACCAAAAATCATCCTGGTACTGAAGGAATACAACTGCAGAATACACTAGAAATTGAGAGAAAAATATGAATAATAAAAATCCTGTCATAAATTCTGTAATTCTAAGCATCTTTTTCATCCCTAACTCTGTGTTAACTCAGCATTTACAGAGTGTGTGTGTGTTTGTTGAGGGGATTGAGACAAGAAGGGATGGGAAAGGTTTCAGGATGCAAAGGAAGAATGTCCCAGCCTCCCATCCCTGATGAAGTTCAAAATTAGTCTGAGACGTAGGCAGGCTCTGGGTCTTTGCATCATTTTTTACTAATTAAGACTTCAGGAAAGCTCATGTCTTCTCCCTACAGGACCACCTTGTGGAAAACCAGAGCATGACTCTTCCCCTTGGGCGAGGAGCTGCTCTTAGGTGTGATAGGAGTGCCCCAAAGCTCAACACCTTGCAGGCAAAGCATGTTTTGTGCTCAGGTTCCCCCTGCTGCCTCTCCAGAACAGAGAATCATCACAGTAAGGACAGCTGACTCACCAATGGGCTTCACCTCAACACCTTTGCCTGTAAAACTTCCTCAGCAGAGACACCAGACCAGTTTATTTCAGAGATGCAGTGATCAAAGGCACGACACAAAGCCTCGGTGTTGCTGTGTGCTGCAGAGGAAGGCTGGGAGTAATTTGGGTCAACTAAAGTTAGAAACTGTCCCCACCTCACGAGACAGATGTGAGCTTTGAAGTCAGGGAGATGATCAGCGAGACAGTCTAGTGAAGACACTTTTCCCCAGCTCAGTTTCTAATTTTTGGACTTGAAGCCTGTGCAGGGCTTGCTGCCTATTGTTGGGTGAGGACAGTCTGCCCAGACCTGTGACCTGCCCTCAGCAGAGGCTGAAAAATGGTGTGAGAGAATGTAAAACACTTGAGAAATGCTGCAGCCTATTTCTGGAACACAGTCCTTCCTCACCAAAGAGGTTTGTGAACTATTTAGGCTGAGGAGCAAAGGAATTGAGGGTCCTTGTATTTGTCTGCTGTATCTGATGTAAACTGCAGCAATAGGATCTTCTATTTCTTAAATTCAGCACTTTGGCTTGTGCCTGCTGGGGTTGGTGGGAGGATGTAGACTCAATCTGACCATCCTGTACTGCTGAAGGAATCCCATTCACAGACAACATGATCTTCTATAGGGAGACCTTTATCTCTGCCTTGGACTGCAGATGGATGATGTCTTATTTGGGAATAAGAACAGATCTGTCTCCTGGATGTCCTCCCCTTAGCTCTGTGGTTAAAGAGTGCAAGCATGCAAGCAAAGGCCTGATGAAATCCAAGTCCCCCAGAAACTGGAGAGAGCAGCTTTGCTGAAGCCCCAGTTTTCCACCTGTGCATGCTCACTCCCTCCTTGCCACTTTTTTCCTGCCTGGGAGAAGAAGCCAGCTTGGTTCCTTTGTGCTGTGTTTTCGTGAGTAACACTATTACTAGGGAAATCCCTGATGTTTATGTCTGGCTTTCCACACTTCTCCCTCCTCCCTCTGCAAGGATTTTATGGACCACCTGGTGGACCAAAGCCAAGCACAAGCTAAAACAGAACCACTGGGCCATGAACCCATTCTGCCATGCCCAAATATCTGTTACAAGTGACCAAATGCCTGGATCCTGCTCCTGGTGCATTGATCCAATCAAGGCTAATCAAACTCCCTCAGAAATGTTCTAATGGAAGCTCTTCCAGTGATTTATTCACCCAGAAGATAACTCATGTAGAGGAGGCTCACTGGTCCAGGCCGTCTCCCTATGTCCTTCCTTCCACGTCTGTGTGACACCAGGTGCCATCCACCTGGTGGGTTACCTTGGCCTTTAGAGGAATCTTCACCCACCTCCTTTCCTGCCACACTGTGCAGGAAGAAGGGAAATACTGAGAGATCCATCACTCCCATCCAAGCCAGGAACTGCCCACAGTGATGTCCACTTGGAGCAGCAGGGAAAGCATCACCTTCCATGGGAGCTGAGAACAGGGTCTTTGGGTGTTTTAGGAGTTGAAATACCAAAAATCACAAATGTGGTGAAGGAAAGAACAGGCTGTTGGTGTCTCTTAGTCCCTTCCTACTTGCTGACATCCCACAGCATGAGTGTGCTCGAGGTTTTCAAATAAAAGCCTAAAAATCCCTTCCTCTCCCCCAGGTCTGACACCAAGGACCAAGCCAATATCTTTATGTTATTTTCTTTGTTTTTTCCCCTCTCCTTGGAAGCCACTAAGTCGTTTAGCTTTGAATGTTCTCCAAAAGTGCTCCTTGAAGCAACGGGGTGAACACTTCAGCACAAACACTTCCTGCTAAACTGAAAAACAGAAAGAGTTGGGCAAGCTTAACACCAAACAGTGCTGTAAATCAGGCCTATAATCTGAGCAGATCTGGCACATAATTAATCTTTGGGGAGTCTCTGGGTAGCAACTTGCAGGTCGTTAGTCAGTAAACTCCCACAGGTCTCCCTGGGTTTGGGATTAAGCTCTGTGTGTGAATAATCATCTAATTAATCACCTCATGCAGGGGTTTTGGAGACCTTCAGTCTCTGCTCTTGGAAGAGGTGTAGGTTTAAGCACAGTTGTGCCACAGCATGCTAACAGGAGTCAAGAGAAATTCAGAGAGGAGGTAGTTTTCATCTCAGGTGGTGCAGGAGGGTTTGAAGTTCTCATTTTTTACAGAGGCAAACTCTTCTCAACCATGAAATGAACCCGGGCACGTTTGCCTTGGGATGATTCCTGAAAATGATAAAACATTAGAGACATTTTTGAGGTTAACTTATATTAAACTTTGTGACAAAGGCTGTCCCAGGCTGCCTGCTGTCTTACAGATATCTACAACTCTTTCTAATTCAAATGATCTATATTTGAGAACTCTTTTGCCAGAATTAACGTCGCCTTGTGGGGACCAGGTACTGTGAGCTGAACATGTGCCTCAGCCCCATTTCTGAGCACTTCAGCACCTCGATAAGGAGAAGCAGCCTGTGGGTGGAGGATGGAAAGGCCACAGGGGTTTTTTTCTACAGAATGTGAGCTGTGAGTTGTCACCCAGAGTTGCGTCCCTTCAACTTGAGCCACAGCTCATCTTGTCGAGGGGTGCTTCACCCTCACCCCTGTGAGAGCTCTCCTGCTCACCACACCTTGGTGAGGACCTGGCCTCTGCAATGGCTGCAATGGCTGCTGTATGAGAATTCAATTTCTCCTCCTTTGTTACAGAGAATTCTCCATGAGCAATGTTCACCTGGAGCACAGTTTACCCTCTGGATGTGGCTGAATGCTGCAGAGCACACGGGGAAATCTGTGTTGTCTTGGTAGGCACCAAAGACAGAGCTGGAGTTAAAGCTATGGAGACCTGTCTGTCTTGTAATTTTGACTGTTGTCACCAGAAACTGGAAAAATGTTGGGATGTAAGTCCTTAAATACAAGTTTTCCAGGAAGAGGATCTAAAATATTATTTTAAAACTCTTTCGAGCTTTGAAACCTTTTGAAATCTTAGAAAAGCGTCTTCTAAAATTGTTGCTTGGAAGGAAACTCAGGCACAGTTTCTGCTCTTTCACTCTGCTGCAGCTTGCTATATATTTTTCATGCCCTTACAATGATTTAAATAAGTAGAAAACTAGCATTAATATGCACAATAGAAGCAAATATCTGTTTTAAGGGTACCATTCTCCACAGCAAGGCCGTGGATTTAACAGGCTTTTACTGTATTATCGATAGCACAATGCTGTGGCATTGAACCACAACTATAGGGAACAATCCAATTATCGTTCAATTGAGCCAAAGCAATTAGTCGGCTTAGACCAGGGGATAATGCAATCAGCTGAAAATGTTCAACAATCAGATTTGCAGAAAGCTGAAACTCACATTTTCTTTCTTTCTTAGCTGACTCAGAGGTCTCATTCTAACTAATGAACGTGGGCAAAGCAACAATTCAAAATATGGTGGAAACAACAAAAGGTCTGTGGCCGAGGTAATAATGGCTGTTTAAATGAATGTGTAAACCTGGGATATTTGGGACTGACAAAGCAAAAAATTATTTAAGCAAAGATTTTTCTATAAAATGTATATACTTATGGTAAGGTAAGTAAAATTTTCTGGAAAGCTTTTCTCCAAACTAATTTTTTTCGGATGTGGCACTGCATTTTGGTAAATATGTTGCCTGTGTTAAGTAAGAGATTAAAAGATTCAAGCTACAGCATTATGTGCGTAGCCTGTGTTCTTCCCTGTAGCTTAAGGATCTGTTGAAGGCAGAATTAACATAACCAAAACATTAAAGACTCAAATACTTTCGTCTCACGCTGAATGAGCAATTGGTACATTATGGGTCTGACTGCTGTTTCACAAGTATTATACTCCCTTTGACTTCTTTTGGGGTTGTTGCTGCTCAGACTAATGGTATGTGGGATCCAAATGATCTTGTTTCTAGTTGAAAGAATTGGAAGAGTGTGCTTCTTGACTACAGAGCGCTGCTTTTGCCAACAAAAACTGAATACAGAGCAACTCTTCCTATCTGAGGATCATCTACTCAGATATATTTCCTGTTAACCTGCCTTATTATCGTGCAATAATGGGGTGAAAAGTGCTCCTGTGTTTTGTTGTGCAGCAGAGCTGACACGGTGCTGCTACATAAGAACTGACAAAACACGATTTGGATATTTTGGCTCTGGAGATCCTGGTCTGGCACAGGTGGTCTTCAGCACGATCTGCTGAGAATCTCTGGGGCTTGATTCCATTACACTGAGAAAAGTTCGAAGAGAACTTAATTTTTCCAAAGGCTGAGTGTACTCTGGGTTTGAGCAGAACAGGCCCAGAAGAGTTTGTTGTGTTATAGACATGATTCCTTCTGCACTCAGACGAAGGAAAGATTGACCTGAACTCAGGTCATCACTTCACAGGGAGATTTTATTGTAGTATCCTCTAGGGTGAGCCTGTAACCCAAAACCGCCTTGGCCTCTAAGCTTGGGCTAGAAAGGAAGCGTTGAATTTCTCTGAATCCAGTAAAAATGTAGAAATAATGCACATGTTGGGATCTCTTGAAGACTGATATGAAACTAGGTCACGGCAGCTCTTTTGGAATTCAGCCTTTTGGCTGCATTCTTGTGTGAGGTGTGTCTGGAGCACATGCTGGGCACTGCTCCGGAGATAGACAGGAAGGAAGCCTCACTTGGAGCAGTCTTTTGTGCAACTCTTTCAAGTTAGCTCAGAAATCTATCAAAGTGAGAGCTTGTCTGGGTAAAGGAGAGTAGTTAGGGTTTTTCCTGTCTAATTAATAGATTGAAGGCACTGATGTGGAATGGAAGAGCTTGGGCTAAGTTCCAATCTAATATACTGCTGGATGTGAAAATACTGCTGCATTAATAACAAAATGATGGGATTTACAGACTCTCATTTGCCTCTAGTGTTGATTAAAAAAGCCTAATAAGCCCTTATCTTGTGCCTTCACATCTGAAGGGATTTACAAGATGGGGTTGGGGGAGTGGAAAAGAGGCCTCGAGGTGTCTCCCCCTGAACACCAGACTGCAACATCAGCTGGTTTGGATTACACCATCTCTGCAGATGGATCTGGCTCTTGTGTGCTGTTGAAGGGGAAAAAACATCATTATCCTTGGAAATTCTGAGTGAATACAAAGTCTTTAAGTGTGAAAAAGGATTTTTCTTGCTTCTTAGTGTATCTTGAGGCTGTTTCTGAGTTCTGCCCATTTGCCTTCATGCATTCCAAAGAATTTGTCTCTGGAGTTGAAAGCAACTGTTGTAATGCTAAGTCAGAAATATTTGGGGAAGACATTAAAATAGAATTCTAAAGGGTTTATGACACGCTGTGCCATTATGTACCTCTGTATAAAAGTTGAATAAAAAATCAAGCAAATGAGCTGCACTATTCATGTAAAGCTTGCTAACCTATGAATAATGTGATCACCCCAGATATAGCATTGTAAAGGTTTTATCGGCATCACTGGAGTATTTTTATCTGTATTTGCATGTCTTAAAAGGAGGAAATAAAGGTACTAAGGTGCTAGACTCAGGCTTTCAGCGCTAAAGGACTTGGCTCTGGGTTCATCTTTTTTTTTTTTTTTTAGTTTTTTTAAGTTGATTGCCTGTGGTATGAAATGCTGAGTTTTCCTCTACCAAGAAAGCAAAGAGATTTGGTGACATTACAGTGAATCCATATCTGTCTTCCTATGCTGCATGGAGTCTCAAACACATGTAGTGTATGAGCACCGTAGAAGGAACTTGTACCTGCTCAAGGCAGTGCCCACCTGCCCAGACACCCCTCTCTTTTCCAGTTATGCTCTATGTTTTCTCAAACATTCTGCTCTTCATAATGAGAGAAAGAGGATGATTTTATGGCTTAGCTGGAGGGTGCCTTGATGGCACAAACTTTCCGTCTGCCTGGCGAATTCCTGTCTGATGCTGTGCAAACCCAGCTCCTCCCGAGTAGCCACCAGCTGTCCTCAGCTTTCAGGACCTCTGAGAAAACTGCAGCGTGGGAGGGTGTGTGACAGCCTCATCTTTTTAGGCGAGAAAACTCTACTACATTCCCTGCTCACCCTGGTTATGCTGTTCTGAAGTCCATGCTGCTGCTCAGCTCTTGAGTTACAGTAAGAGGTAATGGGGAGAGAGCTGGAGAGGGACTTTTGACATGGGCATGTGTTGATAGGTGAGGGGTAATGGCTTTAAACTGAAGGTGAGTAGATTTATATTAGATATTAAGGAGAAATTCTTGACTGTGAGGGTGGTGAGGCACTGGCACAGGCTGACCAGAGAAGCTGTGGATGCCCCATCCCTGGAACTGCTCAAGGCCCCTCTTAATTGGGCTCTGAGAACCTGGTCTGGTGAAAGCTGTCCCTGCCCACAGCAGAAAGGTTGGAACTGGATGGGTTTTAAGGTCCCTTCTGACCCCAAAAATTCTATCATTCTAAGACAGGATTGAACATATAGGGTTAGGAGAAAGGACAGACTTTATGTCCAGAAAAGATGGTGAAAAATGGTGTCTTGAATTACAATTATGTTTTGTTGCCTTTTCCCAGTAGATCCAAATCTCTCTTCAGGTAGAATTTGCACAGTTCCTTTCCTGTGATCTTCTGAAGCGTATTTGGAGTCAGACAACTGTTGCAACAGGGGTTTGGCAATAGTAAAGTTGTGTGGAGTGTGTGAAAACCTCTCCCTCTGCTGCTCTTTGATCTCCACTGTTTGGATAAGACACTGCGGGATACGATCATCTCGCACTCAGCAGGGCTCGTTTAACTAAGTGGAAAAGAAGCAGGAGCGTGGATCATATCGATGTGTAGCTGAGCTTGTCACTCAGCCTCTGGACAGAGCCTCTGCTGCTTATTCACCTCTGTGGTGGATCACTCCTGTGCTATGTTCTCTCATGTTGTGAGTCACTTAGGAGACAGGACAGCCCTTCTCTGGCTCCCAAACGTTGCACAGAGGTGGCCAGTGCAGTGACTCACTCCAGTGTGCCACTTTTAACGCCAGCACTCCTTTGGTCATTTATCCAGGTTTCACTTTGTGTGGGGTTATTGGTGCTGTGGGATGCCCAAGCCTTTGGTTAAGGTGAAAGCAAACCAAGAACATTTCCAACAGGAAAAAGGATTCCTTCTCTTAATCCCGAGGGCTGCAGTGTTTTCTGTGAGGTTGCCTCCTGCTTTGTCACACCTGACCAGGTCTGTTATGTGATAACCCGAGGTGTGTTGGTGCTGTGCACGTCTCCAGGATGGGCAGAGCTGTGCTGACCTTGGAACACTGGGGCCAGCCCAGCTGTGCTGCCCAGCACATGTCATGTCCTGGGGCTTTTTGTGCTTATGTGCATGGACGTATGAGAAGGTGGCTTTGAGAAAAGGGGCAGAAAACATCTTTTAAATGTAGCTGCTTTGTTTGCTGTAGTCCAGCTACAGGCCCCAGAAAACTGTTTTCTTGCATGGCTCTGATCCTGCTATCTGATCTTGTACTTGAGAGGTACTTTATGATGATTACTGGAGGTGTCTCAGCCCTTGGAGCAGCACAGTGTGCAGAGCCCAGAGGAGTTCAGAGACAGCTGTACATCTGTTGCAGAGCTTGGAGCTCAGCAAGGAAACAACTGAGGCCTGGAGGCAGCAGGAGTCAGGGCATTTCACTGCTGCTGCTGCTAAGATAATCCTGCCGGTGCATCCACAGGCTGATGTGAAGCAGCATCTCTCACCCACATGGCAGAGAGAAGCCTTTGGTGTCTCAATGATCTCTCTTCAAGAGCAGGAAATGCTGTTTATTCCTCTCCTCCTCATCCCTGTCTCACGTAAGTGTGATTCCTTAAAGATGCTCAAGTCCCAAACACTATGTGGGGAAAAGTCGAGAGCTGTATGGAAATGGATGGTGAGGACACAGAAATAATGTCTGCTCTGCAGTGTCTGTGCTGTCACTGCGCCTCCTGGGGATTCCCTTTCCCATCCGCGGTTCACTAAATTTATGCCATCTGCTGGGGGATGTTCTTGGGAAGTGTTTAGTGCCGGAGGCTGTTCCGTGCTCCCCCAGCACGGTGGGAGTCAGTATCTTCACTTGCATTGCTTGGGTGAGAAATTGCTGAAGGCAAGACTCTGCACCAATTACGAGCAATAAATGCTGGGGAGTGAAGGCTGGGGAGGATGTCAGATTGCTGAAGTCTGTTCCAGTACAGACGTGTTGGAGATGCATTTCTCGAGATCTCCAAAATGCTGGTCAGCATTTCTGAGGTGCTGGACTGTTCTTTGCCATACCAGCTTCAGCCTGACATCACACAGGGACATACAGCTCTTCTGGGCCTTTCTCCATGGCCTGCATTTTGACTCCTAGACACGCTGAACTCCAGAGGACTGCTGTGCTCAGAGACCAGGTCTGAGCAAAGAAACCACTCTGGGCTTTAGGATGAAGAGACCTCTCACACGTGCTAGAAGTGGAAAGGATGGAAAGCTCAGATGAGTGCCAGAATTATTTTTTAGTGGATTCCAGTGAGGGACTTTTAGATCTGAACTGTAAGAGATGAGCTCTTGGTGTGGGAAGAGTGGGTTCTTCCCAGGTAAGTTCAGTTTGTGGTCCTTTGTTACAATGAGTTTGGAAAAACAACAATCTGCTCATGTTGCTGCTGGTTTAGTCACCACAGGAGCTCCCACACAGAGGAAGATGTGAGAGTTTCTGGCAAACCTGGTTTAAGCAGTCAAAGCCTATAGCTCTGCAGAGGAATTATCTGCTCCGTGGATGGGGAATACAGCCCTCTGTGTGTGTCCTCAGCAGTTTGTAGATACTGCTTGACTCTTCTGTTTTTTCATTACTGGCCAATAGCAATGCCTGATTCATTTAAAGTCTCCCTGATGCACAATTAAAAGTCAGCAAAGTCAAGGGGTCTTCAACAAAGTAAAGATCCTCTAGATCATGGCCAGCAGCTGTCTGGAGGAATAAACAAATGTGCTGAAAATCGAAATATAATTTAACCACAGCGCAGATGCCTCTACATCAGCCAGGAATTTTTCATTTTCCTCTATTATGTTTTGTTATGAGCTTTATTCATATTTGAGTCACATGCAGAAGAAGTTTCAGATCTTTCATGTCAGACTATAAAGAAATGTAGAAGCAATAACTTCTTCCAAATATTGTGTTCTAACCTTCAGATGGATTGCCTGCAATTATCCCACTGATGAGAAATAGTAATTCTCCCCAATGTATTTCCATGACACATCCTTTGAACTCACAGTGATCTGTAAGCATTTTAGCTCCTCGTAGAAAGAGTCTTTCACTTGCTGCCTTGTAAACAAATCGAAGAATTAATGGTAAGCTGAGAGAAAAGGGATGATATTTCTTTTCCTTTTACAACCAATAATGAGGAAACATTTTGGGTGCAGGAAGGGATAAGACATCCAACAGAAATGTCTCCCCACCTCAGTATTTGGCTCAGGAATGTGTCTTAATTTTTAATTAACCATGATTGTTTTCAAGTCCAGATTTGCCGGTCTTCTAAATTTCAGACTTGTGTGAGTGCCAGAATTTGGCTCTGTGTGTGTTTTCAAGCACGGTGGCACTGGCCAGAACAATCCTTCATGTGGTTTCTGCCAACCAGGTGTGGCTGGAGCCAGCTGAGCTCCAGCCCAGCTCTAGCTGCAGAAAAGCTGAATTTTCCTAACACATGGAATCCAGAGATGGAACGAGACCTTCATGTGGAAGTCCACCAGCACACACACAGGAGCGAAGGGAGAAGGCTGTCTTACTTCTAGGACAGTCCAAACACACCACAAGTCTCAAAATAGTCCCATCTCCTGGAATTTCCAGCCTGATTTGGAGCCTGACGCCTCCCCAGGGTAGTGGCAGTGACAGTCACGAGCAGCAGTGTGCTTGGGTGTCCACTCACATCAAACACAACAACCAGAGTGTGTCTTGAAAGGCATCTCCTTGACAAATGAGGCATTATTTTTTAAAGTTGAAGCCAAAGGCAGGGCTTGGCACCTGCTCAGGTCAACATGCCAAGGACATGTGGGCTGTACACCAAAGGCAATTCCTATCCCATGGAGGTAATGGGCCTGCACTGCTCTGTACGTCTTCCAAGAGGAGCCAAGAGAGTTGTGTCCATCTCAGACAGTTTCCCAAAGGCTGGCTGTGCTTACCTGGATGTCAGGAAAGTAGAGAACAGCACTAAGCCTTTGAGCAAGAATAAAGTAAATTTATGGTTATTCTGAAACCCCGCAAGGAGGAGGAGATGAGGGGAAGGAACAGTGATTAAAGTAGATTTGCAGTCTCATTTAATAAGTTATGACTGGGCAGGGGAAAAGCTGGCAGAAGAAACCTTTTAAACCAAAACAGTCCTAGCTTGATGGGAAAATCTTTGAGCCTTCCAGGAATAACTCATATGCTAATGAGAGGCTATATTTTGTTTCCTTCCAGTAACATCTATGGGTGAATCAAGAACAGGGCTCACTGTGCTGGGTTGCATAGACTGTGTGTTAGGCTCTCAAAATGTTTCTGAGGAGTCCTGAAGAGAGAAAGGATGTAGAAAACAAGGAGGAAGAAGAGTAGCCTTGATGACTCTAGAAAAAAAGCTAAAGTCAACCAAAGTTAAGGAAGTTTCTGAGTTTCCATCATCTGCCTTGTCTATATATCCTGAATTTACACGTGTTCTTGTTAAAAACGATCCATTTCAAATGCTGTGAATCATCTTGTTTTCTGTAATTGGAAAGATTTGAATGTTTCTCAGCTTCATGCTTCTGAAGACCCTCAGACAAGAGGATTCTCATCCTGTATTAATCATACACTATTGGTAAATACACACTTATCTCATTGCTTATGTAGTTCTCTTCATCAGCATCCTCTTCCCAAGGGTACTTCATCCTGACAGTAAACTGGCATCCAGACAAGCAAGGCATTTTCAGGAAGGTAGTTTGCCTGTGGGATGAATCAGGTTGTCTCCATTGCCTGGTCCCTAAAGGGTACATATTTACAGGAAGGGTGATGGTGGAACGGGTTGTGATCACTACCAAGAAAATCACTTTTCCATTTGGTGGCAGAGAATCTGTACCAGCATAGAATTATAGAATAGTTTGGGTTGGAAGGAACCTTTAAAGATCATTTAGCCCAACCCCCCTGCAATGAGCAGGAACACATCCCACTCCATCCGATTGCTCATCCAACCTGACCCTGAATATTTTCAGGGATAGAAGCACATTACTGGTACTTCTTGCCAAGGGAACCTGTAACACAAAGCTACCTGTGAATAAAAGAATTGGGAACATTCTTGCAACACAGCCCTTCTGTTTCTAGGAACGCTACAGCAAACGTGTAAGAAGCGTTTGAGCGGCACAGAATTTAAACAGCTTTTTAAAAATCCACCCCAATTCAAAGCTGAAAGATAATCCAATATTGCATAGGCTTGAAAAAGTTGGACAGATAAGATTTTAGCACAGTGGTTCCCATGCCAGCCTGTATCTCTGGGAATAGGCCAGCAGGAAATATGTAGGAGAGAAGGGACTGTCAAAATTTTCAGAGGATGATGGTGCAGAAGCAGATTTCTTTGCAGGGCCAGCTCCTGGCTCCACAGCAGGACACCTTCCACTTGGAGATGTTGGGTGGGACCCTCTGCAGTGGGGTTACTTGCTGGGGTTCTTCACTGGGGCTTTCTAGGCCAAAAAGGTTCAGCATCTGCGTTTCCTACAAAAATGTGGGAGCATTTGGGGAGATACTGAGTATAGTATACTCGTGTGGCCTCCCCTGTCTTGAAATGTGAATTGTTGTATGACTAATGAAATCTCTTAAATTCCTGTAAATAAAAGATGGGAACAGATTTGCTGGTGGGAAGCGTCCCAGCTCAGCAGTTTTTCTCAGCCCCAGACAACTGCCATTTGCTTGCATTACTTTCATAGATTTGTAAATATTGCAGAACATGGGGAGTTTAAATTTTCGTGCTCTAATGTGAGGCTGTGGCTGCACTACGGCAGGGATTAGAGTGGGAGCTTGCAAACCAACCCTGGTGATTGATAAAAACTTACAGGAGGGAGAGGGTAGGGGGCTTCCCAGGGTGTAACTTGAATTCATCAGCTGCATGGATGGAAATGTCCTTTCCAGGTAGAAGGTAGAAACAGAGACCTCTTGACTAAAACATTGGAGTGAAGCTTTCTGTTTGAGCAGAGCAATGAGAGGTGATGGTCTAAGCCCATTTTTGGTCTCCATCCAAAAAAAAGGACTACTGGGCCATACTTGTTTTCCTTTCCCTTTATGTGGTATCTTACTGACAGGAAACACTCTGGTTACAAATCTCAGACACAGCAGAGAAATATCCTTTGTGTGTTCTGGCTAAGCCTCTCTCAGGAATGGAGTACTGAGTCCCCAGGTAGCTCAGGTGGTCTTTTCCTGTATTAAACGAGTCTAAAGCTGCCCCTTGCTGGTTGTGCTGGGCTGGCCAGCCCTAAGCCCACTCACACACACTCATTTAAGCCACTTAGAAAAATCCCCAGACTTGTAAGAGAATCCTTACGTATTTCACAGCTTGCTGGGATGGTATAAACCCTTACAATTTGAGGTAAGGGTGCTTGCTTGATGAGAACATTTGCTGTGGTCAGAATATTTCAGCACCTGTGAGCACCTGGCTCTTTCAGGATATGGTGTCTGATCAAATGATTGGCCTTTTGTGAGCTAAGAAATAATTTCCACATTGGCTATCTTTTTTTAATGTAGTTTTTCTTTCCTAAATTGCTCACATAGTGCATATAAATCACGCAGCCAAACTCCATGTGGAGCAGACTTGCTCTTGGGTTTGTGAAGATATGAAATATGTAGCTTGCATTTTGCATTCATAGCAGTCCAAAAGAAAGTGTACATGCTTTTGGAAAGCATCCGAAGGTATTTTTCAGCATCTTCATTTTTAGGTGTCTGACTTGAGGGATTTTTGGAGAATTTCTGCTCTGAAAAATTTATTTGAGTAAGCAACAGGTGATGAATACATTCAGGCCACCTGCAGTCAGTAGTGACTCCAGCAATTCAGAGTCCAGAAGCAAGGAGAGCTGCAAGACCTGGTGTATGGAGAAGGACTGACACACTGGAAGCAGTAATAGGTGGATCCTGCTACATTAATTTCTTCACCACCATTTGGGATCCGAGAGGTTCAAGACCACTGAGGTGGGTTTATCACCCCTAAGCCAGTCACCAGCATCTGTCTTGCTCTCTTTGGCAGCCATGGCTGTGCCAGATGCAGGCATTCTCTGGTTGTAGGGCTTGCTTGCTATCCTCTGCAGTGGCAGGGCACTTGTACCTCCTGTGTGGACAAAAATGATATTTTTTTCCTGTGTATCCAGTAGTAGAAGGTGAACAGCTCTAAAACAATTTTATTTGCTTCAGGGATGATAGGTGGGACTCTCACACAGAAATGGTGTTAACTGAGAGCAAACCCACATCAAGTAGATGATGTAGAATCACCTGTCAGTGTAGGTACCACTCTTTCAGGCCTTTTAAAGAGCTCTGCACAGGGGGATACATCTTGGTTTGCTGCAGCTGTGCTCAGTGACGTGTCAAAAACCTGTGGGATCAGCGCTGGCTCTCTACAGACATCTGTGAATATTTTGGCATGGCACCTGCTCAGGGAATTCTCCAGGATTTGGCCTGTTATTACCGATTCTAAACTGGTGATTGCTCCCAAATCCTTTTTAATTGATACAGCCATTTATGTGTGTTTAATCTAAAGCCTGTTTACTTGGGCTTTAGGCAGCTGGGAGGAATTGCACCCAAAAATGGTTTGGCATGTGAAAAATAATGCTCTCTGGTCCTGATATTATTGCATTGGAAATACAGAGGGTTTGGCTGGCTGAGAGGTGTGTTTAATATGTACCAGTGCCGTGAACACAGCCCTTGGGGGCCAAGACTGCTTTGCTACGACCATTATGACACTGCATACCTGAGCATGCAAAAAATCCCCAGAAAATGCTCTGCCTGTCATGTCTTATTGCTTAATGACATAGCCAGAGGCAGACCTGGCATTAAGGCCATTCTTCCCTCCCGGTGGGGAGCGCATCTTTAATCCCATCAGAGCAGATGCATTTAGAAACTGCAAACGGAGCTTGCTCAGAGCTGTCACTTCACTCCCTTAATGAGTCCATTCTTCAATCAAGGTAGTTTCTTCTCTGGGAGCTCAATGATGATGTTTGAATATGTGATATTTATAGTGTTAGTGCCAGGCTCTTAGCAGGCTAATGTCTGGAGCCAGGCATCTCTTCTTTCATAAGCTGGGTCAGCTGGGGAGGGGGAGAGGTGGGCACGATGGAGGGCTTGGGCTGAGCTTGGAAATTTAGGCTGCCTCAAAACAGGAGTCTGGAAAAGATGACACCCTATTAATTCCCCTGCCTTCTGGACAGGGCACCACTTAAATCGTGCCAGGTGAGGAGAAGGGAAGGAAAATAAAGGGTGTGAAAATGAGTGCAAGCTCAGTGCTTGCACTTGCAGCGAGGACTGCAGCCCAGCATTGCTGTGACAGTGCTGGGGCTCACCTGCCTCTGTCAGCAGCTCTGCCCGCTCCTTTTGCTCTGCTTGGCCTGGCTTTGCTCGTCTTGATTTGCTTGGACTGTTCCTTTAAAGTAATGGGACTTGGCTGTGGCAGAAGGACCGGACTGGTGGCATCTTGTGCTTGGGAAAAAATCACTTTTCTATGACGGTAATTTCCCTCCCCCCACACACACTTCCCCTGTTACTTAAACTCCTCAGTTTTCAGGAATGATTTAGGACTAGACAAACTAGTGAGGGGGTGTGTGCTAATACTGCATACTGAACCTGAACTGAAGCCATTGTGTCAATTTTTCTGTGCTTTCTGTCAAGACTCTCAGGACCTGAAACTGATAGATCCCCAGATTCAGGCCCTGCTAATTACAGATGGTTCTCAGGTCAACAAGGAAAGGCAAGAGTTTTCTTATATCTGTAAGCCATGAAAATGCTCTTGGCTTGGCCATGGGGTTTCCACAGCCTCCTCCTGAGGCTGCTTGCACTTGCCAGGGTAATAGAGGGCATTGCCCACCAGCTCTCTGCAGCTCTTGGCACTCAGCCCATTTTGCACACTCACCTCTTATTTTGCAAGCTGTCAAATGCCTGCTTGCATGCTAAGAGGTTGCTGTACAGCTTTCAGATAAAATATTAACGAGTGGTTTAAAATTATCAGTAAAAGCACCCAACCATGGCTATGCAAAGAGGGGAGTTAGAGCTTTACCAACACCCAGCCTTTCTCACCAAGGAAAAGCTCTGCCACTTGTCCTTCCTGCCACCATCAGCACTTTGAAACCAGAGTGACTTCTACCTTGCCCACATGTTGGGGAGGAGGCAGTGAGGCTGCCAAAATGCCAGCAGTTCCTAGAGTTGATTTTATAGATATTACTGATTTTTTCTAGTCGTGAAGCACTCTTGTGTTTTTCACCTTTGGGATGCCAGCTGTGAATAAAATGCTGGATTCAAAATGCTTCTTGTGCAAACTTGATTGTTGCTTAACCTGGCTGCAGTTACTCTGAGTTATACTGAAACAGCAAAATTCTCCACAGAATCATGGAACAGTTTGGGTTGGAATGGGACATCTGATACAGCCCCCTTGCAAGGAGCAGAAACATCTTCAGCTACATCAGATTGCTCAGAGCCTCATCCAACCTGACCTTGAATGTTTCCATCTTGAGTTTTACTGTTCAGTGAATGAGGGCACACAGTGATGTCCCAGGCATGTAGACACTGCTTCCTGCTGCTTGCTTTGGAGAAAGGCTCAGGGCTCAGAAGTTTGCTTTTTTATTCTTCTTTTTTAAACACTTTTTCTTAGGCCTTGTTTTCTTAGGAAATAATTGTGTTCAACAAAGCATCATCATATCAAAATTGCCTTTACTCCACAGCCTTGCACTTCAATTCTGCTCCTCTTCCTGCTTTAAGAAAGCTTTGCTGTTCCTCATGCTGCAAATATATGACTCAGAGGGAAAAAAAATTCATAAACCCAAATCAAACCAATATTTTTTCATAAATGAAACAAGGCTGTGTGGAAGCTTGGCATCACCACTGATATTGCAAACAAATCTTGTTTATAATAATCAAATAAGCTGTGGTTGTTTCTGTGCTAATAAAGGAGGCACTCAGGAGGACAGGGCACAGCAAGCACCACCTGCCTCTGCTCCTACCTGAGATGGGCAATTTTGGAGTCTAAATCAGAATCTAAATCAAAGTCTTGCATAGGCAGCTGAAGCTCTGAATTTCAATCCTCGAAGTGCTTATACTGAATTGCTCTGTGAGTGATGTTCTTCATCCTGGGGGGGTCTAGATAGGCTTTGGACTGGGGCTCTTCAGGCTCATCCACTCTTTATTCCAGGGCTGCTGTCCTCCTTCCATGGGGAAATTAAAACCAGTGCTGCTAAGGGAGGCTTGGAAAAGAGTGAGTGCTCATTCCTCAGGACATATCCCTGTTGCTGTAACTCTGCAGGGGAGGAAATTCCAACGGCACCCACTTCTGCCTGCCAGAGTTGTGTTGGTGGCTGACATACACTGTGCTGCACATCTGAGCTCTGGGGTGGTGGCCCTGGAGCACCAGTGAGCACAGAACACGTCCCTCGTGGGCTTGTGCAGGTTTACTGCTCTGCAGCAGAGAATGAAAGAAAGCTCTGCTGAGGCTTTTTCCCCTCCAGCCATTGGGTTTATGCACAATGCAAAGCAACTTTTCTTCCCAGAAGAGGTGTGGGATGAGGAAGGTGGGAAGAAAGGCAAACATTTTGCTTCCTTTGTTGTTTTATTTCCCAAGAAAAACTCCGGGAATTACATAGAAATGTATAGTTACACCCTGTCTCCAAGTGACTGGACTTTCCATCTGTGAATCTGTGTAAGTTGCTGTCCAGAGACCTTTAATTTGGTACCCACCATCATTGGTTAGAAAAGATGGGAATTAATTACTCACTGGTTGGCACAGAGGAGGTGGTCCTGAAATTTCTGTAGATCCAACAGAAATTTTCCTTCCACTTCTACTTTTCTCTCTTCCAGGCTTGAATCACCACAGGTCTCACTTGGCTGAACAAACCTGAAATCGTTTCAGATCATGTCCTTGTTTAGTGCCCTCACAGTCTTAAGCATGAGTGCTCCCCCCCTCCTCTGAATTTTGGGGTTCCTTGGGGTGACCAGTGTGGTTGGTAATGCTTTAAAAGTCAGTGAGTGCCAAGGGAGGCAAAACACTGAGCAAGAGCTCCTGTTTAGTCCCTGAAAAGTTAATGGTTGTGGCATGTAAAAGACCCTGCATTTCAAGGCCTGGCATGTGAGTTACTCTCTGCTAATTAGAGCCAAGGGAGGAGAAAGCATTGCACCAGAAGTCCAAGTCTTTATGCATTCATTTACTATTGTTTCACTGGCTGTTAAACTATTTGCTAGTACTCATCCCAAATTCATGAGGTACTATAAATACTCCCAGAGAAAAACTTCATTACTTTTTCATAAAGGACAAGAAATACAGTTGGGAACTTCAGTTTAGTAGTCATGCTTATAAACAACTAGGGGCTTGTTGGATTCCCATTAAAAGTTTGTCAGGTGGTGCCTCTGCTCCGAGCCCTGGGTGGCCTATTCCAAGCGTAGTATGGAAAAGTTAAACATTTCTAATTAGACATATTCCCATATGTGAGAGAGACAAGCCGTGTACTGACCGTGTACTTCATAAATTCTCCAAAGATGGTGGAAAATGCTCACTACCTATTGCCACCTGCCAAGCTGAATGTTTGATTTTTAAACCCAGGTCTTCTTTTAGGTCCCTTCATGCTGCAAGGTACGAAGATTTTTGCATGAGGAGGAATGGAATTGTGCCCATTTATTAATCATACTAGTTGGCTGCTCAAAGCCCTCATCTCTCAAGATTAGCAAGCAGCTATCTAGGACATCCTTCTCCCCCAGTACATGATCCATCCTGCTTTTTTCATGTCTGTCATATCACAGAATCCTAGAGTCACAGAATGGTTTGGGTTGGAAGGTACCTTAAAGACCATCTGGTTCCAACCCCCTGCCATGGGCAGGGACACTTTCCACCAGACCAGATTGCTCAAAGTTCCACCCAACCCAGCCTTGAACCCTTCCAGGGATGGGGCAGCTGCAGCTGCTCTGGGCAACCTGTGCCAGGGCCTCAGCACCCTCACAGTAAATAATTTTTTCCTAGTATCTAATCTAAACCTACTCTCTTTCAGTTCAAAGCCATTCTCCCTTGTCCTTTTACATGCCCTTATACAAAGTCCTTCTCCATCTTTCTTGTAGGCTTCTCTTAAGTACAGGAAAGCCACAATTAGGTCAGCCTGAACCCTTCTCTTTTCAAGTGTCAAATGTTTGGCACCATGCTTAAATTCCTTCTTTGAAGGCACACCCCAATACCTCCTCCCCATTCATCCCCATTTCTTCTTCTTCTTCAGCTGCTTTGCTGAGTGTTAGAAATGTTAAACCTATGACAGCCTTAATTTTCACCAGTTATAATTTAAATTTACTACTCTTTGCCCTCTCCACCCTGGAGGTGGAGAACAGTTTATTTCCACTGTCTTTTTAACTGCCCTTATATCCATGGATATGATTCTGTGTCCCCTTGGATTTCTCTTTTCTTGGGTAAACTTTCTCTGTGCTTCTTCAGAGGTTATATTTTCTACCTATCTGCATCTGGTGGTCTTCTCCAGCCTCTGCTCAGCCAGCTGACATCCCTAACATACTGTAGTGCTGGGAAAATCCCAGTTTGGCCTTGACACTGGTGAATGGACTAGAAGAAATATTTTGCATCCTACCGGCAGTGCTCCCATTTGTGCATCACAGTACAGTGTTTGCTGCAGGGATGCACAACTGAGCCAAATTTCTCTTAGAATTGTCTTCCAGCCTAACAAATAATTTTGGTGGGCTCAAGCCCTCAAACTCAGTGCTTATGTATCCTTAAAATGTTGGCATTGTGGCAACCTCTCATTCAGATCATAACAAAGTTGGGCTGATGGAAAATAGGTGCTTTTGTTTCTTGCTTGTGGTTACTTGGTACGAGGCCTGTTGTGGTGATGGGGGCACCGCTGCCACCTTTAATAGGTTTTACCTCAGACATAACCTGACTCAAGTTTTCAAATTATTATTACTGTACTCGTTATAACCACTTAAGTGATATTTTAAGCTTTGTTCTAAGTCATCAAGTAGGTTTTCTCCTCTCCCACTCATTTGTAATATTTTCTAGATATGCACCCAGGTTAATGCTCATTAATTTAGGTTCCAAAATTAATAATCCCCTGATAAAATACTCTAGTTTAAATAACTCCTTAGGCTTAAGGCAGATGTCATGTGTGAGTCATAATGTATTCCCACCACTTTGAGAAGAATATTGTTCACAGTGTCATATCCAGAAACATCAAATTATCTGCTGAATATTTAGACATGAGTGTATATTTGGTAACTAGAAAGAACAGATATAAATGTATGTTCCAAAATGCTATTATTCTGGTGATACTTATTAGGTGTTTTTATTTGTTGGCTGCAATATAGTAGTTTAAAAGTATCTGACTTATTTTCAAGAGTCAAATGAATAAGACACTCTTAAGGGAATGCTTGTAAGCATTTTCTAAACTAATTTTCTTGCAGGCTGGAAGAACACTGATATATCCTTCAGCCATCTCTTCCACAGCTTGGTCTGTACAAAGCTTGGATTCAGTATTTGGCAGTCTGGGAGTGGAGAGGTAAATGTGCTGCTCTGTCCCTGTCCCGTTGCCAGTTTCCAGGATAGGTCTCAATGCCTTGGCTCTTCCAGGCTGCCTGTATTCCAAACTCTTGCATATAGTTTCCTGATAATAATACCAATAATAATAATTGTAATAATAAAAAAAAGAAAATAAATTAAACCCCAAAAAGTGCTGCACAGTGTAATTGCTCACAACCCACTGACTGATGCCCAGTCTGTCCCCAACCAGTGACCAACACTTCCCGGCCAGCTGCCCCCAGTTCACACACTGGACATGATGTTCTGTGATTTGGAATATCCCTTTGGCCAGTTTGGGTCAGCTGTCCTGGCTGTGTCCCCTCCTGGTTTCTTGTGCATCTCCTCACTGGCAAAGCAAGGGAAACTGGAAAGTCCTTGACTCAGGGTAAGCGCTGCTCAGCAACAACTAAAACACCAGTGAGCTATCAGCATTATTTTCATACTAAATCCAAATTTAGCTACTAGGAAGAAAGTTAATTCTACCCCCAGCTGAAACCAGGACACTTGGTTTTAGTAGCTGGTGTAGTGAAGCAACAGGCTGGAACGAGTCTGGAGACCAGGGTGTAATCTTGGTAGCTGCTGGACTATGGCACCAATAAATGTATGCCAATAAACACCTCTATGCTCTTAGCTTTCCTGCAAAGAGCCTGCTACATTTCCTCCCTTGGAGAAGAGGGAACAAGGGATTGCTGGGGTGTGCCCAAACCCTCAGAGAGTGCGGCTTTATCTGCCCGTTTGCTCAGCCTGCATCCCTCTGAGAGGGAGAGGCACTGATGCTGGACCGTGGCCAGCAGATCCCACCGTCAGGCTTTTGACGTGCCAGCTTCTGCTTGTGGAAAACTCCATCTGCGGGTTTACAGAGAGGGATGTCTAAAGACAGATTGGCAGAGGGAGCCGGGCGGGGCCCCTGCCGGGGCGCTGGCAGTCGGAGAGCGGCGGTGGCGGCAGCCCTGTGTGTGCCAACGCTGGGAAAGCAAAACCAGTTCTTGCCTCAAGCACCAACCCAGGGCCTGAAATGGTCGCATTCCCTGGGGATGTCACCCATCCGGGCTGGCACAGGGGCTGAAGGGCCGTATAACTTTGCCTGTCACTCTCCCAGTTAATGCGCGGAGGAGTCACAGTAGCACGGAAGGTGTCATTGAAGAACACACATCTGGACCAGAGAGGAATGCTGGTGTGGTGGGAAACACAGCCATGAAAACCCTGGTGCTGCTGTCCTGTGGGGTACACCACACTCCAAGGTAAAGGCTCAGACCAGGACCCTTCAGCTACATGAATACAAGGGGAGAGAAAGCAGATAGGAAGCAGGGAAGCCCTACAAACCCAGTGGGTACTGCAGTCCAAGAGGGATGCGACCAGTGAGACGTGGTCCAGGTGGGAATGTGGTGCTGATGGTGGACATAGGAAGTGAACTTTTTGTATGGGAAGGTGGAAAGAATGGGGTCTCCTGAAAACAGAAAACCGAAGGAGAACAGTTCTCAGTTGTGTTAAGTGTGTAAGTGGCTTCAAAAAGCGGGGGAATAATCTGTTCAAGTACGTGGTGGGTAGAACCAGTAATAATGAATTCAAATTAAAACAAGGGAGGTTTAAATTAGCATAAGAATTTTGTCTCTAAGTATAGCAAAAAAACTGGAATAGGAGGTGGAGCCTCTGTTATTCAACCTGTCCCTAAATTCTTCAAACCAAATCAGTCAAGAATGGCTCAGGCAGAGTTAGATTTTTAAAATTTTTTTTTCTCGGCCTTATTTTTTGCTGGGGGCTGGCAGGGGAGCAACAAGGTATTTTTATCTGGTTTTGCTTTCCTCTTTAAGAGTGAGTTTCAGCTTTGCTACCTTGTTCTCCCTCTAATCATCTCTATTTAGGTGAGGTCATGCTCTGAAATGACAGCCTCCAACTGAGCAAAGGGTTTATTTATTTAGGCTGAAACTGTAAATTTGGGAGTTTTCCTTTGATTTTTGGCAATCGGTGTCTAAATCTTCCCCCAGAAGAAGTGGGAAAAAAATCACCCTGTATTGTTCCTGATTCTGTAACAGTCTTCCTGTTACCTTGGGCAACTCTCTAATACACCCTAGCACATCCAGGTGAGGACAGAAATCTTTGTCCTTCAGAGAAAAGAGCAAATTGTACTTTCTCAGTGGCAAGGACTATTTCTTCTCTGTACTGCCCCTATCATGTGGAGTCACGCTCTAAATCTCCCCGCGGCTGCAACAGGCAGCAATCTTCCCGTGTCAAAATCTGGGATCACCGGTGTCACACAAATACAAAAAGCTCCCAGGCAACACTTCCAAGATGAAATCCTGTTATGATGTGTTTAAGGAGTTCAGAAAAACAAGAAAAGGGAAGAGAGCTCGCTCTGGAACTAACACAGGCAGACGTGCTCAGGTGAGCGCAAAGTTTTGTGTCACCAAGACAGGTGTGTGCTGGTGAGACCTTGTCAGGCGTTCTGGAACCACACGGTACACCCTGCTGGTCTTGCAGTGCTGAGCCCTGGAGTCATTAGCGGCTGTTTGGAGTCATTAGCGGCTGTTTGGGGTCATTAGCGGCTGTTTGGAGTCAGTCATCGGCAGCTGTTTGCTTTTGGGAAGCTCTGTCCCCGGAATGGGACATGACACCGCTGCAGGGAGTTATGTGCTGCAGCAGGCTGCACTTGTGCAAAGCAGAGGTTTTATAACACCTGAGGTTCTTATAGGGAAGAAAGTAGTTCTTTAGGCTCAGAGAATGAGACAATATTCGTCTTCATTGCTGTCCTACAACTTCTGACTGCTGTTCCCTTGAGAATTGTTTCTGCCTGGTTCCTGTAGCCCCTCCTGACTCATAAGCATTGCTCTTGGGCACACCAGAAATGTCTCTGGTGGTGTCCATGCTTTGGAATGACTCTGTTTACTCTGCAGGCAACAAACCCACGGTGTGCTAGGGAGATGCGCAGGCCCGCGAAGAGTTTCCACTGGCCAGGCAGTCTGCACTCAGGTGGGAATGTGCTGCCTTTTGGAATGGCACATCCCTGATCCTGCTTAATTTCCATCTACTGGTGTGGTCCTTGAGGTTTTATACCTTCTCATGTGGGTGAGAGTGCTTGAGTTCCTGTTATCATCACAGCAACTTTATTTCTGTGTGCCTCCCCTGTCCTTCCCTTGCACGTTATTAACATGGAGACTATTGGAGCTCACCAACAATTTTCCAGGGAAGAAGAGCCAGTTTTGCACAGCTGTAAATGAGCACAGGCAGGCAGCTGAATCCTGGGCTGGAGCTACAGAGCTGCTGCCTGATGGAGTTTATACATTGACCAATAGCCAAGTGTTGCTAATCTGTGCTGAAGATGCTCATGGTGATTTTTCCCAGGACTTGCACTTGAATTTCTGACATTCCCTTCCTTTCTATAGAATCATAGAATCATGAAAGTTGGAAAGGACTTCTAAGATCATCGAGTCCAACCATCAACCTAACACTGCCATGATCACCACTAAACCATGTTCCTGAACATCACACCTACACGTTTTTTGAACTCTTCCGGGGACAGTGATCTCACCACTTCCTTGGGCAGTCTGTTCCGATGCTTGTCCACCCTTTCAATGACAAAATTTTTTCTAATATCCCACCTAAACCTCCCCTGGCACAACTTGAGGCCATTTCCTCTTGTCCCATTGCTTGTTACCTGGGAGAAGAGACTGACCCCATCTCGCTGCAACCTCATTTCAGGTAGTGGTAGAGAGTGAGAAGTTGTCCCCTGAGCCTCCTTTTCTCCAGGATGAGGTCCCCAGCTCCCTCAGCTGCTCCTCACCAGACTTGTGCTCCAGACCCTTCCCCAGCTCCACTGTCCTTCTCTGGACATGCTCCAGCAGTAGATTGCTTTGTTAGGAACTGGAAGCTCTATGGGATGATAATTATTTTTTTTAGCAAAGTACCAAAAACATCCCAGGGACATACACTGCCAGGGGCTTTCAATACTGAAGTAGAAGGCACCTTTTAAAACACACGCTCATTAGGCTTGATGCAAAATTCTCCATGTCTTGGAGAGTGGCAATGGGAACAGCTTTTTAGCCTGGAGAAGTGTTGGTCCGATCCTGACTTTGCGGTGTCAGTTTGTGCATGGTGTTAGCATCTGTTTTCCCTGGCACTGAAGCTTGAGCAGTGAGGAAGCTGAGATGGAGAAAATGCAAAAAGCAGGATGGGCTGAGCCCCTACAGACAAGCCCTGAAGCATTTCTATTCTTAGTTGGTCTGTCATTGTGCAAATCCATTAAATCCTGTGACATTTCTATAAGTTTATGCGCAATTTTTCCTTTCAGAATTCAATACCCCACGACTCTTTTGTTCCAATCTCTTCCCCATCACCAAGCAAACCCCAGGACTTTTCTCTGGGCACATTAGAGGGAGGCACTTCTGTCTTTCTTCACCTGTTTAAAGCAGGAAATGAAAAAGAACACTCTCCTGCTGCAGGGGAGAAAAAATCCACCTGGCAGTGATCATAACAGAGAATTGAGATTTTGGATGGAGGGCAGGCACGTTCGAGTTGAGACCTCTTTGGGGAATGATCATATTTCAGTGGGACTGCGCAGAGACAATGATGCTTTCTGAGACAGGATCCAGACAGGAGCAGAAAAGTGAGGGACTGAAGCATTCCTGGATTTGCCTGTGGAAGCAGCTTCAGGAAGAGAGCAGCTGAGGCAGTGATATAATAACCACGAGTGAAGCTGCAAACCCTTTGATTTAAAGCAGTTCTGCTTGAATGCTATTGCTATCAGGCACCCTTCTAAGGCACTGAAAGCTTTGCCAGGGATAAAGGAAGGAGAGGTAAGGGACCCATATAAATAGTGCAGCAATTTGACTGTCTGATTCTTAGTGCATGGAAAACTTTTGGATGCCATGACAGTGGCAGCAGCAAAAAGCATGAAGTTTGATAACTTCATGTCTTCTACCTCTGCTCCCTGTTTTTTGTGTGCTGAGCAAGGGTCTGGGAGCACTTGTGGTTTCTCGTGGTGTCCAAAAACCCAGATTTCACTCAACACCTGCTCTTGGTCTGGCAGTCCCCTGTGTGGAGAGTTCTCCACATCCTGCTCTGCAGGTGAAAGAGGTGTCTGCCTGTCTGTCTGTCTGTCTGTCTGAAGGGATTAGATCCCACCTTGTAACACTTGCAAAAACGCTTATCAAGCTGTGGGACAAAGCACTGGCAACTGAAGTGAGAAGCGACAATCTGCTCTGTGCAGCAGGGAAGCACTTGGCAAAGATGCAATTTATAGCTGAAAGAGTTGCCAAGTTTTTTGTTATAAGTTGTTCTGCTGACTTCTGCAGAAATGTAACCTGGGAGATTGGAGGATGGCTCCTCTGAAACAGATTCCTGTAGAAAGTGGGCTGTAAAAGAATGAGATATGATGGAGCAAATTCTCAGCTTCCCAAAGGTCACTTTATGTTTGTTCTCAAACTAAGGAAGATCTGAGACGGCCATATAATTAACAAATATTTCTAAATTCTTGATGGGGAAAGAGGGAGTTTGGGGCAGCTCTGTTTAGTTATTCTTGTGAACAGGGTCTTAAAAAAGCACCACACTGGTGTAAAACCAATTATATAACCCAAATATAAAACAAATAAATAAATAAATATACACAACGACATTTATATAACCCAAACGATCTGCCCCATCCTTGGAAGTGTTCAAGACCAGGTTGGAGGGAGCTCTGAGAAGCCTGGTCTAGTGGAAGCTGTCCCTGCCCATGCCAGGGGCGTTGGAACAAGATGATCTTAAAGGTCCCCAAACCACTCTAAGAATCTGTGATTAAAAAAAAAAGTGGAAACTTCCAGCCTAGCTGGAAATTTCCATCAAAGAGCAAAAAAGTACCTAGAAGGCTGCAGGTTTATTTCTGTTTATTTGGTGGGGATGCTTAGCTTCGGTTTGGATTAGACCTTGAACACAGTCAGGTTGTTTAAAGTGACTTGCAGGTGAATGTTGCAATTGCTCAGGGCACAGGGAGGGCTGGGGGGCTCCCCAGGGTGGCAGGACAAGACAGCACAGCCAGGACCTGTCCTGCCACCTCACTGGAGAGTGAAGCTTTGGGCAGTGGTGGGGATGGGTATGACCAGCCAAGGCCAAGTCACCAACCTGAGAGGGGATGAAAATGCAGGATCAACAGGGCCACAGGCAGGCACAGACATGGAATGACTGTGCTGATACTGCAGCTCTGCTTTTCTCATATGTTAATGTCCGATTGTATCTTCCTATTCACTTTAACACCAGACAAATTGTCTTGCAGCACTGTGTGCATTCCTGAAGGGTCACACGTGGGAGGTTTTGCAGGCAGACCCAGCCATGAGAAGTTCTCACATCATCAGTTTGGACATAGGAGAAAGTTTCTCTGACAAAGCTATAATGGAGAAAGTTCCTTGCTTTGCACAGGGAACAAGAGTCAAATAGACATTTTATTTGAAATGCATGTTTCAATTCACTTCAGAGTCTCTCCAGTTAGTCTTTCTGTCCATGCTCATCTTCCAGATTTATGGAATATTTGGGGTTCCAGCCTTGCTCAGAAAGGTTTTTTTAATGGCTCCTGGAGAGGCAATTGCCTTTTTTGCAGGTTGGGTGAATTCTGTTTGATAATTAGTCCCACGTCAGTTGTATAAATGAAGTAATCATCTGACCAACTGGAAGTTGCTTGCAGCGGCAAAGCAGCTAATTAGAAAGCATTCATTTTGCAGTGCTCTGTTCGATCTGCATCCTTGCTTAGTGCACTCTGCTGTGTTCACATTGCTGGGCTTTGCTGAGCTGCTCTCCAGGGCCAATGGGGCAACAAAAGTCGGGTCACTTCTTTCTTAATTTCAGACTCCAAGCTTAGGCAAGTCTCTATTAGCTGCAGTCCTGAATTTCCATACAAGTGCATCCTTAGAGCCTGTGGCAGAGTTGTGTGAATCTGCTCATTGCAAATATGGGAATAGAGTGCAGGGTTTGGATATTAAGAGGGGTAAACCCCCACAATGCATATGGGTTTCTGCATTTAAAAAAATCACTAGTGTACTTAATTCTCTGCTGCACAGTGTGCTCCCAGCAAAAACAGTCTCAAGCAGATTGTATCACATAGAAGCAAAGGAATAACAGCAAATGAGTTTCACAGCAGAACTTGTTAAAGGAAAATAAGAGGAGAAACCAGATCCTTGATGAAAAAATCCTCAGGATTTGTTTTGAGTCAAGCTTGCAGTACTTGCTTTTAACCAGCTTTCCCAGTCAAACCTGGGAATCATCTGGAGCTCTCTGCAAAGCCACTGCCACTCACAACATCAGACCCTGTGAATACAAAACACATTTAAACATTTAACATTTCTCATTGTGCTCCTCTTATCCAGAAAAATGGGCTGTGCTTAAGAAGGTGCTTAGGCATGAATATAAGTTCTTGCCTTCTCTGAAGAGATAAGCATATCTCTTCAAAAGGCAATTCGGTGAGAAACAAATTCTATTCAAGTCCTTTGAAATTCCAAGTTCCAAGCTGGCTGGAAGCTGGGGCTCTTTGCTGGTTTGCCTTGCTTGGGGGAATGACTGGAATGGAATATCCCTCTCATTTTCCCTTTTCTGAGGGACCCTAATGTGAGAGTGAAAAATAAATGCCCCGATGACTGTCAGGAACTGAGCAGAGACTGATACATTTGTTTTCTCACTTCCATTCCTAGAGTTCTGTTCAACAAGCAGCGTGTGGAATTAATTCCTCCCAGCAGTTTCTCTTTTTTTTTTTTTCTTTTTTTTTAATGAGCAATAATTTTACATACTAGAGCATTAACTGTCACTGCATCCTTCCCAGCACACAGGCTGGAAAGTTCCTGTGGTGCTTGTCACAGGCTGTGCACTTGGAGTTGTCGTACTCTGCTCTTAATGGTTCAGAACGGTATGAAATAATCTCTGGCTAAACTTGACCCACGTTATTTCTCCCCCTCACACCTCTCTTACTTTACACAGGGTGGATGTTCTGATAAAGCTGAATACTCTGACGTGTTTATCTACTTTACACAACAGACTTATCAAGTGCAGAAGTGTTAAAGGACTCATTTTTCAGTTATCAGCTCCTGAGGTGGGGCTCACTCTGGGCTACATGAGGGTTGACTTTCCCATTTATACAATAATTTCATTGAGGCAGGTGATGGCAGAGATGCACACTCTTTTATAAAATAAGACACACTTGTTTAAAATAAGATAAATGACAAATACTAAGAACATGAGGGAGGCCTATGAAAACTGCTGACCTGCAAGTAGAAGTTGTTTGCCATGTCCAACACAATGCCAACAATGACAATGATGTCCCCATCCCTGGAAGTGCTCAAGGCCAGGTTGGATGGGGCTTTGAGCAGCCTGGTCTAGTGGAAGGTGTCCCTGCCCATGGCACTGGGTTGGAACGAGATGATCCTTAAGGTCCCTTCCAACCCAAATAATTCTATCATTTTATGATTCCATGATTATCATAGCTAAGAAAAAGTAAATATCAAACACCAGAAGCCAGTAAAGCAAAGACATGATTTGCAGCCTTGATATCATTAACAAACAATAATAAATGCGTGAGCAAACACACAAGTTTACACTTGGGTCTATCACAGCTCCAATTTCTGTCTGTTAAGAGAAACCAGCTGCTGAAGTGAAGTGAATAGTTCCTGCCAGTCAGCACATGGCAAGAGGAAACCTCTTCTGGTGAGAAGAGATTCTCTCTGCCTGACAGTGATCTGTGTTTAACTTGCATCTGTGTCAAAAATATGTGCAGTGTAACCATTGCTTCTCTTGTCAATTTGAGCTGATCGACATCAAAATTCTGGGGAAAACCAGACAACAACAGCATTTTAGTTCTCTCCCTCAAAAATGAAAAAAAATTAAACAGAGCAACTTTTAGCAAGGAAGATGATGCTGATAACGGAATGAAAAGATGAAAAGTTACATTCTTAAAGATAAGACAGACTACTTAAATTCCTTCCTATACAATTTCAGTATTGAATCCTAGAAGGCCAAAAGCCTAAATGTAAGAAGTGCTGCAGAATTAGTGCCAGCTACCAAGGATCCCTGCTGTAATCAGCCTTGAAGTACTGCATGGAAAACTGAACACTCCAGCAGGCCAAGCCCTGTTTGGAAACGTTAACAAAAATCTTGGAAAAAAAGAAACCTGGCATTCCCACCCATGCGAAAAAAAACATCCAGAAGTTTAAAAAAGCATTAAAAAACAGAGACGAGGAATCAACATCAAAGTTTACTGCACCAGAAGTGCCAGCTATAACAACACAGATATCAAAGCTCAGTTTAGAAATACTTGATCTGAAAGAGAGCCCAGATAAACAAACACCACAGGCCTCATCAAAATTCCCCCAAAAGAAACAGAGACGAACAACAGACGAAAGAAAAGCAGAAGGTGGAATCCACACAGATGTAGTGGATCACATACAGGATCCATACAGGTAGAAGATCTCGAAATGGCACTCATAAAACAGAATTACACACGTCACCTGACACACTGGAAACAAGACAAAAACAAGCAGCAAAACAAATGGGGATGGAGACAATGTCTGTGGAACTATGAAAACCTAGGAAAGAATCTTTAGGGAAAGTTCCAGAAGACAGGAAACCTGCTTACATATCAGATAATGGCTCTGCTAAGAAAACTAAATATTGGACATTTGAGGAATGTGGGAATAATATAAGGAAACTAAAATGTTGGACATTTTAGATTGCTCAAACATCCTTTCACATCTCCTTCCAAGGTGCCTAGGGATAGGTTGGGAATGGAAGTTTTTGAATCAGAGTGTCTTTCTCGTGCGGAAACAGAGGAAGCTCCTGCTAATCTTTCAAGGGGTGTTGGATATAAAACTCTTCCTGTCTGCAAGGGAGATAGAGCCCCTGCAAATATTGTATTTAGAATTTCTGGTTAGGGCTTGTCCTATGTTGATATTCATTCTTCCAGAATTGAACAGCAATCTGAATTTCCGAGAGGGAATGCAACACTAGATGACAAATGAACATTTCAGAATCTGAATCAAAAATGTCATCTCTTGCTGATACGAATCTGCAACAGATTTTGAAATTTTAAATGAAGATGGATCTTTGGAGCAAAGAAGTCTGAAGCCAGGAGGGAAAACACCAGCTCCTGAAACATCTGTGGGTGACACAGAATGTACAGTTAAAATACATTAAACCTAAACCAAAAATTTAGAATTTCTTGCTGTAAGAGAAAACTGTCAGAAAGTGACATCGGTTCTAAAATAGAATCTGAAACTTCCTAGGGGAAAAAAAATCAAGTTTTGCTGATGAAGACATCATTCAAAAACCAAAGGAGATGCGTCAATTGAACTGAGGAACTCTGAAATACAAATCAAGATCATCTTTTTTGGCTGGAAGAAAGACGAAATTGAAATTTGCAAAAGTTTGGATTCTCCCTAAGGAAAAAGCCTGAGATCTGCTCTCCAAACCCAGAAGTGGAGCAAGCCCAGCTAAAAATGTCACTGGAAATTGCTGACATTTCTGTGCAAGTTCCAACATCAGAACTTCAATTTGATACGTCAGATCGTGGAGGAGAGGGAGGTGTTGAGAACCCCAAGGAGAAGGAAATCAAATTAAAAGGAGAATATGAGATATCAGCTGTCAAAGTTGAGACCAAGGCACAGCAGAGAAGTTTTTAAATGCTGAAATGCAGAATACCTGCATTAGACTGGACATCCTTAAAGGCAGGGGAAAAAAAGGGCAATGCTGATATTGAAAGAAGTACGAAAAAGCCTCAGGTAGGCATTCCTTGTGCCAAAATACGAATTGGAATAAATATTCCTTAAAATACCTTCCATATGCAGCGACCGCAATCACAAATGGAAAAGGAGGTGTTCCAAAATGAGGAGATTATGTGAAGAGTTCTGGTGTTAGCTTGACAGAGATGGGAGAAGATATTTCATTACCTGCAAAGAGAACAGAGATTAGAGCGAATATTCCAAAACCAGATAGAGTCATATGTACAGATATACTTAAGCTTGGTGCTGAAGGACAAAACTGCATAATTCACAATTCGCTGTGTTCTCAGCAGAGCTGTTGAAACCAGAAATAAGGGCTTCAAAAACTGACAAAAAACAAAAGCAGTTTATCCAAAAAATTTTCTACATGTTCTCTGACTCTTCAAGAGCACAAAGTCAAACCACTGGATACAGAGATCCCCAAAGCAGAAAGTTCTACTGAGTCAGGAGTAGAATTTAAATGATCATAAGCTGAAATTAATGCGGGTGGAAAACAAAATATATAGATGTTTGTCTTCCAAAGGAAGAGCTGGACATTTAAAGTCAAGAGGAAGCAATTAAAACAGGAATGTTTATGGGTGAAATGAGAATTACAGGAGAAGATAGGCAAGGAAGTTGATAAAAAAGGCCTAGGTGTGAATGGTCTACAAGAAAGGGATCAGAAGATGCTGCTTATATTGCAGCAAAGCTGGGAGATATAATGGCAGACATTTCAGGAGTGAAAAGGGATGTGAAAAGTGCTAGAGAAGATCCTGAAATAGAATTTCAAGTGGAAAGTGTTGAAAAGGACACGTCTGCGGGAGTGGAAGAGTGTGTAGCAGAGAGAGCACAAGAAACCTTATCATCTATGGAGACAACAACAGGCACTGAAAAATTTCAAGTTGCTGAGACCCCATCTAATGTCCCAGTTTCTCAAACTCTTGTTATGTCTTCAGCAAGAACTGATCTTGTTGGAGGAAGAAAAGCATAGTTATTCAAATATTCCTGGAGATGCGACCAAATGAGGATTGTCTTTTATCAATATTCAGTGAAATAAAGTAATATCTGTGTTCTTAACTTTCTGTGAAGAAAAAATGAGGCAAAACCTAAACTTGACACTTATGAAACTTTGATGTTACAGCATTTACCACATATAAATTCTCAAATGTATGAATGTGCTACACTCTGCACTAATAACCATATTGATTTGTTTATGTCTGCCCAAAAGGAAACAAACCACCATGACTATCTGCTGAAATGTGCATTTAATGACAGTACAATTTCTAGATGTGGTGGAAATTGTAGTTAACAGATCTGACACTTTTCACCCACCACAATCCTGAGTTTAATGGATGTGCCTGTGCAGAAATGCCTCTCTTTGCATCTTGTATTGTCTTTCTCCATAGTCTTTTACCTAATACAGGTAAAGCAGACACAGCAAAACACTTAGAAATTGGCTTGTTAAGTGTATTTGGTTGTCAGATCATCTTTAACTCCATGCATTCCTTATTCCTACACCTTTGAGGTAGGGCCGAATATATAAAAGAGAAATAGTGGCTGCCTGTTTTCCTCATCTTCTGTCTGAAGAAGCTGTTCACTAAGAATTAGGCATGGGTCAGTCATTTGGGTAATGTCCCTGAAGTTTCTCCCACTTTACATGTTGTTGTCCCATAGATGCAAAATTACCATGTCAGACATCAATGGCAGACACCAGAAATGAGGAAGGGAATCCTGATCAACCAAGGAAAACAGAAGCCAGGGAAATGTAAAGTATGTTATGAGGAACATCCCATTCCAGCAGCAGTTCTTGTCTGCTGCCAAGGCAACCTCCAGGTGAACTTGCCCAGGAACTCTGCCCCACCAGGCAACTTACTGAGCATTTGCAAATTTGAGAAGTTTTCTTCTTATCTTTTTTTTTTTCCTACAGAATTTACCCCCAGGGTTTTTTTTGCTGATTACCGTGAAAATGCAGCTTGGAGTGCCCACACAAGGAAAACGCTTCTCCAAAAGGTTTTCAAACTGACCCACTACTCACATGTACTTATTGCTGGGCACTAGGAAAATCCTATCCAGGGATTGTCCAGGGAAATGTCTGTGAGCATTAACACAGCACGTGGTCAGTTATTTTTGTTGGTACAGGATAACAAACCTGTGAAACAGAGCTAAAGGAAAGCAGCTGGGAGGTGTTTCTATTTCGCAAGACATTTTAATTAGTGCATGGAAATCTCAAAATACCGAGCAGAATCTAGAGAGGAAATGAGGGAGGAGAACACTAAAAGCAACTCCATCTCAGGATGCTCCATGTAGGTGAATACTCATGAAATGTCAGTATTATCTGTAGCATGTGCCTTAAAAATCTGCATGAATGACAACATGCATTGGTTTGTGAAGGTGAATGTATCACCCCTGGAGTGGCTCAGGGATGGAGGCTGATGGGGCTGACTGCAGGGAGGGAAGGGGCATGGGATGGGGTTTGAAATTCTGGGCTGTGGTTTGGTCATTTGCGCCTCACCTGGGGTGGACTCCGAGTCAAAGTGTGCATTGAGATCCCTGAATGGGAGAAATAAAAAAATAAGTTTGGTTTCGAGGTCAGGTTTGTAGGTGAAGTGAGTCTGTTCCTCGGCTGATATTAAGTGACAATCCCCAAGGGATTGAAAGAACATTTGCTAACCTTGGGGTGATGTTACCATGTCTTTAAATGCAGGGTGAATTTTGCCTGGGAGGTGAAATTTTGTTTTAAAACCAATAGTACAAGTTCGACTGATCAAAGTTTTGTTGAAGAATGTCTACAGGCTCCTAAAAATCTTACTGAGGATGAATGACAGTCTTGGAAAAGAAAGAAAGAGAGGTAGGGATATAAGGGACAGAAAAGGATTGCTGGAGTGGTCCTCTCACTGCTGAGGAAAAAAAAAAGTCTCTTTTTAAAAAAGGAAGATAATCTGATCAGGCAAGAGAAAAAAGCATCCATCAGCTGGGGTGAAAATGTGCTGGTAGTGTGCCTGCGTTTTGATGCATCAGTGAAAACACACTAAATAAACCAAATATTCTGAGCCTGAGCTGCCAAACATTGTAAACTCTGCTAAAGGCTGCTGAAAACCACTTGAAATTAAGAAGTAATGGGGTTGACAGGAGCCTGTGTCTCGTTTCAGAATGGCTTCCTCCATCAGGCTGCAGCAGAACTGACATCCCAGCCACGAACACTGTGGTGGAAGGTGGAGGAGGGAGAAGCAGGTGTTACTTTGGCTGGCAAAATATCATTGTGGCTTAAATGCCATGAGTAGGGACCTCTCTAGGTTTTGTTCCAACCTTTCTGTTGCCCACAGCGTAACTGATAAAAGCTTTGCCCCATGAAAATAATGGGAAGATCTATATTAGTCCTATCTCGATGTGGGGAAGAAAAGCTGCAACTCCCACTAATGCCAGTGGAAATTGTTAGAGGTCACAGTAGTCACTATCACTGCATCAAATATGAGCATTGCTACTGCTTTTGCAGCAGTAAATACTATTGTTTGCAATGCCACATGTTGTGTGGTTTGTGAAATTCAACGTGCCCAGCAGAGCTCCCTAAAGGTGAATTACCCCACGGAATCCATAACAATCTAAAGCCTTCTCTTTCTGGTAATTTAGAAAACCAATCTTGCTCTGCTGCTGTAGGTGTTGGTTTTCAAGGCTTCCATTACCTACAGAGAAATTATGTTTGACACAATGCAGTGGTTATTGAGAACAATAGTTATATTACACAGTGCCCCTAATACATCAAACTCCACATACTCCTGGATGCAGACGAGATAATTTTTTAATCTTTTTCCGAGTCATGCAGGACAGCTACATCATTGGTAGAGACCACCAGAATTACAGCAGACAGGGCAGAAAAATAATAGAATAGAACTTGTTTACGTATCAAACAGTAATTTTTTTTGCTGTAGGTAGGCTATTCTATGACTTTAGCACTCTTGTATCATCTGTTGAACCAGCTGGTACCTGCTGTTGGTAGCAACAGGATGCTGTAAAAAATAATCCTCTAGTTTTGATCCAATTTTCTCTCATTCCTAAAAGCACTCTCTTCTCCGAAATAAATTTGCTCTGTTTTTGCCATTATTCTCCTGTATGAACCTCCTGTAGCAGTAGCTCTGTTCTTTAGGGGAGAAACCCAGTTCAAGTTGGATAAAAATATATATGGCAAACCTGACAAGAGTTAATGATGGTGTCTTAATTCCTGCTGATATCTCCATGCTTCTAATTGCTCTGACTGTCCTTCTCTAGCTCTTAGGAGACGGGGAAGACTATGTAACACAGCAAAGTATCCTCATCCACAAGGAAATTGCTTTCATCAAAGTGGTAGATTTTATCAAATAAGTGTGCTGCTGGAACAAAAGAAATGCTGTTATCTGTGCCCCAGACTATAATTCACATGCAGATTAGTTGGGATGAGGGTGGGCATCGGTAGGGATGGTTTCACAGTCTGAATCAGGCTTAAGGCAGAGTAGGACCATCATTTTTTTCTTGAGAGACTGTGTTTCTCACCGAGAAATGCAGTGTGTGCCTAATAAATTACACATTTATTAAGAACTCCCCTAAGAATACCCAGAATGAGACGAAAATTAATTCATTATTCATTAGCAAAACTGCTTAGACTCGGGAAGCGTTTGCGGTTTGGACGAACGTGCGGAGCTACGGCAGCAGCGCCCTGGGTTAAACGCGCTGCCAAATCGCTGCCGAGCAGGAGATGCTCACCTGTGTGCCTGCAGCTCTCTGCAGTTACCTGGAGGGGCTCGTACCCCAGCTGCTCCGAGTTCTTTGCTGATACCTCGTGTTTTAAAAGCCCTGCGAGGTGGTTTTCTGCAAAGAACAGTCTCCTTTTTGCTTTGCCGGTGCTTTTGCAGCGCAAACCCTCCTGAAACTGGGTAATATTTGAGAGCTCAGGGCTTTGTTTTGTGTGGCATTTAGAAGTGAGCGAGGCAGCTCCTCCTTGCTGAGACTTTTGTGCTGCACAAAGCATCTCCCACGGTGCTGGAAGCATCTGTTGTCTGGTTTTAATGATATTTTTTCATAACACCCCTGTACACAGCCTTATGCCTGGAGCCCTTCACTCTGGTCCCCGCTTTCACTGTGGCCTGTCTGTGGCTAAAGTGGTGTCATCTGCTTGTCAAAGCCACGCTAAGCACTCTGAGATGGTCTCTGTGGGTTTGCAGTCCTCTTGCAAGAGCCTAGATGGTTGCCACTTGGTGACCATATATATCTATATCTATAGATATATATTCTGCTATAGGGTCAGGGTCCTTTCCTTTCCCCTTTCCCCTTTCCCNCTTCCCAGTGCCCCCCAAATCCCTTCCCCCTACACCCCATTCCCTTCCCAATGACTTCCTGAAAAGTTTCTGAGGTTTCACCACCTCCATTATTTTTTTATTTTGCCACTGCTGGAGGTTTACCATTTCTATAGCAAAGTCCCGTTTTCCCCATCTAGCAAAATGCTTATTTTTTTTTTCCCCCCCCAAAAGAAAAGGAGGAAAAGGTTTCAGCTTTCAGGAAAACTTGGAAATTCTCCTACTGCCCCTTGTTATTTGCCAGTGGACAGAGATTGCTATATTATCTTAGCCCAACACTGGCTCATTTGGATTTCCAGGAATTTGTTATTGCATTTGTGCAATTGTTCTGGTCTTTTCTGGTCTCTTGACTTTCTCCAGGGTTTAATAAAACTTAATATTTTCTCGACTTCTTGAATGCCCTCAACAATCACATTCACAGCACAGGGGTATAATAACAATTTTCAATTCTATTTTGATCCCTTTATATCCTACCAGCAGTAAATGGATATGGTCTTGTAAGAATGTTTACGTGGAGTTGTTAAGTTTACTGAAACCCGTTTTGATTCAAAAGCAGGATATCCTTTTGCTGGATGTGCTTTCCCCAGGCTGTGTGAGCGCCTGCTGTCTCCCAGGCCTAAATTCTGCGAGCATTTATGCGCGTGTTTAATTTTACAAATTAATTTCACTGGGACTGTCCCTGCGTAAGCTTTTGAGGAATCAAAGCCTTAACCGGCTTTCTGATGCTGTGTCCTTCCTTTCATGCAAATCCTCTCTACTACGAGCTCATCTAGGAATGTCTTTGAGGAGAGACTCTGTTTAAAGTGTGCTCCAGGACAGGCATGTGAGGAGACTCTGTCTTGTGTTCCTTGAGGAGCAGAGGTGGATCTGGTGGCTCCCTGGGAACACGGGGCTCCTGTGCTCCCGTGGCCCAGAGTCACTGCTGAAGGATTTTTGAGGGTGGGAGGAATGTGTGGGGAGTTCTGCTGCAGGGACCTCCTGCCCAGGGCATGGTGCTTGGCAGATCCCAAAATCATAGAATGATGGAATGGTTTGGGTTGGAAGGGATCTCAAAGATCATCCAGTTCCAACCCCCTGCTGAAATATACTGTTATTATTATCAGTGGTTATTATTTCCCACTTTACACATGGAAGGGAGATCCCAGCTGTTTTATCATTTTCTATGGGAGTGACAACCAAGTTCCTTGATCACTTGTAGGAAGCTGGTTGAACCCTCCACCCTTGAGAGATGGAAGCATTGAGTCAAAAATCTATCCCATGTGTCTTTGTCATCTTCTGAGCTTGGGAAGTGCATGATAAGGCAGAGGAGTAAGAAAATGTTAGTCCAAACGCAGGCCTCCAAAATGGGTTTGGAACAAGTTAAATGCTGCCTATAAATTAAAAACAGTGTTTGGATCTCTCCTCATTCCTCCGCAAGCTGTGGCTGTGAACACATGCACTGCTACTGCAGCCTCAGAATCACAGTGGATCACTTTAAAGATTAAACTATTATTTTCTGAATTAAATCAGTCATGAAAATATGCCATCTTCTGGGGCTGCTTTCAGTCATCCCTCAGCATTAAAACCTTGAAGTTAGCGAGTTTTTTCAAGTGTGCAAGCAATTCTCTTTCTTCTTTGGACGCTGTTTAAAGTGGGTGCTTAACTTCTGCAGCATGGGAGAAGTCTTGTCTCATTAATTTTTAGCCCACTTCTACATCACACACACAGTAAAAAAGTGCCACAGAAAAGTGATGAATAACTTATTTTCTCTGAATCCGTCCCTCGAGTTTCTGGAGCTGTTTGTTTCTGTACCAGTGATAGATATTGAGCTCCTGCTCAATAAATGCAGGATTATTATTATTATTATTATTATGGGGAAATGACAGTTAGCTGATGAATAGGTAACTTTATCAAGATTGTTTTCATCGTGCTGCTGTGATGAAGAATAATCTGTAATTAGAAAGCTGTGTTGAAGTTTTTAGTCTGGAATAATTCCACATCTTCTCTGACAGGCAGGTTTATTAATGTCTTAATTTCAGTTTTGCATTTGCCCCTTACTAAATCTATGCCCTGCTATGTAGTTCTGAGTATGATCATTTTTTGTGTTCTTCTTGTCAATTAGGAGATGACCAAAGATAGAAGTGTGAATTCAGTAAACATCAGAAATGTGAAAAGGTTAAAATCCTTTATCTCCATTTAGATACATTTTGGAATCACTCTGGAGCTTATGTAACAGGAGATTTTAAATTTTTCTTAATTTTAGAAAGACTGAAACTTGATGAAAAATATAAAACCAAATTTTTAAATTTATTGGCTATTGCATGTTTCACGTCATCACCAGCAGTGAAAGATTTAAATGTATTTTAGCATTTAGACTGTCAGCATCAGCTCTCCCACCTAGAGACTTCAAATTTCCTTAGGTAATTGAGACTCTGCAAGATTAGGAAAGTCATGCTTTTTCTTGGCTCACATGCAAATTTGTCCCTAAAATTTTGCTTTTTTTTTAACCTATGGCATCTGGAATCTTCTTTTCTGACAGATACTGGACTAGAGCTCTGGTGAAGGCCACGGCAGAGTGGGAAGCAAAGTTTCTCTGTACATCCCGGCTGCTGTCTCAGCCTTTTGACAGGGGCTCCTGGCAATCCTGCTGGGTGGCAGATCCCCCTTCTGCACCCGGCTTCCTTGTGGGGGATGTGCTGCTCCCTTTCCACTCTCCAACAGTAGATGGGGATGCTCCATTGACAGAACAGATCCTCTCTTCTGCCTCAGGATGCGACAAAGAATTAATTGTGCAGCTATTGAGGCTTCAGACAGAAATGCAAACCCCCATCCCAAAGACCGATGCTTATCAAGTATCATCTCAGCTTATCTGAGCTCTGCTGTGTGTGCACTTTGAGGCAGAAACATGACAATTTATAAATTGCAGTCTGAAGAAACCCTTGCCTTTTGGTGTGTTTGTTTGGTCTTGGGTCCCATTATTCCGACTGAAGGAATTGTGGGGTGGGCAGTGGCCTTGGCAGCTGACTACAAGAGCTGGGAAGCTGCACTTTTCCCAGGGAGTGTCACCATGCATTTTTCAATGCCACCCTTCTCATTTGCAGCAGTGATTGCTGCCTTCCTGCTGGATGCCCTGGAGGATGGAGTCACTGGCATCACAGCCCCGTTCCCACTGTATGTGTAAGGAACTCACACTGAGTGTGGCAGGCAGAGCCAAGATCGAGATTACAGGGAGGGGCAGAGTTTGAACAGTCCAAAGTTTTTGGGAATGGGGATGTGGATGTGACTGTGGAGGGTATTCATCTGCATAACTGGTGTTCCCAGATTAAGCTGGAAGGTTTCTTAGGGATAATTCTGCTGAAGTTGGTGCTGATGCTGACAGGAACACCTATGGCTCTGAGGAGCTTGCCAGGAGCCAACCTGTTCATCAGGCAGAACTGGGGTTTGATAGACCAGAAATTGTCTTCTGTGTTGGGGTTTGCCCCAGCCCCCAGCCTTGTGTTGCTGTCCTGCTTTTCCCATACCCTGGAGCCTGAGCCTCTGCACCAGAACAGCAGCTCTTGGTCTTTGCTGATACAGAAATCATTTATCTTCTTGTGTCTTGCTGTGCAGAGCAATAAGGGTTTCAAGCAGGCAGGGCTTCTGGTTTCTGCAAAATAAGCTAACAACTTCACTTTGCAAGATTACCATTTCCACTTACTATTTTTGGAAGTGTTTATTTTAAAACCCTGAAATTAATCTCGGGAACGCCAAACAGCACTTTAAAGAAGGAGGGGTGATGGGGCCTGGGGAGGAGAGAACTAGAGGAGAGCTTATGTCACTGAGTTTTCTTCATGAAATTGAGTTAGTTCTCTAATCACAAAAACCAGTCATTTGGTTCTCCAATAAATGTCATTGCAGTACACCCTTCTCTCTTCTGATTTCTGCCATTTTTGGCAAACACTGCATACAGTGCGAAGGCCTTTGCAGAGTTACTAATCATATTTGGCAGCCAGGCCGCACTAATCTGCTGTCTGGAAGCAGGGAAAGTACCAACTTGTGTGTTTTGAGATGTGGTGATTAAAGCTCTTTACACTTTTCTTGCTGCAATGAGACCTGCAGGAAAAAACTGGATGATGATGGGAAAAGCAGAGCTCCTCAGCCCTTCCCTCCATCCCACAGCCCTAATCTCTGCTGTGCTGGGACCAGAGTTGGGTGAAAATGGACACTGTTCCGTGGGATACAGCTGGTGCAAAGCACCAGGGGAGTGGTGGCTGTGGTGGTGTAACTCAGCTTTCACAGCAGGTGGATGGGAAGGGAAAGACCTTGTACACCTTGCCTAAGGGATTTGTGATTTAGGAATGGGGAAGGATTAAGAACTTTCCTTGCCTGACGCCCATAAGAAGTTTTGAAACAGGGCTCCCTGTTGAAGGCAGATAATTTGATGGTAAAGGGGTTAAAGACTGTTTCTCTCTAGCCCAGTGGCCACATCCTTCATGCCTGCATCTGGAATGCATCAGGCATGGAAAAGTGGTGTCAGAACAGGAATAGTATGATCCACCCTTCAGTTTTGTTATTTTCAATCGCTTCTTTATTATTCATCTACAGTGCCATGGTTCTGTGAGGCACTTCCTGAGCAGGTGGATTTTAAATGAAGGTTTCCTATTGCCAAATAATTGAAATGAAAGCTAATGGTGTGTATCACTTCTTGTTTAATGGAAAAAGTGGTCTAGGTAAGGTGCTCCTGACTGAGTGTTTGGCTTCTTACCAATGGTAAAGAGTTTCTTAAGGAGTATTAGCAATTTGTTCAAGATCTGTCTAAACCATTTCCAAGAGAGTTAATGCACCTATTTAAAAAAAAAAATAAATCTGAAGTTACTATGAAACTGATGAGTCAATGTGAGCCTCTTAGTTTACCTCAAAAAATTGAAGCTGAGAGTTTGGGGAAAACCAGAAAGATGTGAGCATGGTTTGCCACAGAAGAAATATCCTTCTTTATCCTGGATGAGGAGTTAGGGCTGCTAAAGCTCCTCTTCCTGAGGGTAAGGAAGGCCAGCACCAATGATGCTCCAAGATCACATTTTATTCACGTGGCATGAAGTGACAAGGGCACTGAAAACTCAGAGCTAAGAAAACAACTTGGTCTGTTTTCTTTTCTTCAGTCTGAGCTGGTCTTTCATTCAGTTACCCTTTGAGACTTCTTAATACAGTAAGAAATGGCATAGGCAGGAGGTTGGTTTTCATGGACTTTGTACATAATGGCTCTAAACTGTACTAATTTACTGTCTTGAAGACATAATAGAACAGGAATGACTCAGTGATCTGCAGTGGAACTCAAAAGAGATTAAATTCCCTCTTTTGCTGTACAGGATGACATTGCTTGTTGCACCACACAACACAAAAATAGGTGCCTCTTGAATTTGGTGTAGTACACAGTGAAATTAGTGTGTAAGAGGGATATAGAGAGGTCCAGTCTTAATCTTAGTAGCTGAAAAACCTCTGTAACAGCCAATTTTTTTAATAACAAAGAGTTTTCAAGTAAGAAATTATTTAATGAAAACCAGAATCGTTTATGAAATCACATCGATTTCATTTTCCTGCTCAAGATTTCTAAGAGTTTTGGAGTCTATTTAGTTTGTATTGCAGATATTTCTCTGGGATTGATTTATTATTTCTTTTAGCTTTCTGTAGTTTCCATCTTACGCTTTTGTTCTCCAAGTACTTTTTTCATTTGTTCCTATCCCATTAAACTTGATGGAAAGGTTCTGTTTTGAGCCAAAACTGTTATTTGCAATTTCTGTACCTTTCCTCTTCTTTCTTTAGAAGTGGTCTATGCTCCATAGATCAGGGTGGAAAGACATTCCCTAATTGTGATTTTTTGTTGTTGTTGTTGCAGCATTGAATTTGTTTTTTCATCTGTGCCTGCCTCTTATCCAGAGTACCATGAGGTGTCACCGGGGATTTGCACACCAGCCACCGGATTTAAATTTTCACTTGCTGATCGTTGGCCTTGGATTTATTGGTGTTATTGACCAGAGTGGATGTCACCCCTGAGGAAACAATCCAGTGCACCACTGATAAGATGCTGAGCACACCAGCAAAGTGCATCATCCTTCGGAGCACTAAGGAGGGCTGAACAGCTGCTTGTGGATGCCATCCCACCCTCCACTCCCAAGCATCCCTGGGACATTAGATGCATAAGCAGGGCCACAGTGCTGCTGGATTCTGCAGGAGCAGACGCTGCTGACTCCCAGGGTTCCATTTATTGGAGGGGTTCATGTCAGTGGTGCTTTTCCTACACTCCTGCAGCTCTGTCTGGGGTCAGCTGTCTCCAGACAGTCCTGGCAGCCTGCTCTGAATTTTAAGACGAAGTTGCGGGGGTCATCTCTAAATGTTGAAGTCTTTCTGAAGTGTTTCTGTGTATTTTGGCAAAGAAAATGTGAGTGTTCACCAATTCTGTGATCATGGAATGTGGGGCACAATGACAAGGATTAAACTGGCTTTCCTGTGCTTTACTCTGCACCTTTTCTGGTGATGATCTGCACATCTTTCCATAAAGTTTAGGAATAAAAATGTTGTTTGGTTCCCCAAACACTGGGTGTTCACCCAGTGGGGTAAATGCTTGTGTCTGAGGGTGAGGAAGAGGGGAAGCCAATTGCTCACAAAGTCCTCAGTTAAAGCTCAACTAGCTGACCCTGTAGAGTTCAGGAAGGTGTAAGTACCATCTTAACAACCATCCAAAGTTAAATTTTGTCTCTGTTTCCTTAACCAAACCAACCAGAGGAATTCTAGTGGATGGACAGAAAGCATAGCTAATGCAGGCATCTCTCCCTCTCAAGAGAGGGTAAGCTTCATACTAAATCCTGTTTTTTACTGTCCCAAAGTTGTGCTACTAATTCAATATTTTTCCCTGCTGCTGCATTTTTCCGACAGTATGCCTTAAACTGCAATCCTGAGCTGTTAAATTCTTTCAGCCAATATATTTATATTTTCATTTTATAGACTACTTTCATAACATATTGGAGCAGCAGTAGCTTCACCTATCTGAAACTTCTAAACTTAAAAAGATGAAGGTCGCAGTTGGCGTTCCCTGATGAGCAGCCTGCTTTGAAGAGAGGTGAACTGAGACTGGAAGGATTCTTCTCAGCCTGGATATATCCAAGCCAGGTACAAGACAGTCAGCAGTGAGCTCCTCAGTAGGGAGCTCCACATGGACAAAATCCTCTGGCTAAAATAACGCCATGGAGGCCAATCTCCATCTGGCTTCTTCCACTGGTAAAGGAACCATGTATTTAGGAGAGCAGTAGCTGTTGCAAATGGTCCCTCTGCCAAACTTTTTTCCCTGAGCACCATCCGAGCCGCAGACACATGAGTTTGGGGTGGAGAAAACAGATTTACAAACTGTTCACTGTATATACCAAGGGTTTGTGGTGATCAGTTACATTCCCATTGCTGGGAGTTGTTTTGCTGCACCTGAACTCACAGTGGGGCATGGCTGGGATCTGATGCTTTGGGACTGGGGGGCTTTAATTAATCAGGGGTGTAGCTATTCACACAGAAAGCTGCATCTGTGGCTTTTCTCTTGCTCCCCAGGTGAGAAGCAGAGGTAATTAATGTCCTTCTCAACTAAGTTAGTTGTTGAAATCACAGAAATATTTACCAATTACCAATTGCTTTTGGTTATTTGAAGTCCACAACTATCTTTGTTCCTACGCCTTTATCTACAATCATTGGCTTTTGCATGCAAATCAGATCATTGCCTGAGCAAATAATGACTAAGAGTCCAAATTCTATTGTTTGCACAAATACCATTTGACGTGTGAAAAATTTAGAATAGTATAATGTACAACTGAGCCTTGTTTCCCCAGGCACTGGAGTGGAAGAAATCAGATTCTGAGAGGCATCCTCATGTAGAAAGAGAGTTTTAGTTTTTAGTGTGACTCACTCTGGTGTCCTCCATGACAATCTTTCTTGTCTGCTAAATTAGCACACGGGTGATGTTTGTTAATTCATGGTGTCTCAAAGTCTCTGCAACATTTCTCTTGGCTTCCAAGAGAAATTAATTTTAGCTCAGACACTTGTGAAGACTGGGTTGAGGACTTCTGGGTTATCAGGTCTTTCTTACTGTTTTCCAGAAGGCAACCAAAATCTGTCTTGGATGAAGTTAGAATTTCCCTTCACCTCTGTTCTTACTGGAAGATTTTCCAAAAGATCTCTATTCCTTTTTTTTTTTTACACCTTGAATATATCTTTATTGTAATGCAACCACAGAAAAGTACATTTTCAAGGTGTTGTATCTAATTGTCAGTTTATTTTGCATGTAAATTCCAGTATTTCAAAGAGTGCAATTAAATATTCCAACTATCATTTAAAATATTTACAATTCTCTTAGTCAGATAAGACACAATATTTTTAGTTGAAGATATTCCCCAGACATCTGCTTTTTCCTAGCCCATATGGTGGAATGTGTGCCACATCTCATCTGTACGTTATGCCGTATAACTGCTGCCAAAAAGGATTCTGAGTTACTATCTAAAGCAAAGCTATTCTGTAATCTGGCAAAAACCCTTTCCAGAGCTCTCTCTTTTGTAATCTCTGAGCAACCAGACACCAGTGTCGTATTCTGCCCTTCGTTTTGAAATAGTGTTGGAACGTGACCCTCTTGAACAAGAGGCTATTCACAATCCTCCAGCTCACCTGTACCTGATCCACCAAGGACCCTTCACCAATGGATTTTTTTTTCTCTGCTCTTGTTAGTATAATCCAAAGGCTGCAGTGAAACCCCCTTGGTTACTAACTGGAGATTAAACAACACCAGAAATGTACACTGATGCCTTTTTCTTGCTAGAGCTAGCAGTCTTCATACTGGATTTAGACTCTGCAACGGTTTAGGGAAGTGAGGTTTGGTTTAGGATATTCTCCAATTAAACTGTAATTTATAAATTATATTAACTGTGATTCATAAACTATATTCTGGTATTTCAGATAGATTAAAATGGCAGAGAAAAAGAGAGAAAAAGAGAGAGAGAGAGAAGGAGAAGGAATCATAGAATCATAAAATGTTAATGGATTGGAGAAGACCTTAAAGACCATCTTGGCTGGCCAGATCCCTCTGGATGGCATCCCTTCCCTCCAGGGTGTGACTGCACCACAGAGCTTGGTGTCATCAGCAAACTTGCTAAGGGTGCACTCGATCCCACTGTCCCTGTCACCAACAAAGATGTTGGACAGTGTCAGCCACAGTATTGACCCAAGAGACACCACTTGGCACTGGTCTCCATGTGGACAATGAGCTGCTGATCACAACTCTTTGCATGTGGCCATCCAGCCAGTTCTTCATCCACGAGATTGTCCATCCATCAAATCCAGATCTCTCCAATTTGGAGACAAGGGTGTTGTGTGGGACGGTATCAAATATATTTATATATATACGCAATCCTTGTGTACGCATTTGGCACCAAGGATTAATGTATTTAAGATTCTGAAATTTGAATAGAGCTCAGTGACACCCCAGGTTCATATCCCAAGTGCTGGTTGCCTTTTGCTCATGCCAGAGGTGGAAGTGTGTAAGAGTGGATGCACATGTTAGCGAGAGCTTAAATTGCTCAAGGCATTGTGCTCTAAAGCTTCTGTAGTACAATGTCTGCTCTGCAACAACAAGAGTCCCTGAGACCCTCATTTGAGCTGTGTCACCTCTCTGTGCTCTCTGCAACATTTTGAGCAGCTGTGTGGTGTGTGCATGGAATGAGGGGGTTCTACTTTTATACCAGTGTGTGTTGTTAGTGAGTTAATTACCCAACAGAGGCATCTGCTTGAGTTTAAAATTACTGCTGAAAAGTTTCTGTGCCTGGTGCTCAAAGGATATCTTTTCTTAAGCCCCTTCTTTCTCCTTTCTTAATGATGTCAGCTTCTTCACCATCCCTATGGAGTCAGCTGCAGTTCCTGGACAATTAATGTACAAAGGTATGTGTAGGATATCAGCTCAATAAACCCATTTTTGCTGTGTTGCTCATCAGCTAGGGTCTACTTAGTTTAATGCATTTATTCTGGAGGCAAAAGATGTTTGCATGCAGTCTTCTTACTGTAAATGATATTTTCCTGTTCTGTTGTCTAGTTCAAACATGATGTTTGCAGCAGAAATATTGTGGGGAAGAGGAATCGAGCTCTTTAACAAAGTATGTAAATTGTAGGGAAATTGTAGGGGAATGTAGGAGATTAGCTGTATTTTCATGTCCTGATCTTGAAAGAGGTGAAATGAAAACAATCACCAGCCTGCTAAAAACCCATTCCAATTTTTGCTCACCTTAACCCTTTCCAATTACTTTTGAGGAGTTGCCTGTTCCTTTCCCACCACGGAGGGAGAGGTGTGAAATGCCCTTTAAGTTTTTTTGAGTCCCGTGAGTAAATCCTGTTGCTGGAGCCTCTCAGTTCAGCTGTTCTCTGTTGCAGAGGCCTTGCAGAGTGTCTCTCAGCTGTTGTCCCTATTACCCATCTGTGACATTTACTTTCTCTTGCTGTGATTCTTGTCCCTTCCCACACTCAGCAGAGGTGGGTGGTGGGGAATAATTGCACCCCTTTTTATTTAGGTTTTGGTGCCTTTCACCAGAATTTTTATAGACCTCTTGATATTCTGAGGACCTGTCTTTGCCTTTCCCAAGTGTATAATTATTCTCGTTAACTTTAATTAATATGTGCACATAAGTATATCAAATTAATTCCTTCTCTTTCCTCACCTTATTATAGCTCTGGAATAGGGGCAGTTCTGTTATTCTTTCTCTGATGAAGTTCCTGGGAGCAGTTGTGCAGCTCTTACAGGGCAAAACCATCAACCAAACCTAATTCTGACCTTCCTGCTCGGTGCATCAAAAAACAAGGTGCTTTAGGAACAGCACAGCTCACCTTGTGCATTCATCCCACTTCTTCTTATCCCATTGGGACATGATAGAGTGAGGCCTTGATGTGTTTGGGGCCTCCCTATCATTGTTTAAGAGGGAGCTTGTGCTGTGGTGTGGGTTTGCTGCTTTTGGTGGGGTCTCCACCCCAATTAGAGAGCCCTGGCCAGCGTGGTTGGAGGGCAGGTTGCAATGAGTCGCTGTTCTGCCAGAGACTGGCTTGGGGAATCAAAGGGAAATAATAACTTTTTAACTATATTTTTCTTGTTATGTTCACTTACATGTATTCAGAGTGTGATATGCCAAGACCCTCTATGGTATTGGAGAGGTCTTTTAGATGACAAACAGATAAATATGTGTCATAGAATGATAGAATGGCTTATGTTAGAAGGGACCCTAAAGACCACCCAGTTCCAACCCCTCTGTCTTGGGCAGGGACACCTTCTACTAGACCAGGTTGTGTATAAACATATATGAGACCCTCAATTCATGGAGGCATTTTCAGTGCTGTGCTTTGAGGGACAGCTTATGGGATATGCTGAACTGGCGCATTCTGAGCATGGGCAAACATGACATTAAATTGGAGAAGTCAGTGCCTATTGAAAAGCATGAAATAATGCAGATTTCAGGAATGAATGTGTTCACGCTTTTGTGTCTTATTGGCACAAAAAGGAGCTGGACTGCAAAAATTGTTCTATTGTATCTATTTTGTTCCCCTTTACAGCTCTCCACAGGGTGTCAGGAAAGCTGCTGGTGACAGAGCTCGAAGTGCTGATGTTGCTGGGAGGGGGCTCTGCTCTCCCACCACAGAGATGCAGGCAGCACTCGCCTCTGGGCACAGGGACTGGCCAGAGAGGAGCATCCACAGCTTGGCTAATGAGCACCAATTAAAAACCTGACCCAACCTGACCCCAGCACGGGGAGGAAGGGTGCAAATTACAGGTGAGAGGCGAAAGGACGAAGGTTTTTGAAGTAGCCTCTTATGTAAATAATGCAAAAGCCTTTCACATGCCTATATTAATCTTGAAGAAATTAGCATTTAATTTCTATAATTAGCCATTCATGCACTCCAAGGAAGCGGGCGCACACTCACACACTCGTTTGCCTTTCTTTTAATTCGGTTGCTAAGGGGAAGCAAAGATTGGAGTCGGGGAAGAACAAAAAGCAGAACCTGCTCCCAGGTGTTGGTGAATCATCAGGGAATGAAGGGTTTTAATAATGTCTCAAGGAAGGGCCGGGGGAAGTGTGTGGGTGTGTAAATTTAGTTTTCCTGAAAGGTGCTGAGGCTGACAGAGCAGGGACTCTTGTCCAGTGGGCGCAGAGGACCAGAGGGGACAGGGCTGGTGCCAAGTACGTGTCCTCTCTGCCTGAGTCACGACCTGGACAGGATGTTCCTGAGCATCAGAGCAGCACCCTTGGTGTTCCCTTGGGAAAGCCCAGCATGGCTTGGAACGAGGATGCTCAGCTGCAGGCAGATGTGCCAAGGCAAACGATCTGCTGCCCATGAGCACTTCCAAAGCACAAAGGGTGAGCTAAAGGAAATAAGGCAGGTTCAGTGCAGGGTAATGAGTGTATTTCACAGGCTTCTTTTGGGAGAGATGGCCTGGAGGGAGATTGTGCTCTTTTTAAGAAAAGGCCACGGAGGGATGAAGTCTTAAGCCATAACAAAATTGATCAAGGTTTTTCCATTTCCTTAATTTCAAAACCAGGAAAATACTAGGTGGGGCAATAAGTTAATGAATAAAAACATGAGAACTGGAACGAATTCTCCCACATATGTTGCTGATAACTGAGTCTGTAGAATAAACCTAGAGAATTTTATGCTACGAATTTCCAAAGTTAGTACTGTTTCTTAAATGTATATTTCAATATTTGCACCATAAATCTGATCCTGAGAGTTGCATTTTTAGTCCTGTGGCTGAAATTCCCCTGTCAGCAATTGATGCAGATCAAATGTTGAATTTCAAATGTGTGCAGCAATCCACAGATCAAAGATTGTGCACGGAAATCTTAGCAAACAGTCTTTGAGTAAAATGGAAAAAAATTCCTGTACTCTGCTTGTAGGTAGCTGGCAAACAAGAAGAGCTGGGGGGTGGAGAATGACTTGAGCAGTTTACTATGAAATATCTACTGGGATGTAGTTTGTCATCTGTGGCTGAACATTATAAAGTGCTGCTGCATCTTTGCCAATAAAATACTGATGGTGGAGTCCCTGCCCAGCTGGAGCTTTCTCTGAAAACAGATATAATTATTTAGATTCTGTAGGCTTTGGGCATTGATCATGTCAACAAAGACATCCCACAATTATTAGGTGCCTGGTGATCTATGTCCCTGTTCTGTAAGGGGTTCACACTTATCTGCTGTTCTCTCAGCAGCCTCTGCCATGAGCCTGGGATGTGTTGAATGATTTTATTTTGGATCAGAAGAGCTGAGCCGACTTGAGCACGTGCCAGGGGTTGGACGTATCGCCTTCCAAGCTGTGTTCAGCCACCACTGCAGCCTCCTGCTCGATGCACTGTGCCATGCAGGCTCTTTTCCTCAGGGAGGGGTTTTCCTTCTATCTTACCAGTCCCTTTTTTTGTGGATGCTGGGGCTGGATCCAGCTGATGGTAGCATCCAACACACAGGTCTTCCTGGGATACCTTCTCTGCACCAACCTCCCCATGGGAAAGACTGAAGAAAAGAGAAGAATGGTTGTTTAGGATAATTGGATTTCAAGTGAAAGTGAAGTGGTTCTCTGCTGAAAATCAACTGGTCAAGCAAGATAAAGGGCTATAGGCAAATGAGAAGATTTCAGGATGGCCTTCATCCTTCATCTCTCTTCTTCAACCCAGTAAAACAAAAAGTTGATATTCTATATTTTATTGGCTCTGCCAAACCATCCCTTGGAGATAGAAGTGGTATCCTTTCATCTAGTAGGAACTATAAGAATTAAACAGTAGCCAAATGTCAGCTTGGTTAGTCAATAATATTGCTTCTGGCTTTCTCCTGATGCTCAAATACTGCAAAACTTTGCCAAGGAGATTATTTCCTGCCTCTGTTTTCTCGGGGATTTTGGAGCCTCATTCTTTCACTTGCACACAGTGAATGACCTTGTCTGTGTCCTTCTGTTCTGCAGCAGATAAACTTCACAGCTTTTAATACCTGTTAGGGCTTTAGTGTGGTGTGCGAGCTTCCCTCTCGCGGCATGACTGCTATAAAAAGTGTCTTCCATTTTGAAATATTCTGTCAGATTAAGGTTTTAAAAACAGAAATTCACTTTCTTCTCTTTTTCATGTTCTTTGGCATGATTTCCTCACCCCACTGCTCCTCTTCTCTCCACCCAGTCAAGACTCCACTGAATATGTTACTGGTATTTCACCCTGATTCTCTGAACATCATTACTGGGTGTGATGTAAGCTCCAGAAGGTTGTTGATTATTTTTATGACTGCCTTGAAGCTCATCAGCGAGCTGCCTGGCTCAGAGCTGGAAATGGAGCCATTCCTTATGGAAACTTTTTAGGAGGGAGAGGTATTAGAGCAGAGTCATTCCTCCACATTCTAATATCAGAGATGAGAAGCAGTTTGTCTTGCTTGCTCCTGCTTCTAACAGTCTTGCATGTCATAAATGAAATATCAGTTTGGCTTTCGCATAGTTGTTAAAGTTGTTAATTAAGTTGAGGTTGTTAAAGTTGTTAATTAAGTTGAGGTGGTTAAAGTTGTTAATACGAATAAGTTGTTAAGCAGCCCACAGAGTTAGAGAGTCTGTATGCCCCTTGTTGTTGTTCACTTGTTGTTATAGTTGATGTAATGAATCCAAGTTATATTATAAAACTTTGCGAATGTACTTTAAATTAATGTTTAAGTTAAGTTGTTTTCCAGAGAGAAAAGACCCATATAAACTGGCCAGAGACTATATTTAGCAGTCCGTTGGAGACCTGTCACCGAGCTCCATGGTAACCATGAATCTTAATTAGGAAATCTTCCCGCCAAAAAGGCAGAAGACATCCCCCAGAGACTGCACCCTAGATCCAAGCGAGCCATTGGATAAAGGACTGTACCAATGACCTGGACTTTGGAGAGACCCGACCAATCACCTCCTGCCTTGGAGGCCGGACAGTGGGCGGTGATGGGAGGGGCCAGAGGGGTATAAAACCTCCTGCCACCAGCCAGGAGCTGCTTCTTCACCTGGGACTAGCCTTGGTAAAGCCCAGCACTGTGGGTGTCAGACCTGCCTTTTAAAATACCTTCCTTGGGACTGGCCCAACGAAAACCCAGCGCTGCGGACCTTTGCTCTGGGTCTGTAGCCTTACTGGCTATAAGAGGCTTTGATCGCTGTGAACCCGGTTGATTCTAATTGAGGAATTTGGTTTGTTGTATACTTAATTTATTTTTAATTAATTAATTATATTTCTTTTACTTTTAAACCAAGAGTTGCCTTATTCCTGACATTGCATATTTAGGATGAGTAAATTTAGGACTAGAAATGTTTCCTGTTAATTCCATTTGGAATCAGTGAGATAGACTGAAACTGTGTAATCCAGAAACACTGAAAACACAAGGAAAGCACTGCGAAGTTACTGGTGCTTGAAATTTTTTTTTTTGTTATCCCCTGCAAACAAACACAAAGCTTGAAGATTCAGTGCATCTGCAGTTTCAGAGAAATATACTGGAGATTAGAAAGGGAAAACAACATTACACTGCCATGCAAAACCTGCAGCAGGCAAGAATATACTCTCACACTTTCTGTGGGACATAAAGAGGTAAAAACTAAGCAAAGCCTCAGCACATTGGATGAATTTAAATTGTTCAAAAACACTGGTCTATTCAACAATAGGAAGGGCTATTTGACGTTCATTATGATAAGTTTCTAAAAAAAAAAAATGTTTATAACCAGACATTTTTATCACTTCAGTCTGTGACTTCTCCAAAAAATCTATGAACAGATTATCTAGAGAATGTGACTGGTGTTTTGCTTGCTTCTTTCTTCCTTTGCCTTTTAAAAGCAGAGCATGTGGGAGTGCAGGAAGAATACCTTCCAGTTTCTTAAGCATTATTTCCCTCAAGATTATTGTGACAATACCCTGGCAGTATTTTTGTATATGTGTATATGCACCTTGAATTGAAAACACCAAACAAAACCAAAAGCCAAGAACAAAAACCAGAACCTAAAACTTCAGGCACTTGTTAAATCTGAGCTAAGTTCTCTGCTGGGCTGTGGTGGGAAGAGACACAGTGGAGCACTGCTGGGAGGGCAGTGGGACACTGAAGTCACTTGGAGCAGTCACCTCCACCTGGGCAGGGCTGAAGAACCTGCCAGGAAGGGACCAGAGTGCAGTGAATATCTGCCACTGTTCCATGCTAGGGGAAGGAGTTACTGCTAGAAACAGTTCCAACGTGCTTCTTACAGAATCCTGTGCTTTTAAAAGCTCTGAGAAAGCAGGAGTAACGTGTAGCACAACCATGTTGCTGTACACTTGCTGGTTGTGTTCATGCTGTTCTGTCAAAAGGGCCCATCTGTGTCCTAAAAATCAAGATCTCAGGCTGTCTCTGTCATGGATCCTTTGGCATTCCCTCCTAGGTGCTTCCCCTGGGAGGTTCAGGATGTTCAGAGCTTCTCAGAAAGGCCACACTTATGTTCTGCAGTCTGGGTCTGCCCACAGGTATTGCACCAAGCCATGTGGCTTGGCCCCTGCTGCCACACAGCACCACTCGAGTAGGTCTTTTAAAAAGCTTCTGGCCTTTGAATCACATCTACAGCCAGAATTATTATTATTATTTGGTGGTGCCACCAGATGGTCAGGCCCCAAGGTGGCAACCCACAGTGTGGGCACACAACCTGAATCCTCCGTGCCATTTTTAGGGACTGTGAGTTGGGGCGAAGACTGGCAGTGACACCATCAGCCCTGAGAGCCCCTCTGTTGCAGAGCTGCTTCAAGATAGAGGAAAGGGCTCCACTTCTGGACTTTCAACCCACCAGTTTTGGGGATTAGAGTTATTTGCTCTTTGGCAGCGGCCAAACACTGATTGTGAACACGGAGAATCTTCTTTAAAGGTGTCCCCAGGCAGAAGAGCTCCATGAGGAGCCAGCAGCTGTGAGCTTTTGCTGTGGTCTGTAGCAGTCCTGGAGCCAGATCACATTAATAGGGGTGAATTTACTGTCTTGGACTCCTGCTCACGGGAGCCTTCCTTAGATGTACAAGTCAGAGCCCAGAATAAAAGACTTCTGGCAATGCTGCTGTGAGAAGGAAATATGTAACAGAGAAATTAAAATATTGGGGAGGTGGCTGTTGGGTTGATTGCTAAAAGCTCTGCTTTACAGGCTTGGGTGCTCAGGTACAAAAGAGCCTTGACTTTTTGCCTGTCCCAAGGGAATGTGTGTAGAGCCAGTTTAGCTAGAGCTAAGCTTTTTTAGCCACATAAACTTTTGCATCTGGCATTAGCGCACTGGTCCATACAGAAAAAGAACTGATTCTCGTCCTGCTTTAAAGTTCAGATCAATAAAAATTAAGCCCTTGCAGTATTCTTCTGTTTTGTTTTCTTTTTCCTTAGCTCTGTTGGAAGGACTTGGAGGATTAATTTCTCTTATGGCTGCTTTCTATTCAGGTGCAAATGAGCAGAACCAGTGACTGCACATGTTGTGTTCTCTATCATTTGAAGCTGAAGCATCAGGATTGGGAATTTTTCTGGAAGCTGTGTGTTGGGTCAGTCAGAAGCCTGGTGGTTATCATAAGAATGATGAGTGAACTGCTATGAAGTGTCACCCACATGGTTAAAAGTTTAGACCAGGCTGAAAAGCCAAACTTTGCTTTACCTGGGGCTCTCTCCAAGCTGTGGTAAGAACCATTTTTTCCATCCTATCTCCCTGCTTTTTTGACTCAGTGGTGGATTTGTAAATCTGCAGGAGCAGAAGGAGAATTACTGGCCATCTATTCTGACCTCCTCCACAATAAAGTCAATAATGCTTCCCAACCTAAATTCTTACATGAACTAAGGCAAACCATTATTTTAAAAAATAAAATTAAATAATCCAATCTTCAACTAAGAATTACATAAAACAGTGGTTTAAAGCTTGGGACATGAGTAGTTGGTCCAAAATTTTCATATTCTTGGGATTTAACTAGGTTTTTTAAGCTACTTTTTACAAGCCTACTTTCAAGGTTCGATAAAAAAAGCCTCACAACTCCCACCACGAAGTTCTGCTAGACTTACTATCTCCTTTCAGTCTTCAAAGCATGCGTGGGTGGTGACTGACGTAGATGCATTGCAGTGTGAATATAATTGTCAAAAATATTAAAGCTCTTCAAATTTTCTGTTTCTGTGGAAAAATGTATCCACTCCCTTTCTTTGCTGTGAGATGCTGAAGTTGGTATTCAGTTGTCTTGTTTGTGGACACTGAGAATCAGCACATGTTGTTTTGTTAAGTTTGGGTCTGATTCCCATACTAAATGTGTTGTGGTTTGTCCAAAACTGGAATGAAGGTCTCCCTTGCTGAAAACAAATACAGATTCATGACTTGTTCATGTCTGCAAGGTGATTTATAGGTGCATTTCTTACACATTTTTTTTGAACTTGTATTTTAAATGTAATATCTGCGGCACATTTAAAATATGTTAGTGCTAATTCTCCAGGAGAAAGCTTTACCCTATTTTTTTCTGTGAGACTTAAATTTATTGTCATTGTTTTCTCTTCCACTAAGTGGTGGAAGTTTTTATACTCTACAAAGCAGTGGTATATGACACTTCGTTTGAGATGTCACACCGTTTTGTCACCTACTTTTATGGATAGCGAGACTTACAGCCGTGTGTGTGGTAGGCACTCACAGACACCTCCCAGGGACACAGGCTGTGCCCTGGTTACAAACAGAGCAGACAGAACCAGTGCAGAGTGGAGCAACTCGTCTCAAATCACAGAGGAGATCAAGAGGATGGCTTGGAACAGGAGGCAGCCATCCTGCCATGCCAGGCCAGCCTGGGTGACTTCTTGGGATGTACAGCTCTGAGGCTTTCCAAAGAGCTGAAGAGCACTCTTTAGAGAGCAAAACTTTGTTGGTAAAGCAATAAATCAGGTGGTCTCTGAGAGTGGCAGCTAAGCAACCATGTTGTGATAGTTAGTTATTATCAAAGTGAAAAAACCCCAGTTTTAATGAATCTTTTTTTAACTGTTTAAACGCTGACCTTGCAGCAATGGCTGTGGCAGTTCATTGTCTGAAGGTATGAAAATGCCCATTGTCTGCAGAGTTGTGTGGCTGCCAGCTGGTGATTATTTTTGTGTGCTCATATGAAAATATTGTTTGAGAAAATTTGGAACAACACATTACCAATTTCTCCGCGTATCCCAGGAAATATGTCAAGGCACGTAAATAGCTGCCAGGGCACTGCACTCATCCCTCCCTGCTTGGCTCAGCCTTGTGTGGGAAGTTACAATAACAACAGGCTCCACCTGGGGCTATCACTGCAGCTTCTTTACCTGCAGGGACACTGATGAACGTGGAAGAGCAGCATCTTTTTGTGCTCTTTGTCTCGACCTGAACGAGTCTGTACAACTAATTAGTGAATTACCACAGCTTCAAAGGCAGAATTTTACTCACCCTGCAATACACCCTTTTTAAGCAAGGTACTTAAATATATACTTTTCTTGAAGCAGCAAAGAAATTAAGAGGGACAGCATTTTGCTGTATCAGTTTATAATTGGATAGAAAATGGAGGATTTTGATAAACTGTGGATTCTGGAATATGACTGGAAGCTGTGAGAGAAATAACTGGGTGTGAGGCAATCCTGGAGATGGCAGGTACTGGGGAAAAGAAGTAGTAAAGGCCATAGACTTTTGGGAGCAGAAATCACATAACTGTTAGATTCGACCTTGTATATTAAGCTGTGGAGGTGAAGGCAAGAGCTAGGCTTCTGAATTTAAATAGAGCCAATTTCCCCAGAATGAGGGAATTGATGGGCATATATAATTGGATGATGCTACTGCAGGGTCATGGTGGAGGCGGGGAGGGCAGCAGGAAGGTAAGACTGCAGCTGCTAATGGCTCAGCAGAACCTGTTCTTTCTGGAAATAAATATTTAGAGGGGCTGGAATGACTGTGTCTAATAAAGAAATTATGCATGCAAATTATGAAGGAATGCAAGGCTTGTAAAGACATTGGGAGATTGGTCAGAGACACAAAAGTGTCTTAAAAGAGTGAAGAAGAGAGAAAATTTTACATAGCGTCCATAAAATCACTTAAAAATATTATTATGTACTCTGAAAAAACTGGTGAGAAGGGGCGGTATGTAAAATGGTTACTGCATATTTAAATGCAGGTTGAAATGAGTTTGTTACAACCAAACTTGCTAAGGAGTTTTTGAAGCAAAGGGACAAGGAACTCTTGATTTTTTTTCACTCACTTATTTGGAGTAGACTGCAAGGATCCTGGGAAAATGATTATACATTCACATCATACCACCATCTAAGTACTGGAAAATGCTTTTATAGGATGCTGAAGATTTGCCACCTCACTCCAAGGGCCTCACATCACATCTTCAACAGCCTTCAGCACAAACAAGGTACAGTTAAGTTTTGGGTGTTCTCTGAAGCATTTTGTCTCTTTCTCTCGTTTCCTTTGTGATTATTTTTTTTTCCCCCTTGTGTTTCCTCTTTGATTTTGGTGTTTGGCAAAAAGTGATTTCATTAGGGGTACTTCAATTTTAGTTGTGATTAATGAGCTTGTAATAATGTTTTCTCAAAGAGTGTCTGAAGGAGAGTGTGTCCTCCATGAATATTGTAGTGTTTTGCTGTCTTATTGTACCAAACATTATTTGGGGGGTGTGATGTAGATTTCGGAAGAACCTTAGACCAGATTTTAATGGTCACTGGAACTTGTAGGGGCTTCGTGAAATATTTCATGTGGTGATTTTTGATTTAGGGTTGAAAGGACCTCTGGAAGTCCAACTCCCTCCTCTAATTAACGATGTTACATCAGGTTGCTCAGGGCCTTGTCAAATTCAGTTCCAAACATCTCCAAGTATGGATGCTCCAGTTTGGGCAGCTCATTTCAGAGTTTCACTAAACACACAGAGAAATGATGGTTTTTTGGTTTGGTTTGGTTTTGGTTTTTTTGTGTGTGTTTGGTTTAGTTTTGGTTTTTTTGTGTGTGTTTGGTTTGGTTTGCTTTTTTTGAGGGGGTGGTGGTTTACGCTCCCAATCTCCAACTGGAATTACCATACTGTCCATTTTTTCTTGTCTTATCTCTGTGCACCCTCAAGAAATATCTGACTCTAAATCCTGCTGATAACTGAACAAGATGTTTGTGTTTCTGAACATTTTTACAGCGAGGAACATGTGTCTGTAATTTTAAGTGTGGAAACACCTAAAAATCTGGTCATGACCAGGCAGTTGTGGCAGTGACAACTTCTCCTTGGTTTATTTCTCTTTCACAGCATTCAGTATCACAGTTAAATTGTGTTATACCTCAAGAACTTAGGTTGAAAAAGTGTCCTGTGAATGCTGATAGATACCAGGTTATTCCATGATAACAAAGCAAGGATAAAATGTGTATGGAAACCTGGCCTTTCAAATGCATTTTTACTTCAGCCAATGGTGGCAGCTGAGACTTCAGGATTTTATTCTATTTCAAGTCAGTCTTAGGCTTGTCAAATAATACATTATTTTCCAGATTTAAAGCATTTCAATTTTAAATCCATCAAAGTCCTTTTGTGTAAGAGGGTGCCTATGTACAATATACACTATACATTGGTACATAATTACAGTGTACTCTTAAGAGTAAGTTATTAATTAGGCTAATGTAATGTTCATAACTGCATAATTTAGACCTGTTAAACTCTAAATGCAGATATGTTTTTTTTCTTAAAACTGTATTCTAACTTGTAATTAGTGTCTTGAAACAACTGAAGGATTTTTTTTTTCTTACCCTAAAATCGATTTTTCTTTCCATTCCACTAATTTGTAAGTGAAGCCTGATAAAAATGTGGCATTTGAAGCCAAATTCTGGGGAAGGTGTGGGACATGGAAAAATTGGGTATTTGGAAAAATCTCAAGGAAGATTACAGGTGAACAATTATACACAGGGAGATGTTGGAGGGAGTTTAAGGCAGAGAAATAGCATCCGTGTGGGAAATCACATATATCTGTATGAATTCACAGTGGCATTGACTGCAAATATAAGAAATTAAGGCGATCACTCTGTGTTCCTGATGATTTCCATCATCAGTACCTTTCTTTCTCGAGTTGTTGAAGCCACAGTGCTATTAGCAAAGCTTATTTATTTATTTATTTCCACCATCATTTATTTAATCTGTTCTGGTTTTATTCTTAAGAAGGGGCAAAGTAGATGGAGTTTCAAAGACTCTTTTTGTGGTAAGTGAGGTTGAGATTAAGAAAACAAACCAGGCAAGAGAGTGTCAGGTTTCTCCACTGCTGGTGTGTTTTCCTGCTTGCTTTCCCTTTGCTTTGCACTGTGGCACGAGGGAATGCTGTTCTGTTGGCTCTGGTTTGCAGTATTCATGTTCAGCTTCAGGACTTCAGTGAGGTTCAGCTATTCTCTTGGTGCCCCATAAACACAACCTGGAAACTGAATTTACTGAGTCTGCTCAGTGTGTTGCAACCGGCTGAAGAATCCAAACATCCTTCACTTCAAGTAGGTTTGTCTCCTTGTTGATTAAAGCTGTACTAATCACAAGATGAGTGTATCCAGCAGGGCTCAATGCTTTTTGAACCAGTATGAAATTAGAAGATTTGGTGTCAACACTTGGCTCTTCAGCCCTTCTGGTGCTCTCAATGATGAGAGTTGAGTTTCCAGCACTCAGTGATGAGCAGCACAACCAGCTGGGGTGGCCTCGTCCAGCAGAGCTGCTTTGTGAAGCAGCACTGACCTGAACCAGCTGAGGATGTAACCAAGTTCCTTCAGAGCCTCACCTCGAAGCCTCCCTGTTAACAGAGCAGCAATTGTACTCCTTGCCATCAAACCTCCTTCTTCTCAAGCAAACATATGCTGAGGTTTGTGCTTTTTCGCTTTGAAATAAGATTTTTCCCAACTTTGCTAATTACTGGCGTTGCCCAAACAGAAAGGAACATATGGCTCGTGCCATGCTGACTTGAAGCCTTTGGAGTTTCACTGGAGAATAATTAAAGTGATTTTGATTTACTGGCATGATGAAGTACGAGCCGTTCTCGCTTGGCCTTATGTCTAGAAGCTCTGAGGCAGCAAGGTACCTTAGCAGGAGAGCTGTAATAATTAACATGATTGTTATTATTGAGAGAGCTTTGTTGGTGTTAACAATCATTTGTAATTATCAAGAGACTTTACATAATTCATGCAAAAAAATCTCACATTTACCTGCCTCTGGAACCTCATTGTTAGTTTGACTTTATTTAGACTGAACACTTGAGAGATTGAAACACTTCAGTTCTACTTGAAATCATGGAGCTGGTTATAATGAAAAAATCTTTCCTGTCAAATGAAGTCCTTTCCTTTTTTTTTTTTTACTGATTACACTAAGAAACATGCTGTCCAGTGCAGGTTTTTGGAGGTATATATTTGTCTTTGTTTTTTCTTTTTGTAAGCAGATGTGCATGGAAAGTGCAGATTTTTTCATTGAACAAGTGAAAAAATTTAAAACTGAAGTTTTGACTAAAATATTCAAAACCAGGTCAAAATTTTCTCTGGAAAACAGAAAATAGGAGGCGTTCATAGACGTAAAAACTCAGCTTTTTCCCAGGAAAACGTGAAGGGGGAATTTTTACCCAGCATGGATAATTCATTCTGTGCTCCTGATGCTCACCATGAACTGGAAAAAAGGGAGCTTGTTTGTACATCACTGCAAATTTTACTTCACAGATGGCTGTTTAACAAAAGGTGTGTCATCTCCTGCAGGTTACTTAATATAAACATAAATTTCTCTGAATAAATGGAAATTAAACTGTGTAATGTGGGCAGCGGATGTCATAAATATACACTGTGTATAAATACACACTGCTTAGAAAATGCAGAATAGATAACTGATGTCAAAAACTTTGTTCAGAGGCAAGTGGTGTGGAAACCAGGAAACAGGAAGAGCTTGAGCTTTTTAATGGAGAGAGTCTTTCCAATTAATTTTCAAAACAAGTTTCTCTGGATTCAGTTTAGTGTAGGCTTCTAGAGATGCTCCTATCTGCATGTGAAGCAGATGGATGTGATGCATGTGAATCTGTAGGAGCTGAAACTAAGGCCAAGCCACAGTTTGGTTTGGGTTCAGGTTGAAATCTCAGGTGCTTGGGAGGCTCTGGTGAAGCTTAACAAGTGGAAGGAAGTCTGGAACCAGGTGTACTCATGAACACTTGGTCAGATAGAGCCTGATGAGGATGGTTCCTGTTGAAAGCTTCATCCTGCCCTGGAACTGGAATCACTGTTTTGAAGCTAAAAGTGTTTGATTTTTCTTTCAGGAGGTTCATCTGAATTGTGTTGTCTGAGCTATAGAACCTCCTTGATGCTATAAATGGGACTTTGGGAGGCTTTCAAAAGTTTTAAATAATGGAGTCTTTAAACTTGATTTTTCTTTTTTAATAATAGAAGATTTCTTGGCTTTCAATACAAAACTTCTAAACTGATGTACAAATTTTACCTCCTAAGTGGAAAACTGATTTTAGTTCTGTGCATTACTAAATATTTCACATGTCCTTTTAAGAAAACAGATGGAAAACTTTGGGAATGTTCCTTTCTAATGCAGATGAGTGACTTTAAGTAATGTAGAACTGTCCTTTTTTTTTCTTTTTTGGAGGTGGAGGGAATATATCTGTATCTCATGCTTCCTTCCCTTTATCTTACTGGGGCCAAATCCTGTGTTCCAAAGAGCTCCTTCTGGTTTTCTTGGCCTACCCTACTATGCACAGATGTCACTTTCCTGCTTTTGACCAGATCATAGACCTTGGGAAAGGAATTTCTTCCCCATCCTTGCTGGCACCTTCAGGAGGCAGGCTCCTTAGGACTCTGACGTGAGACAGAAATGGAACAGGACTTTGCTGGAGTGGGATGCTTTGTGCTTGAGCAAGTCACAGATGATCTGTGCCTGAAGAATCAAAAGCCTTGCATTTTGCATGTGTATTTGCCATGCAACTCTCTGCTCTGGTGGAGAGCACTCTATGGACTTTGGTGCCTGAGTAGTTTACAATTAGTTGAAAACTGTTGTGTTTAATTACTCATGCGTGTTCTACTCAAGCAGACACTGTAAAATTGATCTGAGGCCCATCCTAAGTGTGAATCTTTGTGTCTCTCTTTCAAAGAGCAAAGCTCTCTTTCAAAAATGTAATGCCGTGTGTGACGCAGGAGTTGCCATGGAAAAATACATTGAGCCAATCATTCATGATTTATTTATAGCAATTAGAATGCACATCCCAAGATCCAATAGTAACTTTGATTAAAAAAAAAAAAAAAAAATCATCGAGACAAAAGATTGAAGCACATAAATTGTTGGGAACATTTGTGAGCCTGTATGGTTAATATATTATTTAAAAAATTGACCATGTATGTTCCTGAACAGGGCCTTGGAGTGTAAGTGCTGCTGTTATTTGCTTCTGTATTTCTGCTGCTGCTAATGATATTACTGTTGTCCTATACTTACCATCTGTTCAGTGCCTATCTAATGGGTATAGTAAATAGCAGTTCAAAGTGAGATTTTTCTTCTAATCATCTCTTTTGGAAAACATTTGCGTAAAAGTGAATGCTTTGGAGAAATCTGTACACCTGTTATCTTGCTGGAAACGTGGTGGCCAAGACCCTTAGAGCTGGACACACTTGTCTGTGGTGTTTAAACTACTACAGGCAGTGAATGCCTCCCTCCTGATAGCTTCAAATTGTATTCAGTGAGCAACCTTTTATTTATCTATTTTGATGAACATTAACTGTATTTCAGTGTTGACATATTTAGGTAACTGCTGAAATATCAAAACTTCAGATATCCCACACAATGGGGGGATATCAACATCCAAAGTTGTGGATGCCTTATCCCTGGAAGTTTTCCAGGCTGGATTGGACGGGGTCCTGAGCAACACGGTCTAGTGGAAGGTTTCCCTGCCTATGGGGACATCTTTAAGGTCCCTTCCAACCAAACCATTTTATGATTTTGTGATATGCCCTTTATCTTGGGGCAGTGATAAAAATCAAACAACCAAAATCACAAGTTTCCAGGTTAGAGTATTTCTATTTGTCTAACAAGTGGGGACTCTTCAGGGTTTATTTTCTTTCCTCCAGGGACATGTCTTATGGACACTTTGACTCTGTTAGTGGATAAGGAACTCCTCTGGAGTTTATTGCCCTTGTCCTTCTGTGATTATGTGGCTTGCTGAGTTTCATTTCAATTTGGCAGTTCGTGGGACTGTCACCTCTCTTTGATGTATGGCTCCCTCAGAGGTTAAATCAATAGTGTTTTAAGCATATCACTTGCTTTCCATGAGGCCGGTGCTGGAGGAGTTCTTGTAATTTCTCAGCTTTCATATTTTGCATTGAAAATGGGACATTGAGGAACAAAATCTACCTTAACGAAAATCTGACAGCAACTACTGCATAGCTGGTTTTAATTGAGCTGGAGCCAATATGTGGAGTAAAAAACCTGAAGTTTCAGTGCCATGGAGCTGGGTATGTAAGAGGTTTTCCTGATTATCCTCATGCCTGTCTCGTTCTGCATCACTTCCATGAATCAGCGGGCTCCTGATGGGAGAGGCTGCCCAACAGCTGCTGGAGCCCCTGGGCTTGTGCTCCTGGGCTTGTAATCAGTCAGGACTCCTGAGAGAGGCTCCTTACTAGGGAACTTGCCTTCCTCTGCTCCCACACTGCATCCTTCACTTGTCCCACCTCCTCTCCCCAGAGGCCTGTGGGGCTCAAGTGTGTAAGGGGTGAGGTATGTTAGGGAATGAGAGAAGAGTAGGAAGACTGAGGTTTGAGGAGGGTGCCTGGGATTGTCAGGAAGCCCTTCCACAAAAGAGAGGGGCTTTGAGAAGTATGCTGGCCGCACAAGCAGCATGAGACAGTGGCTTTGAGGCTTGTGTGTCCTTGAGCATCTGGTGTGAGCACTGCTGGAAGGGCCACACGATGCACTCAGGTGGGTGAGCGAGCATCTCATCCCTTGGCTGCCTCCATGGCCTTCCTGGATCTGGCAACAGCCCAATAAACAGCTGCCCCTCGATGGGTTTGCTGTGTCAGTTTTGCATGCCACAGACTGTATCTCACTTGTGTGTGGGTTTCTTCAGCATGTGCAATAGTTTTACAGCCAGAGAGAGGTTTAAAAACAAATCATAGGGTTCTTCTGGAAGTGTCCACAGAGAGCTGTGTTTCTTGAGAGAACAAAACATCTACAGTGCTGAAGCTGAGTAGAAGTTACACCCTAGATCCTGTCTGCAAAACCACGACTCTGAAGCTTCACAAAGAAACAAGCTGACAACCAAGAGATTGCCTTTCCCGCTTTGCTGCTAGGAATTACAGCTACAATTGACTGGAAGCTTCCTTTGTCTGCAGGCTGCAAGTGTGGCAAACGCTCTCCCATCTTTATTAGTACAGCTTTCACCTCTGGTAATGTAGAGAAATGCCTGGGGTTGGGATGACATTTTGAGCTGGGATTCATCAGCCTCAGCTGGGAGACATCTGCACTTCAAGCTGACTTGTTGTCGAGGCTCCCTTCAAAGCTGATGGAGAGAAATGGATATATTTAAGAAGTGATTTATTTCATACCATGACAGCTCTCCAAAAGCAGTCAGACGTATTGAACCTTAGAAGTTTCTCTTTCTTCATTGGTGAGAACGGAGTCTGGACAGCTAACTTTTTCTTTGTCTGTTTGAATTTTGCTCAGTTAAATCCAAACCTTGCAAATTGTATCATTTATCTAAGCAATATTTCAGTCAAAAGAGGCTAACATCTAGCAGTGGATAAGCTGCTGTCTCTTGTTGCTTTTGTGACGAAATTTGCTGGCCACAGATTCTTGCTCTGAGTGAATTGCCCTTAGCCTTTCTGGTGATACAGACACATGGAGTTGCCTGTGAATATCTGCAAGGATCAGCTGGATTGCTACTCGAGCGCATTTTCCTAGACAAAAGCTGACAGGTTTTTGTTTAATTTTTCTGCCCTGGAGTGAACATTTTCCAAGGGGTATCTGTCAGATACCTGCTACAGCTGAAGAAACAAGAAGTGTGTTGACCCAGCCATAGCACAGGCCTTGCCTGTGTGCCCAAAGGCTCTGTCTCCCCATCAGCTCTGAGACTCACTGCAATTTCCTTCCCTTCTTTTTTTTTTTTTTCAGCTCTCTTTGGTTTGGGGTTTGTTGTTTGTTTTTTTCACGTGTCATACTTTCTATGCTTAGGTTTAAAACTTGTAAACCCAAACACAAACGGCTGGGCTATGTGTGTTCTCATGGGAGAGGATGTCCTTGTGCTGTGGACAGCTGTAGCACGTGGACACTGCAGTGTCACTTGCTCGTCCTGGGGAGGGCACAGCACCGTGCTGCAGCCAGCATCTCAGAGAGGGTTGTGCTTCTCTGCTGGTCATGGGCAAAAGAAGAAAAATGAAAACTTAAATTATGTTCTTACACTGGCAAAATCAAGAGAGCTCAGACGTTTACTCTGGTCTAATTGGCAATTTGGTTTGACCTGCAGCCGCACAGAGCTGAGAGATGTGTGATGGAGAGGGGCTGTTCGTTTCCTGGCTGGATTAGCAAGATGCTGGTCAGCACTAGGAATGTACCTACCCCAAGGGATGCCCTGATGTCCCCTGAGTGATGGCTGAAGAGACCTTCTGTCCTTATGTGACAGCAGACAGAACTGTGCCCTCTGAACCTTCCCTTGAGTCATTTGTTCCTTCTCTGCAAGACTGACTCTCCTCAAGAAGGTGAGACTGATGCAATCCCATCTGTCCCAAATCAGTTTCTACTGACAAGACCTGGAATAGGAAAGGAGTTTCTGAAGCCCAAAATGAAGCCAAACACACGCTCAGTAGTGCCCCTCAATTTTTTCCCCCCCTGAATGTGTTCTTTGAAAGATACAGGGGTGTGAATGGTGAAGGCACTTTACTTTGTGTGGGAGGACTGTGCATGCAAAAAGCAAACATGTTAATATTTCATGAAGGGTTCATCTCCTAATGGCAGGAGAGTTTCCAAACCTGAGGCTATCACAGCGGTGCCAGTGTTGATGAGAACTAGCAGACTGATGATCCTCCTCCCCGCACTGGCAAACAGGGAATCATCACAAATGAAGGCTAAAGTCTTGCAAAAGCTGCTGTGGGAGGCAGAAATAAAGCTGTTGAGGAATGGAGCTCATCCACCTTTGTGTGTGCTGTGAGCTCTCTGTAGTGAGCTGTGGCTAAGCAGTACTGGACAGATGCCAACCTCACATCCTCCGTGGGCTGCGCAGGGAACACGCTCCTGTTGGCACCCAGACCAACAGTTTGTATTTAACCAAATAATGTGATTCCATCTGTAATTCTGGTGTTCCCATGGCAGCGAGGAGACAGTGAGTGTAGGCCTAATTTGATGTGTTCTTGGAAGCATTACAGACCCCAGTATTCACCGCTCCTGGCAGCAATGCAAGGTCTGGCCACCGCCGTATTCCCGGGCAGCTGCCAGGAGCTTTGGCAGGGCTCAGCCTGCCGGTGTGGGGATTGAGTGATTCATGCCCTCGTGGTGTGAGGTGCTGCTGACTGTGTGCCTGATGTCTGTCCTGGCTGTGCCAGTCTGCAGAGGTGGGCACATTTGCTTACATCATAATTCTTTGGTACTGGATTTTTTTCGTCTTCTATGCTGGAGTGACTTGTGATTTATTTATGGGATTTTAATCTTTGCCCAGTTACCAGTGAGCAAGATTTGGAAACATACTCTGTTGGACAACTCCTTTCTGTTCTCACTTGCTTCTCACTGCCCGAAGCCATCCCAAATCCTCCACAGTGTCTGTCCTTAAACACTTCTCCATCAGCCTGTGCAGCCTTCTCTCCTCTTTCTTCAGCTGGAGGCATCTGACTTCACCTCATTCCTCCATCTTTCCAGATTGTAACTGGCTTTGGGTTGAATGCAAATTTGGGGAGAAGTCCAGCTGAGCCTGGCCCAAGGGTTGAATTAGTTTTGGAACATGCAGCACTGTGGTACCCAGAACAGCAGCAAGGAATGCCACTTGCTCTGTGACCAGGAGAAGGAACTAAAAGGCTCCAGCAAAAGAGCTGTTGCCACAATGTGTGCATTCCTCAAAATCACTGAGGGCACAGCAGTGCCCTGATCAGTTTGATGTTTTCTCAAATGGGTAATTTCTTGCTATTTTTAAACAGCACAAGCATTTCAGGGTGGTGTGAGCCAATGAGCTTGTCTGTATAAATTAAGATATCGAACGACTCAAATATCTCTTCTAAGCTCACCTAGGTTTGAGTAAAAAGATAAAAAGCTGGAAATGAAACCCAGAGGCTTATTTTGTTTGTTTATTCAACAGTAGCCCTTGGATCTTGGTTTATGACTCAGATTTCTATTCCATTCTATACAAATCCTCAGGATTGGCAGGAGTGTTGATCTGCTGGAGGGTAAGAAGGCTCTACAAATGGATCTGGACAGGCTGGATCAATGGAGCAGGGCCAATCTGTATGACATTTAACAAGACCAAGTGCCAGGTCCTGCATTTGGATAACAACAACCTCCTGCAGCACCACAGGCTGGGGGAAGAGTGGCTGGTAAGCTGCCTGGTGGAAAAGGACATGGGGGTGCTGGTTGACAGTGCCTGAATATGAGCACAGGTGGCCAAGAAGGCCAATGGCACCTGGTCTGTGTCAGGAATTGAGTGGGGAGAGGACCAGTCCAGTGATTGTGCCCCTGTGCTGGGCACTGCTGAGGCCACACTTCACATCCTGGGGTCAGTTTTGGGCCCCTCACAATAAGAAAGACATGGAGGTGCTGGAGCATGTCCAGAGAAGAGCAACAGAGCTGGGGAAGGGTCTGGAGCACAAGGCTGATGAGGAGCAACTGAGGGAGCTGGGGGGGCTCAGTCTGGAGAAAAAGAGGCTCGAGGGAAACCTTATCACTCTCTACAAGTCCCTGACAGGAGCCTGTAGCTGGTTGGGGGTTGGTCTCTTTTCCCAGGTAACAAGAAACAGGACAAGAGGAAATTACCTCAGTTTCTTACAGGAGAGGGTTATATTGGATATTAGGAAGAATTTCTTCACTGAGGGGGTGTCAAGGACTGGAATAGGCTGTCCAGGGCAGTGGTGGAGTCTCCATCCCTGGAGTTATATAAAATTGTGCAGATGTGGCACTTGGGGACTGGTTTAGTGGTGGGTTTGGCAGTGCTGAGTTAACGGTTGATGATCTTAAAGGTCTTTTCCTACCCAAAAAATCGTAAGATTCTGTGAGAAGAGAATCTCTTCTAAAACAAGAGTCTCTCTTCTTTTCAGCTGCTTATTGTGTAGGCTATGTATGATATGTCCTTCTGAGGCACGAGGATAAATATTCCCATATGCTACTAAAATACCCCTCATCATTTGCTAGGTCACCCCAAAACATATCTGAATTCTGGATATGAAAAGTTATGCAAGTTTCACTCTTAAAACCTGAAGTTTGAGCAGCTCTAGGCTTGGAAAGTATACAAAAGAGCAAGTGAAGCCACTGCTGTCTCTGAGCCACTTCTTTTTTTTGGTTGGTGAGACAACATCTCTCTGTTAGGAGCCAATAATGACTCGTGGGAATGTGAACATACACCTGGAGAATCCCTCAGAGCCGGAACTTCAGCAACCTCACCATATGAACAGTGTAAATTGCAAGCTTGAGCACAGCTCTGTGCCGGAGCATTAACTCCCAGTCCCAGGCGCCTTTGGTGGGGCTGCCAGGCCGAGTCACCAGCTGATGCGTGGAGCAGAAAGGCACAGTGCATTATCTGACCTCTCCTGCTAAACGTGCTGCAGGCTGGAGAGGGAAATCTGCCTGCAAGTGTAAACTTTGTGCTGCTTTACTGCACAGTGAGCAGGGGGCCAAGGCTCATTACCACTCGTGGACGGGCACTAAACGTGATGGAGTGGCTCACTCAGTGCCGTGACACGGCACAAAAAGAACATTTCTGCCTCAGATTCTGCGTGGACGAAGCGGAGGTGCTGCCTGGCTGCAGAAGGGCTGTTGGTAAATGCTTGTGGCTGTTTCCTGTAGCCCTCACTAGGGTGATGCAGCACAGAGGAAGAGGGGGGAGAGGCCCAAAGTGGTTCTCTGGAAGGCCATAGGGAGCTTCTCTTCGAGGATGTAAGAGGTGCTGAGGTTTGAAACAAAAACCTGACTCCTGGGTAGTTTAGGGCTTTTGATAATCAGATCAATAATAGGAGCAATAATGTGGGTGGCTTTGAAACTGAGGCCAGATGGTTTAGATTTGGTGAGATTGAGAGGCTGACCTGCACCTAAACTTTTTGTGTCAGATTTTTGCTCATAAAACAGGCATAATGTTTTTTTTTTTTTGCTCTTGCCCATCTTTCACTTACCTTTATGTTAAAAGTTTTATGTAAAAAATACCTCTTCTATGAATTTCCACTTAGCATAATGGAACATGCATCACAGCTGCAATTCTTATTGGTGCTGCAGGTACCAGGAGTTCATTGCTCGCAAAACCATTTTATTTTATGTCTCTATAACACTATAGAAAAATCAATGAACTTCTAATTAAGACTTAAAAAGAAATGTAGGCTAGTACTTTAATCCTAGATCAATTTGCTTTTATTTCATAACAGCATAAAAATTTATCTGCTGAGAGCATTATTAACTACTTTAGCTTTTGGATACCCAGATTTTAGAAGAGGTGCAATCCAATGATTTATTTCCCATTCAGCCTGAAACACCATATATAATAATAGACTTTATTAAGGGAGAGGACTTGAAAATACTGTGTTTGTATTGAAGGGGGGGAAAAAAGCCCTATATACAGAAGACATTTCCTGGATATGAATTCCTCTGTGGACATCCAACTAACATATACTATTGGTATGAGGTTTTGCTCAGGAATGCTGTAAATATTTGTGCAAGCTCAAACAAACAGCCAAGGAGCACTGTTTTAGTCACATAGCTTTTCAGAAAAGTAAACCAGATCCGTACCAAGTGAACATGGACTGGTGACAGACAGAGCTCAGTGCTGCTGGAATTTAGCCTGGGAGGTTCTGCTAAGCAGCATTACAGAACCCATGACTTTGAGTAAAGAAACTTTTCACATGATGTTTTCCCTCTCGATGCCCTCCTCTAACCTGTCTTCTGGTATGGGAAGAAATGAGCATCTGCAAAGAAACCCCAGAGGATGGGACTTCTAAGCAGTGCAATCCTAATGCAAGGTCTGTTCAGTCCAATGATCAGGTATGGAAACACCTGCCAGGTCTGGGATGTAAAAGTTTTGCTTGGAGTTTTAGGTGCCATATTTTTAAGCTATTATTTCTACACTTTGCAACAACCTCTGCTTTCCAGTTGTGCTTTTTGAGAGCTAAACCTGGCACTGTGGAGGAGAGGCAGTAGTTTGTCTGGTGAGTTTTAGTTCCTGGATCTGACAGACAGAAAATGCCTGAAATTAGAAGACGTTTCATTGTTTGCCTTTATTCCTGGTTAGGTTTTTTGTTAGCAGATTAATTCCAGCTAGTGAGAGGGGCAGACTGCTCATTTTGAAAAGCCAGGAGGTTATCACAGTGAAAGCAAGGCAGAGCTGCATGCTGAAACAGAACCAGTGAGAATCCCAGTGCCCTCTTGGCACGTATTAACATAGCTGGGCCCTACAAAATCAGCATCCTGCCTCATGACAAACTTGGATGTGAGGTAAGAACCTCTCTAGGGACTCTGATACATATGTGCCCATGTGAGTCTGTTATTCCTAATCTGAAGTGAGACTGTAGTAGAACATCCTGTGGGAACTGGTGCCTTCCAGTGAACATTTTGGCCGTGCCTTGGCATTTGTGCTGCCAAGAGGAGGGAGTATGGCTTTAATGTCACAGCAGCTTCTGCCAGTGACAGCCTGTTGCAGCCAGGCTGCCTGTTTTTCTCTGTCCTGGCACTTTCTAGGGTCTTTTGTTGCTATGTCAAGGTAAATTCACTGCCTTTCCCCACTCCTGCCTGCCTGTTTTAGCTGTGAATGCTGCGTGTTTCAGCTCTGACGTTCTGCTTCCCTGACTTATGGCCAGAGTAGCAATTAATCCAGTGGGAGACAGGAGCAATTTTAATTTTTATTCTGCTGATGGAACAGTACAAAGCAGCTTATGAGCCTAGATGGACCCAAAATACCTTTCTTTGACAAAAGGCACCCATCAAGCTGCTTGCTCATGCTAGAGGAGGTCACTGCGGTCTGCAAACACTGCCAGCAAATAGCAAGATTAGTGGTTGGAACCAGCATGTGGAGAGGACTTTGGGCAAATAAAATCTTCAGATTGCTTTGTAGAGGGGTGACCTTTGAAATCCAGCCCTAAATTTCCCCCTCAGTGGCTTGAAGTCGTCAGTGTGGTGGCTAATTAGAGTGCTGACGCAGTAGCTGAGGCAGGTACCCGAGCACATATTCCCACATCCTCCATATCTGACTAAGAAAGGAGCCAGAAACTTTAAAATGGAAAACCGAGGAAAGAGGAGGAGGTTGGCTGTGCTGGGCCAAAGGCCTTTCTAGCTTGCCATCCTGCCTCTGGCAGCAGGTACTCAGGGGAAAGTTGTCCTGAGTCCTTACTGTCCCTTAACCACCAGTGATACCTTCGTTTTTAACAGCCCATGGTGGATTTTCCTTCCATGGAATTTTCTAGGAGCTCCTTGAACTCTGTGCCTCCTTCTGGTGTCTATAGCTCCAGTGGCAGAGCATTGCACACCTTAAATTGAAGCTGTTTTGAGAACTGCTTCCATTTATTTACCTGCCTGATGCCAACGAGGTTCATGTGATAGCCTTTGGCTCTTGAGCTGAGAGCAGTGGTGAGCAGTGTTTGCCTTCTCTGGGCTGCCTGTAGTCCTACAGAACCTGCTCTAAAGCAAAACACATCCCCTTCCTTAGTGTTTCCTACCAGCAAATGCCTCACAGCCCTCAGGAGGGTTGGGGCTTTCCTCTGGGCTGCAAAGAGGTGCCAGTCACTGTTCAGGAGCCAGGGTGTCAGATATGGTGTGAATGCCAGTAGGAGAAAAAGCATTCTCCTTCTGTGGCTGTAGGGGCATTTAAATAGGTCTGTATAATTAGAACTGGAGTCCAGCAGGTCTCACCTTTACTTTGTTTACCTCTTCTGCCAAGGAAAAATTTAGACCTGTTCCTTCAAAACGGAATGAAGGGGAAATAGAGAGCTAAGGGGCTATTTTGAGATAGGCTTCTTCCTGATTTATGGTGAAATTGTTCCTGTTAGTGCAGTAGAATTAAACAGCAATTGTCCAAGTCCCAAATTAGCCTGTGGTTTCAGAGGGAAGTCTGTGCACTGGTGGGGCAGAGGAAGATCTCTGGATTTGGGTCTGTGCCCTAGTTCATGTCGGGTCTTATCTTACACAGCTTTCTCTGCCTGCACACCTTGCTGCCTTCTGGGTAACCTCAGAGCTGAGAAAACATCAGAGATCCACAGCAGGCAGGGAACCAATTTCCTCTTCAGTTAGATTGTGATCTGGCAGTGGAGAAGCTCTGAGTTTTAGAACTGTCTTTGACAGGACTTGGCCCATCTGGACCTGAGCTGGTTAATATGCAGACAGTGATGAGAATATCTCTGTCTTCCAGAAGCTGAATTTTCTTCCTGTGGTGAACTCCAAACACAGTGACGGTTCAAATGGATGCAGGATGATTTTATCAATTGCACTCTGTGTATTTCTGGTCTGGATAAAGTATTACAGGTAAAGAACAACTATAGTAATGAATGGAAGGAATTGACTTCCAATGGAAGGATGGCTAGATGGATAGATAGATAAATGGATAGATGGATAGATAGATAAATGGATAGATGGACAGGTAGATAAATGGATAGATGGCTAGATGGATAGATAGATAAATGGATAGATGGATAGACAGGTGGATAGATGTATAGATAGCTTCTCCCTCGCTTCTTACGACTGCACTCTCAAACCTGTTGTCTTATAGAAAGAGAAGGTGAAGTTTTTCATATTTTAGGAAATATTTCTGATGTTCCCCGAGATCAGAGTGCCTCTCCCAGTTTCCTGACATCAAATAAGAAGGGAGCTCATGTTAAGGCAGCATTGTTTTGGAATCTTTCTTCCCTGTTACTGAAACATGTAATTATTAAAACTGTGGGACTTGATGTGTTTTGAGGTACTGTGCTCCTGTGACAAATTGACTGAGGGGCTCAAAACCTTTGGAGGAGTTATGTAAGTACACACACTGCCAAGTGGCATCTGCTGTGCAAGTTTAATCCTGTTTGGAAATGAAGGCAAGAATGGCAATGGTGACAGAGAAACATTTTTCTTCCGAAGGAGATTGAATGAGGTTTGAATTTGAAATAGGAAAATTAAATCACTGCTGGACTAAAGAAGACATTGCTGTCAAAAGCATAAGCTTTGGGACCATGTCTAGAGAAAAATTGGCAGTTTTTGTGAATCCCTGGTTTGTGTTAACAAAGCCAGTCTATTATGATTGGATTGAACTCCTTTACAAGATGTGCTTTGTGGATCATAAAAAACTTTGAGATCAGAGAAGGAACAGCACAGGGTCCTGGTCTACTCACAAGCAAACAATTTGGATGCTACTGTGTTCTTAAATTGATTTTCTAGCAAGCAAAAAGTAAAATGATTTATTTTTTTATTAGAAAGCTATTGATTTATAAAAATAGTTGTGTGTTGCATTTAGAGATGTAATAAGTTTAAATTCTGTAGGTGAGAGATTTCCTCCCCTCTTGTTATCTGACATGTTTGGTGATAACCTCTAGTTCTGTGCTGTCTGTGTCATAGTGTTGAAAAGGTGCAGGATGATGAAATCAGATATTGAACTGCCTGGTTCTGCTGCTCTGTATTAGAACTGATACAATACAGAGTCTGTAAATAACACAAAGCTTCCATTTGACTTCAAAAGGCAGAGGATCAGATTTAGGAAGGAATACAATACTCTACAAACAAGTCCCTTGTAGGGTTGGGAAGGGGGTGAAGTGGATTCACCTGTTGTGCTGTCTGAGCATGGGAGGATCTGGGCTTGAATTCAGCTTTCAAAATCGATTAGAGTTTTACCAGAAAGCTGCTCAGGATGTGTCATGAGCTCACAATTTGGATCAATCATTGCCTTAATGTTGGAATTGTGTAATATTTAAGCCAGTTCTCTCTATGGTTCACATAATAGCAACCACCATGCCAATAATAAATTCCCTCTGGAATCTGCTGAACAAAAATGCTATACTTTTTTAGTAGGAACATTTTGTGTTATAAATGATGGTTTGTACATCTGAAAAGTAGTTTGAGCGGACCGCTGTCTCCAGCTCTGCTTTGGGCGGCTGGATCCAGAGTTATTTCAAAAATTTATAGTCCACTTTGACTTGACTACACTTCTGGAACAGCCTTTCTGGCATGCCTCAGCATGGGATTGACAGAAAGAAAGGCATCCTTTTTTTTTTTTCCTCCCCCAGATTTCAAATGCCTCAGAACTGCTGAATGCAGCAGAGCCTGGACAGCAGACTTTTTTTCTGCATGTTGCTTCTGAGCAAGGTTGAGATTTGAAGTGCAAAGAGCAGAAGTTGGCCCACGTTTCTCTGCTGTGGTGGCAGGAACGTTTGTGTCTCATTTAACTGGTTCCTTGTAGTGGTCCTGACAGAGCCAGCAGTGGGAAACACATGGTCCAGCAAGTGCAGCGAGCTTTGCTTTGCTGTCCACATTGTGTTCCTGCCCAGAGGGTCTCCTGGGAGTCTGGTGGCACCAAGGGCATTCCAAGGGTTGCTTGGAGGAGCAGCAGCTCCTGGAGCAAGCCAGAGTTAGGTAGGGAGAGCCAATGCACAGGTGGATCAGGAGAGGGGACAGAGCAATGAAGTTGGGCGCTACTTGGAGCACCCAAAGAGACGTGTCAGGCCACAAACCGAACTCCAGAGTCCTTGGGATACTCTGCATTCCCCTGTGCTGCCTTTGTGTCTGGAATTGCAGCTTGTCTCCCATTGGAGTCACGCATTATTATCATCACTTGGGCTGCTCTCTATGGTTTGAGAGTAGCAGGAATGGTGCTATCAGCAGAGATACACCACAAACAGGACCTTTGGGTAAACAGAGCCTGACACAGAGAGCTTCCTCCTGCAAGATGGCCCAGTCCTGTCAACCACGTGACTGGAGTCCTTCCTTCTGTCTGTGCACATCACCTGCCCCAGCAGGCAGAGGAGACTGCAGCTTGTTTAGGAGTTTCCTTGGGCCAGCTGAAAGCCCTCCAGCAAAACTTGGGGATGCATGTGCTGCTGTAGGAAGAGACTGGGAAGAGACTGCCCTATTTCTGCAAGCCCTATATAGAAAGCAGGCTGCTGAAGGACATCTCTCCCTCTCGGTCCTCTCTGCGTGGCTGATCCAGAAAGGGGTGGTTTTGTTGAGAGCTGAGTGTTTCTGAGGGAAGGGGTGCGTGTGCCTGTGCGTGTGGGGGGAGTAAAAAAGGAAACATCAGCGCGTTCTGACGGAGTCGCGTCCCCACTTAGCTTAATGACAGACACCCACCGCCTTCACAGGGGTCAGGACTGCAGCCTCCTGCGTGCGGGGGATCTGTCAGCAACGCTATCCTCGTTACAGCAAACGCTGAGCTCCCGTTAGCACAGCAGGCTACGGGGAGCTGCCAGTTAGCGGCTCTGTCACTTACGCTCCCTTCCTGCGAGTGCTCGCGTTTGATTGCTATCTTGGTTAGCCAAGGGGGCTTCGTGTTCCTGGGACGTCCCTGGAATTATCTCAGCGCTGAAAGACAACGAGGGAAGAGTTCTCTCAGACCGGACAGTTAAAGTCTCACGTCCCTGTCTTGGGTCTCATCTCACACGAAATCACCTCACCTCTGCCGCCTCTCCTTCCCTTCCCTCGCCGCGTACACCCCGTAGGCACAGAGCCACCCCTAACGCTCATACTGAAATTCAACTCTTTCCAGGCTTGGCTCTGTGTTAGGAAGAAGTCTGCTGGGGTCTAGTCCAGTAGAGGAAAATAAGCATGGGCTGAGAAATTGCTAGCGTGACCCTTGGGAAAGAATGAACGAGATGGCAACAACCGTTTAACACCGACTTCATACCCAGTGAACTGAAACTCTGCAGCTGTAAAGACCCTCTGGACACTTGACTTTGCTCAAATCATTTTCTGAAGATCTCTGTTCAAACAAACCTCTGAAGAGGATGGTTTCACCCGTGCACAGGTGCTCTTTTAACACTGTACTCTTCAGGGCTTAATTGGGTTTGTTCCTTCTGGGACCCTCTTTTGCTTGGTGCTGTACAGACAAAGGTCCCCCTCTTACAATTATCAATAGGAACTGGATCTAGTTCAAGAACTTATCCCCCAAACAAAATAAAACATTTCTGAAGCATTGCATCCGCTGTGGAAGCATTAATTCCTTCAGCAGGGGCTCTCTAACTAATGTCTGCATCCAGGTTGTGGTGGGCTGAAGATCAGAATTGCCACTGAAAACAACAAAACCTCTTGTGTTTCTGTTCTCAAATACCTGATCCTTGTACTTCTTTCATAGTCTATTTTAAATAGAACGTTGATTTCCTGGGACAATTTGCATCTGTTTTCTGACTTTCGAGTCAAGATTTTGATAAATTTCCAGATAACGTGTAGCATTTTGGGATTCAAAGCTGTTTTCTGCTTACAGAGGTCTCTTGACTAAACTGTTGTGGCACTGCAAGCTTGATGTGGACTGAATCTTTCTATTCTTCACACCTGTGCAACTTCTGACAGGGGTAAAATACTCCCCATTTCATAACTTCCAACTCTTGCCAATAAAAAGGTAATGATTTAAGATAGAAATAGCACTTTGAAAACCTGCATTTCTTCAGTGGGAAAGACAATGCTCTTTCCGTTGCGAATGCTCTTCTGCTCTATAAATCTGTTTTAAAACCTGGACAAACTGGAAAACACTTTCAGATGGTGCATTTTGGGTCCTATGCATGTTGCATTTTGACTCCCATGTTCTTACTTTTGCATTTCCTGTGTTCTTTTAATGGACCTTTTATGCATAGCAATGCCCCGTTGTCAAAAAAGCTGTGCAAGTGCTGCAAAGGTTCCCCACCTCCTGTTGAAGCTTTAGATCTGTGCTCTAGAGAGAAAGTCACCCTTTCCAGGCTCCTACAGGACATTTCCAGTTAAAGCCCCTTCCATGTTCTTTCAGTTGGGCATCTCTGGCACACTGTCTGCTCCTTGGATCAGGAGAGCAATTCGAATTTCTCACATCCTGGAGATGTCTCCACTGGTGCTGTTGTCTGTGTGTATTTGTTGAGGGTTCTTTCTGATCATCCTTTGTGATATGCAAATGATACACAAGTGATAGGTACTTACAGTAATGTTTCAACCACAATAGTATTTAAATTTGGGAGCACGTAGCTTTTCTTCTCATCAAGAAGAAACCTAAAGCTGATCTCACAGTCGTAGCTTTGGCTTAATGTGGGAAAATATGTGAAGAAGGGATTGTTCCTTAAAATTTCTTGAGGCTAATCTTACTCACTGGAGGTTGGGATATGTAATTTAAAACTGGCAAAACATTAGATGAACAAACTATAACTGTTTCTCTCAGGAAATAGATGGATTTACAGGGAGAAACAAGAAGTTGTTCATAGCTTGCTATTTTACCCAAAAATCTTCAAGAAGTAAACCAAAGCAGGGGCTTAACTTTGGTATGATATGGAATTCATGACAAGAGCAAGTCCCCCTTGACATGGGTAATGTCTGATAATTAATAAGTAAGTAAGAGAGAATATGAAGTGGCAGATCTGGAATTCAGGCAACTTTTCTGAAGGACCAGCTTGTTTAACACGGGATCTTTTTAGACTAGATGAAGGATCTTGGTAATATACAAAATATTGTGCAATATCTTGTAATTATAGAATATTGCTGCAATTAAGTAAACATAATTTAATATTACTGTGACACAAACTAATGCACTTATCTTAACCAATTGACTCCTCCATATCTGTCAGATTATGTGCAAAATACGTAGTTAATCAGTAAACATGAAGATGAAAAGGGGTTTGGGAGCTGTTTCTAAAGATGATGTGGCATCTTGCCTGCTGCTAATCATGTTTCTAGCACAATGGGGTTTAGGCTGGAGTTAGTTTAAACAAATTCTTACAAGGATGATTAACTCTGTTTGTTTGGTTTATGTGAACACACTTCTCTAACAGCTTTGGTCCTTCTTAACAGGCAAGGGGTTATCAGTCTGAGAAATAAGCTAATAAACTGAAGAAATAATTAGATCTTTCTAAGCTGACAGATGGCAGGGTCATGTCCTTCGATACCAAGGATGCCAACAAGCTTGTCTATTTTTACAATTAGATTGTTTCATCTAGTAATAAAAAAAAAATACAAAAACAAACCAAAAAAACAATAACAAAAACCCCCAAAACCAGAACATGGTATAAATCTTGGGTTTTTTCCTCTATAGGCAATCTTTACTGTAGCAACATTTTTACCATGATGTGAAGCATAATAAAGCTGTTAATGGGATTATAAGTACCAAGCCAGACAGAATACTGGCATGCTGTTAAAAAGAAAAAAAAATATATTTCAGGGTTATGAAAGCTTCCTTCAAAAGCTAAGCTGTTGAAGCTCATCGTTTTCAGGAACTAGGTCTGGCATTGGAAGGCAAGGAGGAGAATTTGGACTGGTTGAGAAAACGTGCAAACCCCTAGAATAGCAGCAGAAAGGCATTTGCATTTGTGCTGGATTTGGGTGTGCCGAGTTCATAAGAGGACATTGGCTGGGAGGAGACCGTGGGAAAGTCCAGAGGCAGCACAATCTGTAGAGGAAGGGACAGGAAGGGTCCTGGCCACATCGGAGTAATCAGAGTGGAGTCCAAAGTGGGTTGGAAAGGTCTAAGCAGTACCAAAGAAGTGCTACCAATTTGCTTATTCTTAAATGGAGATGGGTCATGGATTAGCCTTTGAAATGGGATATTGGCCATTTTCTTGCAAATCACAGAATCATAGGACAGTTTGTGTTGGAAGGGACCTTAAAGATCATCTCGTTCCAATGCCCTGCCATGGGCAGTGACACCTTCCACTAGACCTGGTTGCTCAAAGCCCCATCCAGCCCTGGCCTGGAACACTTCCAGGGATGGGGCATTCACAGCTTCTCTCTGCAATCTCTTCCAGGACTTCACCACCCTCACAGCAAAGAATTTCTTCCTAATTCCTAATCTAACCCTGCCCTCTTCCAGTTTGAAGCCATTCCCCCTCATCTGTTACTCCATGCTCTTGTCCAAAGTCCCTCTCCAGCTCTCTTGGAGCCCATTCAGGTACTGGCATGTGCTCTAAGGTCTCCCTGGAGCCTTCTATTATCCAGAAAAAAACATTTTAAAAGGCCCAGAAGTGCTGCATCCCAAAGAGGAGGCTAAACCAGTGGTACCTAATCCACAGAGAGCTTTTGGTCATCAGATGAGGTTCAGAAGAGAGTAAAAGGCTGCCACTGAGAAAGAAACATGGGAATGTGTAATTCTTCATAGCTGCTATTTATAGCCATAAGAAACTATATTCAGGAGACTTTAAGCTCTGATAGTCCTGTAATGATATTATTTTAGAGCTTTGCATACCAAACTGCACCTATTTACAATCTTTGTCATGCTTTGTTCCTTACGTAGTAGTAAATTTCTTTTTGTAGAACAGCTCATCAAACCTTTCAATCATTAAAATAATTCCCTACTCACTTCTGAAATGTTCTATCTATAATGACTATAGAAAAAAAAAATAGAAAAAAAATCTTTATTTTCTTAAAATAACTTGGAGTGTAGGAGAAGGCTTTGAGCTCAGTATTGCAACCCCTGCTCTCTGCCTTACTTTCAATGATCCTGCTATTGACTGGGTGTAATGGATTCACTTTATGCTTTATCCAAATAGATTCAAGCAGCAGACTGGCTCAAGACTCAGTCTTTTGTTTTACCAGGAGTTCCATTATTGGATTTTGTAGTCTACTTATGGAACATGGGAAATTGTTTTTTTAAAATTGTTTTGGTCCCTAGTGTTCTATGAAGAATGAGTATTTTGATGGATTTCATCCAGTTCATCCCAATGCCTCTTTCCATACCAGGTTCTGAAATAATAGTAAAGATCCTAAAATATATAAATAGCTATGGAGGGTTGTGGGTGACCACAAAGTCTATTCCCTTCCTGGGAGGGTGGCTTTTTTAGGCTTCTTTCAGAGCTGATGGTAAGAGATATGAGCCTCTGAGGCTGAGTTAGGTTCCTGGCCTGTCTCTTTCTCTCTACAGGAATCTGTTTCTCTTCACTGACTATGGGTGAAGCTTGGGAACCTTTTCTCCTTGTGCTGACACGAGCCTTTGAATAACTGCTGAAGACTTCATAACTTCTTTCTCCTAATGAGGTCCATTAGTGCAATTTAAATCTCATTAAGCTAATTGTAGTCTGTTAGACTACACATCTCTGAAAATGTGTTTAAAAAACATGAGGGATGTTTAACACATCAGTGTGTTATATGAAGTACTCAATTAATATTCAAGTAAATTTCCCTTGCAGTTATGCTTGTATCTGGAGCAGTCAGGCTGAGGGGATATTCACCACAAAACATCAGGAAAGCATTGTGAAGTAATTGCCCTTTTCTAGCAAATATATCAGCGTTCTTCCTAGAAAATTAACCCTTTCAAGTGATGGAAAGATGAAATAATGTTCTTGGAATATATTCATTCAGGGGATGGGTCTACACATCCAAGTTTTGCCATCTGTCAAAATACAAATCAAAGTGCTCTGGCTTCTGGGATCCCTCCCAGGTGCATTGAGGTGAATGCTACTGCCTCCCTGTGAAGGAGCGCTTATCACTTCCATAAGACTGAATTTCTTTAAGAGGTCTTCCAAAGCAGAGACATCCCAAATCCCTGCTCAGGCTTGGAAAAATCTTGACTCCCATCTAAGGCTACAAGACAGAAATAGAAGCTTCGGCTCTCCTGTGTTAAAAAGCTCTTTGACACATTCGTGTTACTGAAAAAGCTTCTCGGATCTGTGTTTTCCCAAGGACATGTCAGGCTGGAGCCTTGAGCGAATTCCTGCTGGGAAAGGTTGGCTTTGGTCCCTGCAGGCAGTCAGACATGGTGCAGGACCTGCTTCTCACACTGGTGAAGGAAGTGAGGCCCTTCCCGAGACTTTTGCCAGCAATATCCTGGGCTTGCCAGGGCAACCCCAGCCAGCCCTGTTGTTCTCGGGGAGCAAAGCAACCTCTCAAGCAGGCAGATCTTATTTCATGTGGGTTTTTGTGGGTCAGAGCTTACCTCTGGGCCCTCAGAGATGCTGTGGTTCTGACTGGGAGTGTACTGGGGCTGTGGGTTCACAGACTCACCTGGTGAGGAAGAGGCTTCAGCCTTCACCACCTTTATTTCTGGCCCATGTCTGTGGTCTGGCCCACTGGGCTCAGTACAAAGAAGTAATTCCCTCTAGACACGGCAGTGGGTGGGGATCTGGCTAAGAAAAGAAGCAAATAAGAATTGGTAGGGGTTTTTTTTTCTCAATTTAAACCAGGAAATCTTCAGTTTTTCATGTTTAAGCTATCGCTTCCCCATTCCAGCTCACCTGCATTGGTACTAAAACCTCTGTGAACACTTATGGGGAACTCAAGCATTAGAAACTTAACTTCTTTCTTCCTTTCTTTCCTCCACATGCTGTAGCCACTTGACTTTCCAGATCTGAGTCTTGATCAATGGTACAAATCCTCATTGGGCTTGTACCCTGCTGGGCTTCTGCAGTCTGTAATGAATGGAAGTGGTGAGCTACAGGGAAGGATTTTGCCATCTGAGAAAGAACTGTGAGAGAAGGCTGTACTAATTAGTAAAACTTGTGATTAAAGTAAGTATGGGGTAGGGAATGAGGGAAGAGAGGTTGCTGCAGCAGCAAAAGCTGTGCAGGTGCTAAATGTGCTGACTATAAGCTTGAACTCCATGGAGAAAATGGGTGCTAAGGGCTTATTGCTGGCAAAAGGGGGTTCAGATGGAAAATTGAAGTATAACATGTTTGGGTATGTGGAAGTGTTACTTGTGGCTTTCAAAATGGGAGAGTTGCTCTCCATTCTGCTTAGCAATGGGGTAAATTAATGTTAAATTTGGGAGTTGTCATAGGAGCAGGAATTGGAGAGCAATGAAGCTTCCAAAATCAGGGTGATAGATTAGTGTAGTGCTTGGTATCAATTCTTGTAATGGTTGGTACGTTTCCAATGCAAAATTATCTGTAAAATAGAGTTGTGCATTTCCTGTAATGACACAAGAAATGTAAAGCTCTTTGGGTTGTGGGAACACGCTGAGGAATGGGGTGGGGGTGACCACCAGCACCACTGATGTGGCTGGAGACCAAAGGCAGTAACAGGAAGGTTACTGTCAGCCAAAGCTGTTTTCATTTTTAACACTCCCTCTATTTCAAGAGCAAGGACTTTGTTTTTGTGGTTATTTAAATAATAAGATGCTTCTTGAATCATATCTTGCCAGAGAGGAAGAGGTGAGAATAAACTATTGACAAAGTCGATCAGGTTCCTTGGTATGGTCCCAGAAAGCATCACACAAGAGCTTCAATAAATGAAAAAGCACTGAGGAGAAACATGGAGGGGCATGGAGGAGAAACACCTTAAAAAGAGGGAGGAGAAACATCAAAGCACTTCTAATCTGGGAAGACTGCAGGATAAAACAACTTTAAGAACTTGTAAGGAGACACAAGGCAAGTGTTAGGCAGCTTTTTTGGTCTTTGGGTTTCTTGCTTTTTTTTGGTTTTTTTTTTTTTTTTCAATGAGGAGGTGTTCCAGTTGGAGAAAAATGGTATGTTGGTCAACAAGGAGGCTGGACTTGAGCTCAAGAGGTCAGACCTTCATCAAATTTTCATCTTTCTGTCGTAATTCAGAGGAGGACTGAATACAAAAGAACATTCTTTGTGAAATCTGTTTGAGAACACACTGAGACATTGAGCTATGTCTCTTATGATCCAGTCAGGCATATCTTTGAAGTAATAACATTCCCCCATGGAGGCAGGAATTGGTATGCAGATCTGCCTGTTGTCTCTTGACTTCCCGACACTGAACAAATGAGTCTCTCTCCTCTTTGCTCTTCTTCTGACCTTACAGCTCTTAGGTCATTGGCTAGAGAAGGAGTTTGGGTTTTTAATTTGTGCACTGTTGTATGGAGGACAGAAATCAGGATAGACATGTCAGCTGTTGAGTGCAGAAGGCTTCAGCTTGAATTTTGATTTCCCTAATGCTCTTTCCTGCAAGCCCAAGCTATGGACCTATGTCCAAGAGTGTGGCAGTTTGATACGTGTCCTCTTGACTTCAGCAAGGGTTGACTTTAAGCATCACTTATTCACTGCACCAAAGTGTGAACCTTGGTGCAATGTGTAGCTAAGCAGTGTGAATTTTACCCTTTGAACAGTGTTTTTATACACTTGCAGATCTTGCCATCACGCCTGTGCCCTTTTAGCTTCTGGCCTCAAAATGCTGGAGCTGTGTCTGTTGCAATGTTTGAGTTCAGCTGGGGCGTTTCTGAGGCTTTGAAAAATGTGATTTGGGTTCTCCCTCAAATGTTCTTTTGTCTTTTACTGATAGAGCTCTAAAGAAAAACATCTTATGTAAAAATACCCACCTTGGTTGATGGAACTCACATGAAACAGCGTAACCTCGCCATACGTTCTGCACATTTCTCTTCAAATTTCAGCTTCCAGTCTTTGAATCTCATTCTGATCCTCTGTCATGCACTAGGCTGTATCTGAAATCTTGCCCCCAGTACGATTAGAATAGGTGCAAAGTGCCAGTCTCCAAAGCAGACACTACGTAATGTGGTAAAACACAATGAGCATCCATTTATTAAAAAAAATTGTATGTATGTGTGCATCTCACTGATTTGAAACTTCCAGGTGATAAAAGGACCTGGCACAATGAGGATGCCGTTTTGTTCCTCCATTCCTGTTCTTTAATAATATGAGACTTTGAAAGGCATAAATATGCAATGAGTTTTTTTCCCCCCCAGTTATTTTTATATCACAAGTCATGATAAGCAAAGATACTTCAGGTGAGGTATTTTAATAATGGCCCTTTTTCAGTCGTTGATGATTGAAAAACACACAGCAACAATAAAGTGCAAAACCTGACCATGAGGCAGCTTCTAAATAATTACCAGGCACAAGCTTGTCAATGCTATATTAAAGCATTATTAAAGTTAGGGGAATAAAATCAGCAAGAGTTGTTTATCAGCTTGTTTATGTATCTGGAACAAGTTGAAACAGACTGTTAAGGGGTTTTCACAGCATGTGGGGAAATGCTACAGTTCTTTCCTTGGGTGGATTGTCCTTAGTAGAATTGCTTCAGCAGAGTTGTGCACATCTTTCCCTTCTCCTCTTCTTGCGTGTCCTTGTCCCAAATACGCAAGCAGAATGGGGCAGCCTTTCACAAAAATGAAGGGAAAAGGCTTTCTGGTGGGGTGTGATTCTGCAAGCTTTGAAACACCAGCTTTCTGCAAAGGTTGCTTCTCTCCTAAGTAAATAAATAGATGAATTTGTCTAGTCATTTGACTGCAGTAATCCAGACCATAATGGATGTGAAAAAAAGAAAGGTCAGCTGCAGAGTAAGGAAATATTGAGAGACAAGGTTCCAAGGTGCTTTGAGGCATTTCCTATCCCATGAAGAATACTCTACTTATTTAGGTTTAGAAATCAAAAGCACGTTTAATACACCTGAATATGTAAATCAAGCAATCCAAAACTGAAGTATGGGAGACAGAATTAGATATAATGTGTGATAGAAATTAAGTACTTCAGTATGTCTTCAATATTTTGTTCCCATAAATTGTGTTAAATAATCCTCAGAGTGACAGAAATTATACTTTTCAGTTCAAATATATGTTTTAGTTAGTAAAGTTCTGGTTCCCTCAGTCTTCCCTCCCTTTCTTCTGGAAATCTGGGCAGTCAAAAGAATCTGGAAATGCTACTATAACTAAATATGGGGTATGTAGTGCAGTGGCCTTATATCCCTGGCTTTCCCCATGAGGAAGGCTCTGGGGTGGGATGCATTTTCTATAAAACACAAGGGTTTTATGACAGAACATGAGGGACAGTGAATTGCTCAGAGATGGCTGTGGGCAGCTGATCCTCCCTCAAGAGAGATGGACAGATGTCTCTTTTCTCATTTATTTGCAAAATCAACAGTGCAGTTCGATCATAATGAAGTTTTTCTGTTCCTTTAGCTGAGCACTAAGGCTTTCCTAATGGGAAAACATAGATTTACATTTGGTCAACTGTTCCTTCTGAAATCCTGAGGAAGAGAAGAGGGTCAGTGTAGCAGAGGCCAGGATGGGCCATCCTTATGTGAATGCATTTTTAGACTTTGCATTATGGGTGCAAATGGTCAGGAAATTCTGTTTAAATGTATGAAAATGATTTTACTGTCGATGTGGTCAAAGAGTGAAACAGATTGCCCACAGGGGCTGTGAAAACCCCATCCTTTGAACTATTCAAAACCTGGCTGGGCACGGTCTGAGCACCCTGCTCTCCCTGGCTGTGTTTTGAGCAGGGGACTTCAACCAGACCCTCTCCAGAGGTTGCTTCCAGGCTCTGCCATCCTGTGACCAGCCTCAGAGGAATGGTCAGTCTGCTCTGGGTGCTGTCACCAGTCTGATGCCCTGTGGGTAAGGAAAGGTGGAGTGAGCCAAACACAGCATGCCCTGATAACCTGCAAAATTATATGTATTAAGAATTTCTTTCTGCTGGATACTCCTCTGTCTGTTCTTTAACTAGCACTCTTCAACCTTGGGTCCTGCCTCCCAGTACCTCAGTGTGTTCCATCCTTTACAATGGCCCAGTCCAAAGGCAGCTGAAGTTCCTATGTGGTTTCCTTCTGATTTTGGCAAACAGGGCTTCAGTTCCTAATCTAGCTCTGTTGTCTGCCAGTGGAAAATCTGGATTATAAAGAGAAGACATTTTCCTGATTAATGACTGAGGCTCATGCTGCTGCCTGGGCCATTCTAAGACAGGGTCTGATGAAAGCTGCTTTCCTTCTCTCTGAAGGAAAAAAACCTGGAACTCCTCAGTTTTGAGGCACTTGATGGTACTGCTTGGGACACACGCATTCATCACCCTCCAGAACGATTTGTCTGCAGAAACTACTGCTGTGCTGTCACTCCATGGAGCCCCCCCCCTGTGTGTGTGTGTGTGTGTGTGTGTGTGCATACTTCCCTGCCAGTCCATCCCCTCTGACTGGCAGCTATTTTTGCAAAGCTGCCTTCTGTTTTATCTCCTGCTTTCCTGCCTTTGCTCACATGTGTCTCTCACTGATGCCATCCCTCCTTTTCATGGGCAGGGAGCTCCTCTGCCACTTAAACCTGCTTTGGTTTTCATCCCACTCCATCATCTTCGTCACCGCGGGCAGTGCCCTGAGAACTCTTTGCCTTTTCATTTTGAAGGACACACTTCCAGTTTGCACAATTGCCAGGCTATTTCTTTGAACACATAATCATGTGCCATACGTCTTTTTTTTCCAACAGAAACTTCCTCTGCAGCAGCCTTTGTCTTACAGGCACCTGCAAGCTCTTTATTGATCTGCCTTGCCAGCTCTCCCCTCTCAGTCTCCACACTGGCAGGTCTCTGGCTCTCTTTACTTCCTGCAGCTTTTCTCTCTTCACATAAAGGTGCAGGCAGAGATACCTGTGAGGCCTCTATTGTCAGCAAAAATGGACTTCCAGTGTGGCCAGAGGTATAAATAGCTTTCTTGTGATCTCATACAAAAAATAAATTTAAACAAATCTCCTTTATCTGCCTGCACCCACAGAAACTGCAAAAACACACTACTAGTGTATCTTCTATAGCTTTATAAATAGATTGTTCCTTTCCCTGCTTGCTCATGGCAGCTGAATGAATACTGTCCAGGGATATTTAGTGCCCTCCACCCCCTCAGTAGACCTGGCATTAAAAAGAAAACAAAAAAGACAAAAGGGTTTGATGTAAAATGACCATTTGCTTCAAAAGAGCACTGATTGAATAATAGATCAAGCTTCACTTTGGTGTGGTGTTTTTAATAAAAAATGTGCCTTTGCCCACGTGTTTCTGCTCAGCATTAACTTGAGAGACTGTATTTGAGTATTCTCTCTAATTTAATAACCAGTGGTTAATTCTCCCCTGGCCTCTTCTGATCCTTGTGGTAGCATGTATTGGCCACTAAAAATATGAAGCTGAGATTTAAATTGAGCTCAAGCCTCCAAAGCTTTGATCAGCGGTCTAGGCTGGGTTTCTTTGGCAGAAACTAAAAGGTGTTGGCATTCAAATTCCCAGCTAGAGGAGAACCAGAAGGTGCTCCCACAATCCCTGCAGTGGCACTGGCTTTTTCTGGTGACACAGCTGAACTCCTTGGTAGGGGTAGGGCTGACTCAGCCACGCTGAAGCCTTAACACCCAGACTGTCTCATACTTTCCAAGGAGTTTGCCAGTGCTTTAAAATAGAGCGTTTGAGGTTGTGCATCTTTGATCCCAGTCCCATGTCATCACAGGCGAAGCGTTGCTTGTCCCCAGTCCCCCTTCTGCTCCTCCTGGCAGTCCACAGTGACACTTCAGCTTTTTCTCCCCGTTCCCATTTTCCAATGGAAAATTCCTTCTTTCGCCCTCCCTGTGAGGGTTCCTGAAATTCTCATGCCCCCATCACATCAGGACCTCTTCCACTGCCTGACACCGTGGGTTGTGCTGCTCCAGCTCCCATCCCAGCTGCACTGGATCAATGGTGTTGACCTTCTCAGGCTGAAGACTGACACTGGTGGTTGCTCTAAAGGGAAATTGTACTTCCATGGGCTAATTTCATGCTGAACTTCACACTGGCCTTTCTGAAAGGGAAAAACAAGATAATTTGTAATGTATGGTGTTGATTTGCTGTTTGTTATCCTTGACTTTATCAATATTACCACAAAGACATTGGGGGCATTTATTTTGACCTCTGTGAGAAGGGAGAGCACAATTTCAGGTTTCCATCGGGTTCCTTAAAATCAATCCCTGCTCTCCTCAGGAAAAAAAACCCAAATCACTAAACACCAAAATCAGCATTTATATTTTTGTGGTTTCTGGGTGGGAACCCCCTGTACATAATGACACCCATGTCTTTAGAGCCTAAGGTCAGATTTATTTCAGCTCCCAGTTGCTCTCTATGGAAGCTTCACCATTTACATGAAGAACAATAAACTCAAATTATCACTATCAGCATAAATAGTTAAACCTCTCTTGCTTTCGTCCAAATTCAAATTGCTTGCTGATAATTTGAGCAGTAAACCGGCTTTGATAAATTCCTTTCCCAACATTATTTTATCATCATAATTATTTGCTGTTCTGCTTTGAATCTGCAAATTATCTCATACAGTTATATTTACATATGCAATAAAACTGGGCACATGATTTATTGTCTTGTCAACAGTAAAATAAATAAAACAGTTTGTGAGAGATTATTCCTGACTTTTGGGCAGAGTTGTAATAAATAAATAAATAAATAAATACCTAGATGACAGATTCTTAGAAGGGATAGGTATGAAACAAGTTTGAGGTGTGACACTTTAGCAAACACACAGCTGTAGGAGTTGTGTCTGAAGGGTGACTCCAAAGCCCTGTTCAGATTAGAGATGGGATTGCAATAGATTTTTCATTTTGAAACATGTGCTGATAAAATATTCCTCTGTAAAAGGAACACAGCCTTTGAGTTGGAGCATTTGTAGTTCAGTCAATAAACCTGTCTAAAAGATACAGTGGATGAAGGTACATCAATCACATTTTATGATTATGATGGCAACGTGGCAAAGAAGTAATGTACCAAATAAGTGTTGAAATTGATGGCTGCAGCTTTTACAGGTTATAAAGAATAAAGGCTTCAGAGATGTATTTTTAGTATTGTTGGTAAATTACTCGGGTATTTTGATTACAAGTATTGTAAAATTAGATGCAGAATTATTGGCATGCATTTTTATTTCCAAGAAAATAAAAAAAATGCCGACTGAGAAGACCACCAATCTCATGCAGAAGAGAAATCCACACAAAGGCATATTTCAGCAGAGTTGTCTTAGAGCCTTCTCTTGTGGATTCTACAATTTTTAAACTGTTTTTCTGCATTTACTGATAACCCAAACTTTTGGTTAAAAACATTTTTAACGAAATCAATAAAGTATCTGGGAGTCTCATCTGCCCTTACCTAGATAAAAATTAACAAAACAAATTTTACTTGCTCTTCATTTTGAAGCTGACCCATGAACCTCCACAGCACCTTCAAGATATGGTGACAAATCAGCACACTGCATTTACTGAACAATAAATAATTCATGAGCAGTCAGCACCCTGACAGAAGTTGAGAAAGACTGTTGCAGAAATGTAACTGTAAAAAAAAAAATAAATTAAAATATGATGGTGGAAGTGATTTGTGAAACGGAAATGGGTCAACAATGTCAAATTACCAATTTCTTCTGAATGAGTCACCCAGCCATAGTACTTATAGTAGTGTGCAGGCAGCAAGAAAGAACTGGGACAGTAACTATGGATTTCCTTCTTTTTTCCCTCACATTGGCCTAAAATTCAAACTATCCCAAGTATTGCTAGCACAGGGTGTATCTCAATACCTCTCCTAGGTTTGTCCATCCTCTCTTTAGTCCCCTAAAATCCAGTGTCAGCTCTTCAGGGTAACAACACCTTTTCTCTTACTTCATGTTCTCCGTTTTCCCTGCCTGAGCAGAGCCAGGTTTGATCCCTGCAGTGGTGAGAGCCTCATGTGAGGAATTGTGCTTACCCTGCAAAGCCCTGTGAAACAGGGACTGCCTCTCCTTGCTGGGTTAGAGCTCTGGGTCTGGTAGCCCTATGGCCAGCATGTTCCTGAAGATGCCATCACACAAGCAGGTTGGAAAAGACCTCTGAGATCATCAAGTCCAACCTTTGATCAATCAGGACCCTGTCAAACAAACCATGGCACTGAGTGCCACGTCCAGTCTTTTCCTGAGCACCTCCAGGGATGAGGACCCTTGGCCATGGACTAAAGGAGGAGGTAAAACCATGATGATAAAAATCCTCCTGCAAGACTCTAGATGTTGTCTCAAACAAACTGTAGGTGACTCACTCTAGGTAACCAACAACCTGTAGATGTATCCAGGTGCCATCAAATCACACCTCACCTTCAGGGCTGGCAGGAATGTGGTCTCTGCACCTGAGTTAGTGGGGGTCCTACCTGGAGTAGGAAGCCCAGAAGCCCAGTGGCTTGAAGGATGAGGAGATCCTGCCAGTGACCCACTGTGTTCTGTTGTCTCAGTTTGCCTTCAGAGTTGCTCAGCTTCCCCTGAGCCTTCTCTTGAATGCAAACGTCCCCTCTCCCTCTCACACTTGCAGGGTGTTGCACATGGGGAGCTTGGCAGGTCCTGAAGGGCTCTGTGCTTCAACAGGAAGGACCTGAAATATTTGTGGGTATGAGATTTTCCTCTGTGCTTATTCTTCTGCTAAAGGTCCTTTGATCTTTCAGGATAGGAAGCCTTACTCTAACAAGCCAAGGTTTGTTTATTTCTCTGAAGAAACATCAAAGAAGGTAAAGACCTCTTGGGTTGTATAAGAAATAACCAGACATGATCCTAACCTAGTATAAATGCAATGGCTGATCAGTTTGTCTGGAAGGAATCAACACAGACTCATTGCACTTAGAGAACTGAGCAAAAGCAAGGCAGAATTATTGAAGGCAGCAAACCCCAAGCTGTGCATCAGGTGAATCAATTCAAGGGGAGCTGCAGTGAGAAACTCAGCGTGGGGGTTTTTTGTGTGTGCAGATTGCTGCACTATAATGGCTTCTCCCAGCCTGTGATATTTAAAAAATTACTATAGATTTCTTGTAAATCAGCACTGATAACAGCCACTGAAGAACTCTTTGCCAGCCTTTTTGCACGGTGCTGAAAGTAATCAACGCTGTGTAAAGGTAATGTGCGTGGAATGCAGCGTTCCCTTGGGGAATAATTTGTCTTCCCATATTGCCTTGCCCATAGCCTTCAGGTATGCTTTCCTTAGCTGTGATTGCTTTGCAAAGAAGGATGTTTGCCTTCACATGGCTGCTTCAATGCTGCTGTGAGCGTGTGCCTGGGGTGGAGGTTCGTTCAGCTTTTAGTCTTTTAGCACCAAGTGAGCTATTGGAATCAGTCCTTCTGGCCCTTACCAGCCCTGGCAAATGTGCAAAAAGGTTGGAGAACATGAACTGTTTGCACAGGATGCTCTTTCCCCTTGCACATCAGGTATGTAAGGATGTCTGCTTTAGAAATCTCTTTGCTACTGGGCAGAGCTGTTTGCCCCCAGGCTTGCTCTGGGGCGCTTCTGGAAGGTATCCTTGACAGTCATTTTTGAAGGGATGGGACCTGAGGTTGTTCCTTATACAGGGCTTGTGCCCAAATTTCGGGATGTCCCAGAGCCATTCCTCTGCCCAAGCTTTTTTCAAGTGTCCTGGAGTTGAACTCTATGGAATAGGATGTCTCGATAGCTCTTTCACTCAGGAAAACTGCAGCATGTGTTAGCCTGTGAATAGCAACCCTTATCCTAAAGGCAGGAGAAAATCTCACTCCCTGCACTGAAGCAATGCTATTAGAGCTGATTATTGGCAATTAATTGTGTCCTGGAGTCTTGCTGTACATCCTGTGTTTACCAGAACCCCTTACAAATATTGCTCACCTACCTTTTCCACTCCATCTCAATGCATGGATAGAGCTCTGAAAGCACTGAGTGCATGGAATAAGTTCAGAGGAGATTGGCTCAGATTTCAAGGTAGAGAAATATGGGTTCTGCTCTTCAGAGTTAAAGCCTCAAGGGATCTGAAAACTCTTCCCTTGGGTTTACAGTTCTATATTCTCAGTATCCATCCTGCACATACAATATTCAGACCTCCCTGCAAGGATGCCCAGCTCTGCCAGCATATTTGAGCATTCCCTTTCTCTTGGGAAGTCCTACTTTGCATGAAAAAATGAAATGGACCTGGAAACATAAAATGAAAACTGTGGAAATGGACAATGGGAGCCAGTAACAGTTTTGTGGGTTTTATATTTTCATATTTATATTCATATATATTTATAGATTCACACATATATTTACATATATACGTGAAAACTTATTTTCAATAAAATCCAGAAAGTGCACTCATTCCCAAAAGCCACTTAAACGCTGCCTGTCAGAAGCTGGAAAGGCACCCCTGTGCTAATTTAGCAGGGATGAGATAGCTGTCTCCCAAGTGCTAAATCAAAGGACTTTATAAACTGGAAATGTTCGGTCCTTGGTAAGAGACACAGCATTCTGGGAATTCTGCTTTGAACATGGTTATAGGTTTTCAGTGAAATGTCTTTGTTTCTCCATAATAAGGGAACTCCATGTGCGATTTCAGCTGTTGTTGGGCTGTAACTCTGTGTTGCACACAGACCCCGAGGGGTCAGGGCAGAATGGGCTGGAGGTTTCAGCATGGAAACTTAGGGCATTTGTCCCCTGAACAGCAGAAGTCCTCCAAAATCTCATATCAGGCTGCTTTTAACAGTTCCATCCTCTGGCAAACTCACCAAACCAGCACTGAGGTGTTCTGGCCTGTGTGTACACACTGTGTATCTGTTGTGTATCTCCTTAGTTATATTAAAGATTGATTGAGCTGCACCAGCCTATCTTAGCAGTCATCTGACTTGGTGCACTCTAAAACCAATATAAGCCTGTAAACCTATTTAACCTTCCCGTCTGGGAATGCATTTTGTTGAAGATGGCAGCTTGATGTTCATTAAAATTAAAGACAGAAAATAATATTAGATAATGCAGTGCTTTTCCCTTGGCAACATAGGCCTGGCACCTTCTTGATGTTCCAGTTTGACCCTTTGTGTTGTTTTGAAAAGATGTAATTTATTTTCAGGTTATTTGGGATATTTTCTCTGATTGCTCCCCGATATTGCACATCATCTTCATCCAGTCTGTCTTTCCCCACTCAGATATTTTTGGGAGGACAGAATATCCAAATAGAAGGGGTTTATAGCTATTGGCCTCTCATTTAGCATACAACAATCATCAGTACAGAACACTGGACTTACTGTAAGACAAAGAAGAAAAAAGGAGATGCAGCTGTCAAGGTACAAATGTTTCTTGCACGATGATCATCACTGTGGCTGTTTGAGTCTAAAATAACAACAATAATGCTAATTTTGTAGATATTATATACTGGTTACAGCTGTAGAGGTATGTTCCCAGTGTCCTGTGTGTCGATTGGTTGGATCAGCAGCTCCAGGATTTTTCAACCTAGCACAAGTCCGACTTACCTCGAGTTCTGGAACTGGGCTGATTTCTCTTGAAAAGTAAGAACTGGAAATGAGTGGCAGTTTTTAAAATGTTCAGTGTGGAAGATAGTGCTCACAAAGCTGTAGCCTCAGGACCAGAGCAGTTACAGACTCAGAAAGGCAATATTTCCATATTAACATATATAGACCCTTCACACAGAACATCAGGATTATCATAATGGACCAAATGCGTGCTGGGTGTTCAGCTGTCTGAGGTCACTGTTGTACCAGCAGTGCTGATGATGTACAATATAAAAGAGAGAGTGTTCTCTTTCTTTTTCTTTGTGGAGACTTGTTGCTAAGCAATTGGAAAACAGTAAGGCAAAGGATATGAAAGCATAATTCACTTTGTAAACAATAAAAATCTTCACAATTTTGGAAGAAACCGCAGCGATAATACATAACACCAGAAAGGAGAAGCTCTACAGAACATCAATAGGACATTATTCAGGCTTCTTTTTTTTTTAAGGGTGCCAGAAGATTGATGACTTGATGCTGATGTAGAATTGAGTTACCATCACTGATATCAATCATTTCCCTACCATGGTTCACAGAACCTAAAACCACAATGAAGTTAGAGAGGAATGCACATGCACACACCCACAGTGCAGATATATTTCACCAGTGTAGCTTCATCACATCAGAACTGGTGATAAAGTTTTACCATTTGCAGGTGGGGAAATCTCCTTCACATTAATATGACCTGGTACAGTTGGTGCTATACAGATAGTTCTGCATGGTTTTGGCTTTCGAGAGTGCCAATAAACATCTATGTTGCAGTGGCTTTTGCCTCTGAATTAGGGCAAGAACCACCGATTTCTCGAGGAGAACAGAAAATTTCCTAACCCCAGCAGCAGCAATTCTTTGTTTATCACTTTTCCAAATGGCGTTGACTCCCTGGTTGGGCACTTCCAACTCAGCACCTACCTGGGTGTTCTGCAGCATTATTCTCTGTATCAATCCCTGTCTGATTGATGCTGCCTTCTGGAAATCGATGGAATTAAGTCATTTTACATTGCCCAAGGAACTGTTCTAAAGTAGAAATACTTCATTTTCTGTCAGCTCTACGAGTTTCACTGGCGTTTTCATCTAGCTTGGAGATGAGTTTGAAGGCTGCAATATACTTTTATCTTTTAAATCAGCTGCCAATACATAAAGAAAGGGTGGCATAATCTGTTCTCCTGTTATATTTATAAAAAAGATCCAGTCTTTTCTTTGAAACTCCCAAACTTGGGAGTTCACACGTGTTCAGTGCTCCTGGGTGCTTTCTGAGAGAGTGCTCAAGCCAGCTTCATGTGTTTTACACAGAGACATGTGGGAAAGGCACATCTGGGCATGTGAAACTTTCCACAGAAACTTGATGTCTGCTCATGTTTGCTGTATTTCACTACAAATTATTCTCCTTCAGCAAATTCAGGGGAGAAAACCCCAAAATTCCTCTCTAAGTGTGGACTCTGGCATCCTCACCTGAGCCAGCCCATGCTGTGCTGCTGCTTTTTCTTTTGCCCTGTTCCTCTGCTGCTTTGCTCCAGCCATCTGGGTGGGAAGGGATGGCTGGGATGCTGGATTTTTCCAAGCTGTGTCCCTGTGTGCTCTCCTGGCATTATCAGGACAGCCTTTGCCTTCACCAGAAAGGAGACCTGCAAACATGACTGTAAATCCTCAGATGAGTGACAGCATTTAATGTCTGCCAGGAGCAATGGGACCTCTGGTGCTAAGCCTTTAATTAAAGGTCTGAAATTGAATTCTAACAAGTTCCTGTGTAGCCTTATGATCCTTTGAAGTCAATGGCCCAGATCCTGTTGATTACAGTGGATCCAGGCTCTGTCCTAAGGTATTCACATCCTCAGAAATGCTCAGGATGCCACAGTGTCTGTCCATTTGATGAAGAGACCTCCAAGTCCTGAGACAGACCAAAAAAAATACTGTGGGTTTTGGCCATCTACAGACAATATGAATGTTTGTTTTTTGAGGTTTCACTTTGGGTTTTATATTTTCATTAAGCAGCAGCAGTTCTGATTTTATTTTCCATGCAGTTCTGGTAATATAAAGAGTTTGTTTGGTACATAAGTGAACTCATCCATGACAAATTACATGGAAACTATGGAAACACTCTGCTTAATGGAGTACAAGGTCAGGCTGTCTCATACTAAAAAATTAATAATTCCTCTGCTTTTTTTCACAGGGTTTCTTGGGAAGTGGGGAAAAGAGGTTCAGATTAGTAGAACATGGGAAGACTAAATAGTGGAATTGATTAGACCTCATTGAATTAATCACTGAGAACAAGTTACCTCACAAATTTAATTTTTTCCTTTTTTTGACTGCTTTCCCTTATGAGAGAGGAAGTGTTTATTTCTGCAACTATTGACCAAATTATTTACCTGAATACATTCACATTTCTGGAGTACTCCTGTCACTCACAGATGTGCCCTTAAGTCCCCTGGGACCCACGTTGGAGCCTTCAGTATTGAACAGTTAATCCCCAAATGAGGGGATGGGGTGGATCTTTGGGTGAGCCAGGAGCCCTGGCAGGGCTGGGATCCTTTGGCCTCTCTTGCTCTTCAGTGGCTTTGCTGGTGCTGGTTCCAGCAGACCACTCTGCTATAGAATGCCAAAATATTTTCTGACATGAGAGATAGATACTCTCAGTTTCCACTCTGACTGCAGGAAGGTTGGTTCTGCACTGAGTGCTCAGATTCATGCCCAAATGAAACTTTATATTTCCCTTTGTAACACCAATTATCTCTTTTCCACATAGACCTCCTGTCCAGGTCAAGTTTATCCAGCACTGTGACTGCTCAGCAGAGCAAAGATAACTTTTCATGGATTTTATCTTAAATTTATTTGAGGTTTGAGAATTTGATAAGATTTCCAGTTATTTCCCTCCCTTCAGCACTTTCAGATTGGGATAAAAGTAGAACCAGGTTTATTCTTTTAAAATTGAGATAATTCAGATGTTTGTTATTTAATTTAGTGTGTTTGGACAAAAAAAACCCCGCACATTTGGACTCACATCATACAAAAATTATTGCTGAGGAGATGTTGCATATCTGCCACATGTATCTCTCTTGCTTAGTCTTTCTTTTGAGCTGAATGTGATACAGTGAGGTCTGTTTAAAAGAATGAATCCTGAATTCCAAATGGGGAGGAGTTTTATGGATTTTGGTGGCAGCAGCAGAAAGGAACTGCCATATATACAAGCTTGTTGCCCTTAGTCTAATTTTATTTAATGCAAATAATTAATGGAACAGAGAGGGCTGTACCAGGTAGCTCGACCTCCATATAATTTCAGTACACGCTTGAATGTTATGCTGATTTTGAGATCACAAATATAGTTAATTTTGAGCAATTGGATGAAACAACGCGTTCACAACTACAGTTTTCCATAGAGGTGAGCTCTTTCTGACGATATTTGCTTTAGAGAGGAGATAAGGGCAGGAGGGACTGAGACTCCACTGCCAGTGTTTAGGACTGAGGCTGGGCTGGCAGGAGAAAACTCTCCAGGTCTGTATCCTGCCTGTGTCAGAGCCCTGATGTGTGAGGAGCTTGGCTGTGAACCGTAAAGGCTCAGGGTGCTGAACCTCCACCTTTCCCATCCTCCCCATCCATTTGTCCAGAGGAGGAGAAATCAAATCTGTATTTCTATGGCTACATTTCCACTCAGAAAATTTCCCTAAAAACCTTTTTGTCTTCTACCTTTCTAGCTTTCTTGGTGATTTTCAATTGTTCTTTTGTAAGAAGTAAAGTATTCTGCATCAAGTTCTTCTAAAACTTGACATTTTTTAGCTTTTGCCTTTTGTTGGGGTTTTTTTTTTTTCCCCCACCAGGTGTGAAAGACTCACACAAACCCAGCTGAGACCTCTGGTTCACCTGGGCTCATCTCACACCACCACAATCCTCCTGACCATGACTTGTCATTTTTGGATAGTGCTGAGTGTCCTGCAGCTCTGTGATGTTTTGTTGTTTTGCCGGACACTGAATGCTCAGTTTCATACTAGAACACTGGTATACAGTTCAGAATTTTGAACAGTCACAGAAAATGCCACTTTCCTTATCAATTATTCCTGTGAATTTACTTTCCTCTTCAAGCTGCCCTTGTTCCCACATGGTCCATAGCTCTGCTTTCCTCAAGTTTATTTTATAGCTGGTGTTCTCTGAGTGCTGCCTGGCTGAAGGTCCTTCCTTGTCATTTATCTAGGCTGGTAGGGACTAGGACTGCACATCTATTTTCATGAGCATCCCCACTACTCTCTAAGGCCAGAGAACTTGCCAAGATTGGATTTCTGCTAACTTTCCCATTTATGGTTATAGACACAGGCATACCTGAAGCTTTTCTCTCTGGAGCTGCTTATATGGGGGTGAATGATGCATGCAGGGAAAGGATAACTTAAACCTGGGAGGGAATCTTGGGTTGCCATTCAGATTCCTATGATTAGACCCTCTGGCTTGTATACTTAGAAGGAGCATGAATCATCCATTTGAAGCTTTCCTGTAGCTGAAATCAACTTCCCTGCAGGTTGATTCAATATTGCCACAGCCTTGTCATCTTCCCCAGGGTGAGTTCACCCACCTTTTCTTCAAGAAAAATAAGCTCATATCAAGCATCATTAATAACTTCCCTACACGTGGGGATGTGTCCACACTTACTCCACTCTCAAACCTAAACCGAAAGTATTTCAGAAGCGCAGTACAAACTTGTTCTCCTTCTGCCACCCCCTTTACCTCCATCTCAGCAACCTCCTTCTCCAGGCAGATGGTTCCCACCCCCTCCCAGCTCCCCCTGACACCCTGCCAACACCATGCCCAACCACCCTTGTCATCTGTCTCTTGTCTCTAACCCAGTTCCCTCAGATATGACAGACTACAGTCTCCTGTTTTTCCCTAAAAAGAAACGCTGCACCAGCACGCCAGTACCCGGGAAACCTGGCCAAACAAATGGGGATGGGGATCAGAGAGGGGGTGTGAGGCTTCCCTACAGAAGTTTTTTGACTTTTCAGCCAATAAAACTGTCAAATTTTAGGCTATTTATTTCTTTCTGTCCAAAAAGAAGAAAAAAAAAAGGAAGCAAACACGCCCTCACTTCCTCCTCCCAGTCTGGTTAGAAATGCTGCTGGAGCACAACGTGGGAGCTCTGGCTCGACACTTGGTGCTTCCATTCTCTCACGAGGCTTCCTGGCCAGCTCCCACCACCAAAGCACCCTGCCAAGCCTCCTGATTCCTTTCCCCACGCTTTCTATAGGAAACCCAGACCAGGGAGATGGAAAGAGCATGTGGCATTTCTGCGTCAAGCCAGTCACATGTCATTTTTTTGTCTGAAATCTGAGAACTTTTCAGAACACAAGTGCTTTGGTTTTCCATTTTCTCTAGCACATTGAAATTTTTTAAGAAAAGCAGAATCCCTCTTTTTATGGGAAAAAGACCCCGACAATCACAAGACATTTTCATTCCCCCAATTTCTCTTCAAGATGTTTTGATCAACTTTAGTAAAAAACTGACTTCTGCAGTGTGTAAGGTAGCCTTAAATGTGGCTTTTCTTGAGATATCTCTGTAAGATCTGCTGGCTCCAAGCTCTGAAGGTTTTTTGTCTTTGGTACTCTTGAAGTCCCCTGATCATGGCACTCTGGTTAAGTTTTCTTTGTGTGTTAAACAACGTCGTGTTCTCATCTCCCGGCATTAGACTTGCACATAAACCTTTGTAAATTGGCCCCAGGAGAACCCGGGGAATTTATAATCAGGATCATAATATAACCTTCAATAAAGTATCTTCATATAAGATTTCACATTTGAAGTCAGACACATCCCTTTCTAGTTCAGGGAACAATTTGGGACTTCTTCTGTCTTTAAACTCACAGTTATAAACTCCACTTAATCCGTTGCCTCCCGCTGGCACACTGGGCTTTCGGTGATCTGTTAGGCAACATTTCATCCCTCCTCTTCATTGATCTCTTGTTTGTTTAATATATTTTCCATTCCTCAGTCCTACAGCAATGTGGTTTCCCAGTGGTGTTCGGCTCAGTGATACTGGAGAAGGTGGGTTTAAGAAACAGCTCTCATTTTCCTTACCTTTTTAATACCTCAATATGGAAGCTCTGTCAATAGAATAGTGCTAGTACTGTATAGGGTTCTAAAGAAGTACTTTTAGAAATTCTTCTCTGTGCTTGGTGTCGTGTATTCCAGAAGAAGCAACCCCAGGTAAGGGAGCATAAGAAATCAAGGAAAAGACTGTTGTAGTCTGTTAGAACGTAATACACATATATGTTATCACATTAATAGGCATTTATCTGTGCTTTGAAAGCATGCCAGTGGATGTAGAGGGGTGTATTTCTCAGTTTTGTGGCATCTGGGGCAGGGACAAATGTCCTTTGAGTTTTCATTTTGCATTAATTTCATGCTCGTGGAGTTGTCAATGAGAAATGGGAGCTTCACTTTTCATGACTGAAATTGTGCTAACACTTGGAAACCTCACTAATTCCATTTATAAGCCTAACAGAATGAATGGGGCTGAATGGGGCTTGGAGCAACCTGGTCTAGTGGAAGGTGTCCCTGCCCATGGCAGGGGGTTGGAACTGGATGATCTTTAGGGATCCCCTTGACCCAAACTATTCTATGATTAGAAGTGATCACTGGTAAACTGAATGAGTTGCTTTCTTCTGAGACACTGAGCTGTTATCAAAGAGTCTATAGGGCTGAAAAACCCATCATAAAAACCGTAAACAAGGACTTCATGACTTTCAAAAGCAGCTTGGTGTCTTGGCTGACAGTCGATACTCTGGCAATCAGTGAGGCCTTTGTTCTTTAGCAATTTGGGTAAAAAATCCCCTCCTGTACTATGTTTGATGCTAAAGCTGAGACAGGCAAAATCCCAAAAGTGAGAGGTGAGCCAGGGAGAGAGCATTGTTGTTTCCCCAGAACTGAAACAATGATCAGCCAGGCTGGGTTCCCACTTTCTCTAGAATTACCAAACCTCTTGAGGAAAGATGAAAGGTCTTGATATTTTTGCTTTTGTCTAATCCACCCAGGGAGCCTTTTTAATGTTACTGATTTCCGGTGGTCCTTACCATTAATTCTGCTTTTGCATTTGGTTCAGCCTGGACAATGTAATTTTCATAGATCTATTTTTAGCCACAAAATATTTTTTTTTGTTGTTATTGTACTGCAGCCTAGGAATAGCAGTGGGAATTGAGAAGAAAATTTAATTTACAGGACTTGATAAACCTTACCAAGCACAACTGCTTGTATTTTGTATTTAAATTTCCTGAAGGGGCACAAATCTGTCCTCCTCAGCTTTTACACAAAAAATGTCACATTCTTAACACAGATGTAAAATGCAGAGGAAAATGCAGAATAATAAATTTGGACCTGTGCTCAGGGTCTTCCTTTCCTAAAACTCTTTTTTGAAGTGTTAAGCGATAATGTTATTAAAAAGAAGGTGAATAAGAAAACACTATCTTCCAGTAGCAGCTTTTTCTGGGATTCTTTTTAACCAGCTTTGTTTAGAAAGCTTCAGACTCCATGATGCAGCTTTAATGACATTTAAATTTAGCATTCATATTGCAGGACAAGGAGATAGTTGCCCCTGTGCAGCAGGGCTCCCTGTTCCCCTACAGGCGTGAAGTCAATAAAGATTCTGCTCATGACACCACAGATAGCACCAGGAAAGGAAATCAACTCCCTGCTTGTCCCCTCATTGCTAAAGAAATGTTTGGTGAATTAATAACTGCTCATTTTTTTAAGCAGCTAGGCTAGCATAAAGAGGGAGAAAAATAATCACTTTGTGCCGGCTGGAGCAGCAGCCCTGCTGACTGCCTGAGTGTGACACACAGCAAGGGTGGGAGAGGGACCAGACAAAATACTCATTATTTTTGCATGGAGAAAGAGGTCTGGGAGCCAATATTTGGAGTCCCTGGTTGTAGCCTATGCTCCCCTTCAGCCCCACCCAAAGACCCACTCAGCAGCTCTCGGGGGAATTGCTGCACACCAGAGTCACCCATCCTCAGTCACGGGGATCTTATGTCAAGAGGAAGCTCTGCCTGCTCTGGCACATTCCCATGGCCCAAATGCCACCCTCCACTCACCTGATTTCAGATGTGACCCTTGGGTGTCACAGACCAGGTGCTATTGGTTAGGAGGAGAGGCGAGGCACTGGCAAGCCCCTCCCTGAAACATGTCCAGTTCTGGTAGCCATCCTGAAAATAGAGATTGGAAAACTTGGAAAAGAGCTGCAGAAATGTCTTTAGACATGGGACTGTGCCCTGGAGAGACTGAGCTTGAAGGTGAGTTAGTTTTCCATCTCTGCAGATGGATGGCCTCTGAGACTGGGGAATGGTCTTCAAGTTAATGAAGACAGAATGTGCTCAAAGAAGTGGAACAGGAAATTCAGACGAATTCGTGCTGAAAACAAAGAGCTTGATTTTGATAATAAGGATTATTCAGTACTGAAATACTTATGAGGAAATATATAGGAACATCACCACCCCAGACTTGATGAACAGCCTTCTAAAGCATGGGCAAGAGCTTCAAGGAAACTGTGGGTCTGATGCTGGTTTTGGGATGCAGGAATCTTTGGCCCCCAAGCTGTAAGATGGTACAAGGCTCTAAACATTTCTGTGTCCTTCTTTATAGGAAACACTTTGTAGGCCACAACATTTTTTTTTTTACACACTTGGGGTGTTTCACAGTGTCCTGGAATGAATAAAATGCTAATCTTAATGTTCTGTTGTTTTTCATTTAAAATTGCAACATTTGAGAGGGATTTTTTTCCCCCTTACAAACTTATGCCTTTTCTCTGTTTTTATGGCCTGGAGGTTTTCTCTCTTTTATTTATCATCTCCTATTGCTATGGTTTGAAGATATACAGCAGTGACGCAGGCTGCTGTTGGCTTTGGGTTCTTTGACTGGTTTCTATTTTTAGAGTGTTCCTAGTTGCACTGGAAATAAGCAGCAGCAACTGGATTGGCCCCAATATCTGGCACAGTTTTTGTTAGAAGATGCACTGTGAATAACATGGCCTGCCCTATATTTAGGGACTATGAAGAACACGATCCTTTTAAAGAACATACTCTACCTATATAAGTAACAGGTCCTGTGGCTGCCCAGATCTCCCCCTGGACAAATGAAACCAGAATGAACTTGGCTCAGCATCTTCCCTGAGGCCCAGAGCTGTGCCCAGCTGTGTTGGCTCACCCTGCAGAAAGCCAGGTGAGCTCTCCTGCTGCCCAGCTGGCCACGAAACGCTTACCAGGCACGGGAGCACAGAGGCACTGCTTGGCAGCCCAGAGGATCAGCCGGCCTGTTCTTTCTGCCCAAAGTTTGATGGAAAAGTGGAACATCTCCTCCAAGAGGGGAAGATGCTCTTCTCAAACCTCAGAGCAATTAGGGAGGACAGAAGAGCCAGGGTTAACTCTTCCTGGCAGAGCAGTGCCTGTCCATCATCTTGCCAGAGTGCCGCTGAGCATCCTTCGTGCAATCAGTCACAGGCTCTTCTCTTTGCCAAAGCAAAAAACATTGAGCCCTGATTTTATCCCAGGTATGATGGGATCACTAGGGCATTCCCACAATTTTCACAGGTCAGAATAAATAATTTTTTTTAAAAAAAATCCCTGCTCAGTACTTGATATTGCTTTTTATAAGTGTTTGTGCTTTAGAGCAATCAGGAATTCCCAGTTCTACCATTTCCTGCGGCCACCTTCTGTCTAACTCAAACACCCCATAGGAGATACCTCCACTTGGGATAAATAAAATGAAGTAATTTTCTTAGCAGTTTCCTGTAGAAGAAGGTTTGCCTGTGAAAGATTTCTTGAAATTGATTTTCCTGGTATGTGGTTTCCTTTTTTAAACTTGAATTTCCTCTGAGGTTTTGTCTCTATATTTTTGCCTGGATTACCTGAAGTAAGAAAGTTTTAGCTGAGCTGCTTTTGAAGAAGGAACACCAGTATTAAGAGAGAAAGAAGGATACTGTCTGAAATTGTCATTTCTGCCATTTAAAATATCACTGAGGTTTTAATTGAAACAAACCTAATTGTTTGAAATTGAAACAGCTAAAAAGAGTGAACAGGGCTAAGTGAAAGGAAATGAAGACTGAACAGTGGTGTGAGTTTTGAGTAGATTAAAAAAGGTGCTTTTCCCCCATCCAGTGTGAAAATATTATCCATGCCAGACATTTACTGCTAAGGCACAGCTCTGTTAGCTGCACAAAACTGCCCCAGATGAGGGAAGAGCCTTGTACAGGCTGTGTGATTTCTCACATTTTCTTGTGACTCCTCTTCCCAGTCGTGTTCCCAGGTCTTGCCCTGTTCCTGTGGATATTTTGAGCAGTGACTGGCACTGAGCAGACCATGCCCCTGTTGCAAGTGCAGGTCCAGGCCCTTTCCCGGGGCCAGGCTGGTGGCCCAGGACACCCTCGTAGGCACCAGTCAGGCACCATGAGATTTATCCGAGGGGAAAGCCTCAGTGTGCACTCCGGCTCCTCCGTGGCGCGTGGAGACATCAGACACAGCCCAGACACTGAACTGACAGCTCTGTCCCCAGCAATGTCTGTCTCAAGTCAAACCTACTTAAATCTGCCAAGAGCCAACTATGTGCTCAGGACCTGCGTGGAGTGTGGCTCCCAATGTGTTGCATTCCACTCGACATCCTGGTTTTATCGCCCTTTCCCCATCACAGACCAAGCCCGTGGGTTGAGGAGTACAAGAGAGAACCTCACTGTCTTATTTCCCACCTTGGATCAGGTCTCATGGGCATTTGCCTTGTAACTGTTCTTAAGTAACTCTGTCTAGCATCTGATTTAAAAATATCTCAGACAAAGTCATGCAATATCATCTGTTCAAGGCAACACCTAAACTGAGCTGCAGCTGTACACTCAGTGCCCCTGCTTGTTTCTGATGGGGAGTCAGTTTGGTCCAGGAACGAAAGGATTTCTGCAGCTTCTGTATTCTCTGTGATAAACTTTTAGCTTGGGATGTGTTCTGGACTTGCAAAGGGCATGAGACCTCTTTACTTCTGCATCTATTTGCAGTTGTCCTTATTAATTGCTACTTTTGATCGCCCATCTTAAAATCTAAATGTCATATGGCAGTGCATTTTGCCCTAAGGGCATAATAGAAAGTTATTGAAAATGGTTTTGTTGTGATTTTTCAGCTTAATTGGAATGTCACTAAAATACCGATCTGTATATCAGTCCTATATCAGAAGGCCTTAAAATTTTTCCCACTATCCAGTATTTTCCACGTTCACATTCTCCTGAATTGCTGGTTTCACCCCTCTTGCTCCTCTCTGTGCATCCCTAGGGACTGAGAATGGTCCTATTGTCAGCCCTAGGGCAAGTTCCACTCTCTGCTGCCTGGTGCCCTCTTCCACACTGTGAAACTCCAGGAGAGACAACTGTTACCTGTGTGTGATGAAATGGGCCATACACTGGGTTAGGTATGGCAGTACCTTGATAATAAATTAATAATTTGGGTCAGAAGGAACCTCAGGAGGTCTTCTAGCCCAAAGCAGCCACAGCACTCCAGATGTTGTCTCCCAGGCACTGTATGGAGGGGAAGGATGATTTCCCTTAACGTGGTGACTACACTGGGCTGTTCTTTTTGGAAGATTAACTATAGCCAAGTTTGCCCTCGAGGGAGCCTGCAATGGAAAGAAACACCAACATTTCTCTCTCCTCCAGGACTTTTTCTGTTTCACAGAGACCCATGTGGGATTGATAGCCAGGATGAGGTGTGAAAGCAGCAGCGTAGAGAGAGTTTATTTAATACTGGTGTGGACTAGAGCTGTGGATGCAGCAGAACAACATACAGCAGGGTCAAGGGTCACATCCTGTGTGTCCTCCCCACAGGCTGCATCCCCTGAGAGCCCTCCCATACTCAGGTGCATGAGTTTTGTAGTTCTCTGCACCAGAAAGCCATAATTTATATCCACAGGAGTCTGTTTATAATACTTCATTCTAAACTCCTGCCCAACACAAGCCAGAGAATTCCTCCCAGTAAATCCTGCCCTGTGCATTGCATCCCAGCCTCTGTTTCAGCTAGAACAGATCTCTCAGATACAGAGATTTATTCATGTTTTAACAACACTGTGAGCTGCAGAATTTGCAGCTTCCCTTGATAATCCTTTTAATCTAAACAAGCCCCTGAGCGGGAGAATAGGCCTCAGACTATTCCTGAATAAACTAGAACTTTAACATATTTTATGAAATACTTTTAAAATAGATTTGCTAATGCTTAGGAGCTTAATCTTACAATTCTTCATCTGGAAAAAGGTGGCTTGACATCAGCAGAGGACCTGGCAGGCACTGTAAGATCATTTCGTTTCACCCTTCCCCCGTGTAGCTAAGAAATACTGTAATTGCTCCACTATCTTAAGGTTATTCTTATAGCCATTAGCCTTTACAGTAATGCAAATATGTGACTGGTATCGATGCTGTTAATTAATCATATTTATTATTTAATTGCATTTGGTAACATGCAGTCCCAGCTCGCACATGCCAGTTATGCAAAAAAAAACCCCAACCTCAAAAGACAAAATCCTGATGGATGGTGCCTTTGTCTTGCAGCACTCACTGCCCATGCATTTGTTGATAAACCCAGTGCTTTTCCTGTAGCACTGACCAGCAGCATGACAGTCTTGTTCTTTCCTGTCAGTAGTTTGTAAAATGTCGTGTGAACATTCCTTTTTCCCTAAATGCAGCCTGAGATCCGGGCGAGGCTTTTGGCTGTGCAGCAAATAAATGAGCTGATTGGCAAGACAATCCTTTCTGTGATTCTTTGATATTTGTACATCTGTAGCAGCCATTTGGAGACCAGGTGTTCAGCAAACAGTGGTTGCCTCAAAAATTCGGGAAAACCTTTTCCCTGGGCACTTCGCTCAAAATACACGATGTTGGTGTTTATAACAGGGATGTCCTGTATTCCTCAGGGTATCCAGCAATCAAATCAAGCTCAGGGTTCTTTCTGTCTCAGGGCTGAAGCTCTAAGCTCCTTGGGGTCATGGCACAAGGCAGGGGCAAAGTCTCAGCAGTGTTAGAACTGTGTAAACAAACAGAAGAAAAGGGGTAGAAGGAAATTTCTGCACAAATATGTCACTCAGAGCCAGAGAAACCAGGGTGATTGTTGTTTTTGAGGGATTATCAAGTCCTCTGTAGTGGAATCATTGCTGTATTTCATTCCCATGACTGGAACTTCATCATAAACTGCTCTGTGTGGGGACTCCAAGCCATTCACTGTGAGCAGGGGCAGAGCTGTGTCCCCCTGACACACAGGACTGGCTGCAGCATGGGCAGTATTCCATCCAGGAATGTGATGTTGGTACCTGCAAGGATCTTTCCACTTGAGTTAATTTAATTGTTATAAACTCCTGACCTCACTTCTGGGAATTGCTGACACCAAACTAAGATGTGCCCTGCAAGATTGTTAATGTGATCACAGCTGAGCAGCTTTGGGGGATAAGAATGGGATCTGAGATTATGCCGGAAACTCTGCAGTATCTCCTTACCAGTTTAAATTGGGGTGGTGATGGTGAGTGCACCCCATGTCCCTTTATCTTTTTGTCCACAATTTGTTAGAAAGTAAAATATTTAACCACTTTTCCAGCCCAGCCAGGTGTCATACCTGGCTACAGAGCACACCCCTGACAAATTCCATGTGGAAACACATTTTTTGTCAGTCCTGTGGACAGCACACTCTCCATTTCACAGACTCTCTAATGATAGAGATACCAGGGCCAAAGGTATTTTTATAGTGATAATCCAGAACTGGATTATAGTACCAGCAGTAGTTAGAAGCCGTGCCATGAGGGTTTCCCAGAGCCCCTGTCTCTCCTGTGAGCCTGCCTGTGTCTTGCTTTTTACTGCGTAATAACCCTCCCCAAAGACGTTTCTTATGAACACATTGAAATGACTTTAGGGGGAAGCAGTTTGATCAAACCTGCCCTTTGCAGTGCCCACTGAGCTGGGGTGGCACACATCTGGCACATCTGCATGGTGAGAGGGAAAAGGCACCGTTCCAGCTGCAAAACCACTTGAGCTGGATTTGTGAGCTGCTGTACAGGACTGATCTTTGCAGTGGGTCTGGTTCAAAGCCAGCCTTCCAAAACTTCTTATACCCGCTGATTTGTGAACCCAGAAGCAATTTTCTGCTCACAATGTGGAACTCAGTCACTTCTTCACCCAGATGAAAGTCTCGTCCTCTCCAGCATGCAAAAATGGCCCAGCAAAGAGATGTTACCAGCAACAGGTATCATATATATCCTGACAACACAATTATCCTGACTTCTTACATATCCTGCTACCACATTTCATTGAGTTCAAGCCATTGTAATTACCTGGTTTGGTCTCCTGCAAGGAGAAGTTTGTTTTTCTTGGAGCCAGTTCCTTTATGATTGAAATGGAGCATGCATTTTATTAAAATTTCTTATTTTCACTTGCAAAGGTCAGGTGATGGTATACTATATTATAGTGAAACATTCTGCTCCAGCACTAAGTTATTTTCACCATTCAAAATGTCTTATTCTATATTTGGACTTTACACATTTAAGTCTCCAAGGATTGCTACATTTCCTGGTTTAAAATATCCTCTGTATGGGGCCTGTTTCCACTCTTCCTGTCTCTTTCCTTCATTTAAATCACATCCTAAGTTTTTCTCTGATAAAGACAATAGCATAAATGGAAATCAGAAGTTCTGTTCCATGAAAGATAATGGGTTTGGGTGTTTTTATTAATTGGGTCAGAGCACATCTTCTATCAAACTCCTGCAAAATGCAGGTAACCTGTTGGAGCAACATTAAACTGCAATGGTGTTTTAAAGCTGGTGTGTTAAAATACTTCAGTTGGTGTGGTTTTGAGAGAAATTTCATTTAAATAGATGTTTTTGTATTGAAAACTTTTCTTATGAAAAGATAGCTTCACATGTGAGATCATGCTGTTTGTAAATTACTGCTTAGCTTGTGCTTCTCCTCTTTTCTTTCAAGATATATCTTTTAAGATAATGCAGTTTCTCAACATCCTTTTAGAGGATTTTTCCTCAATGGCTTTATTATTCCATATGTGAAGAAAAAGTAAACAGAGTCTATGACACCCCTTTATAAATACAAAGACCTTTTAGGAGCACTTTCACATTTTGCTCTGCTTAGTTAATTTTCTTGCACCAGCTTCTTTTTCAATAGTTTTCCGTATTTTCTCGGTCAATTACACAAATGAATTGCTCAGGAAGCAATTTGCTGTCTACTCCTGTCACTGCTGTGCGTAGTCTGACTTGATTAGACTTGCCATGCCACCTTGCTTGGAGTCTGTGTGCCACTTTCTCTGCCAAATGCGATGTTAATCCATCTTTCACAAACGCAGCTTAGCGGTTTTATTGTCAGCGATTTTATTAACCAATAAACCACCTCGCAGCTACTTGTTGCCTTCAGCTTCACGACACAACCCACCTGGGATCCAAATTACTGTTGCTTCATGAACAATTCTCATTTCTTTCACAAACTGTAGACATCTGTGGATCCTTGGTCTTTGCATATCTTTGCACAGGGTTTTTCTACCCTTATTGTTTGGCACGCAGCTGATTGTCTACACTGGTGTAAATCCACAGGAGTCACTGTGGATGGGTTCCACTCAGCATGGAGCAGCTGGGAATTTGGTCCCAGATAACTCCCCCTCTCAAAAAAAAGAATTTTGCACCCTTTCTTTTCTGTGAGTCTGGATTTAATGGTGACTCCCATTCTAAAACGCATTCAGGAATGCATTTATTGTGTTGCTACCTCACTGATAAACCCCTCATGTGGATGGAGGAGCCTAGTGGGAATGGGATCCCTTAGGAGGTGTGGATATGAGGGAAGATGGGGTCCATGCACAGCTTTGGGAAGCTGAGGTGCAGGACAAGCTGCTGTGATCTTCCTGTCAAGGTCCCACAGCCACATTTGCCCTATACACAAGTGTTACTGTGGCACCTTTGGTGGGAAAACTTTAAAATTTCATTTGATCATCATGTTTTCTTTTTTTTTTTTTTTTAATTTATAACCCAGGACCAGGGTCTGAAGGCTAAGACTATGCTGCCCTACTTAGTCTGTGATCCTTGTTCCCTCATGGTTTTCATCCCAGACAGGAGTGATGTGTATCTTGTGAGGAAATTCCATTCTTAGGAGATCAGAAGCTTTTGATCTGCAATTGCAGATGGTAACTGTGAAATGCCTGATCAAAGGGGAAAGGACCTGAGATAGTCAGAATAAAGCCATGTCCATGAGATGAGATTCAGCCCAAGTGTGTTTCCAGCTCCAGAATGTATTTCTCTCTCTAGTTTTATTCCTTGGATGAATTTGTCCAGTTTCTGAGTGACAAATGGCTACCTCAGCATGATTGCTGCTTTCTTTTGCATGTCTGCTCTTTTGCTGACACACAAACTCTTCCCTGTTCTTAGGGAGAGAGTGTCCTAAATCTGAGTCTCCAGAATTGCTGCTTTCCCCACTGCTTTTTATGTGCAATATAGAAGGGAACAGCTCCAACAGGAGAATTGTGAAAAGGAGACAGACTGTTACAACCAGCCTGTAAAGACTTTTCCCTAGACTGCAGGAGACCTGCAGGTTCTGAGTCTTTACTGATACCTTATGTACCTGTAACTGGCTCACTCATATTGAGGAAGAATAATTTTGTGTTTGGGTTGAGCAAAATTTTGTGTCCCATTTGAACCACTAATTCTGTGCTGATGTTAATAAACCTTGCCTGACTAAGGTTACCATCAAAATCAGTATATTTCCGTGAAAAGATTTGGTTTCAGTCAGCTAGTAGTTTTAGGTGAACAATAATAGTAATTTTATTTCCCTTCCTCAAAAAATTCCTGATAGTTTTCCTAATTTCATGTCCAGCAAAAGATTGCAAAAGCTTGTTAAAGACTCAATTGTAGCAAGTGAGGTGTGAATCTTTGAAAGATCCTCTGTTCACCCAGGTATCAGCATGAATAACCCAGGATATTGCATAAGTATGTAGGCTATCGATGACAAAGAGAGCACAAGATTGTGCTTAAAATAAACAGAAAAATATAGAAAATTATCTGTCAGCAAAATCATCCCCAAGCATGTTTCAGAATTTTCCATGAGGCATCAGGGATCTTTGACCTAAGCTCGAAAAAAAATATTCTGCCTTTAGTTATGTATCTCAGTCACAGACTGACACTTTAGGTTCATTTCAGCAGTGCCTGTGCCATCAGAATCCAGTGTGAATTCTCCTGTGACAGCATTAGATCAATCATGTTTTAAAGAATGCAAGTAATTGCATCTACTCCATCTTCCCAGACAGTCCCAAACTGACACTTTGGGTTCACTGCAACCTGAGTTGCTAACACGGGTTGGAAGGTGAGAGAAAAGGATCACAAAGCTCAAAGCTGTTATTTTTAATATTCTTATGTAAAACAAGTTGGTTTCAAGTTTAAAAAAAAAAAAAAGAAAGAAAAAAGAATATGAGCAAAACGCCTAGACTCAGTTTTTGAAAAATGGGATAAAATGATAAAAGTCGGGGACCTCACTGAACTCAAAGCACTGTGAGCCCTTATTGAACACACACTGAGGTTATCATTTTAATGGGTAGGTCAGGGCGTTTGAAATACAGGTGTCTTCAATAACCTCTGTGATCAAGGTCTTTAAAGGGAATCTTTGCTACAGTGACAGACCTAAATGGAGAGAAGAAAATGCCACTTGGGTCGAATTTCTTGGTGAAGGGCTGGTACTTGTGCTCTTTGAGAAAAATGGGTTACAAGCCCGGAGAAAGAGCTTTTTCCCCATGCTGTAGAAGTCCTAAAAGGCTATCACAGTGTGTGCATCTTTGCTAAGCCTGCATTTCCTTTTCATAGCCTTGTATGCAAGCACTGGGATTTCCAGACAAGCCAAAACTAGGCTAGGAGCAGACTGTGTTTTTCATGGCAGTGGCAGGTAATCTCTGGAGCAAATGTGGACTATTCCTGTCAGGTGTCTGTTGCTGGCATCTCTTAAAATGAGATTAGGTGTTTTTCAACATGGAGCTCGACTTGAAATGGGGAAAAATCCCAGGAAGTTCTCAGGTATACACTACACAAAAAGTCAGACTAGGTAATAGCAGCATTTTCTCCTCACCTTGCAATCTCAAGATATATTCTATACCACCTGGCAAGGCTGTGCCACCAGAGAGGAGAGGCTGTGGAGCAGCAGAAATTTAGATATTTTCACTGCTGTGGATTTGCATTCAGAGAGATTCCCTCTGGCTTTACTGCTGCTATCCTGCTAACAGAAATGCCCTACACGTTTCTCCTTCTTTTCCCAGGTTCCTCAAGGGCCCCCCCTCAGTGGGAAGTTTCTCTAAGGACATCCTGCAGCTGCACCTCCTGAAGGCTTAGCTGAGGGCTCCTCTGGGGAAGGGAGGATGAGAGACTGGACAAGTTATTCCCTTCCCTCTCTTCATGTCCAGATGAGGGTTAGACCTGGCATTTTGTTCAGGTGGAAGGAGGGTGAGCAGTGGAAGCAGTAGGGTTTACATCTTTCCACTCTCTTAGGGTTTCTAGCAGGTAACAAGTCAGGATGGGCCAGTACAAGTTCTCCCACATAGCTATGGAGAAACAAGGAGAATGCCACAGGTGCTAAAATTTCTCCTTCCCACTTCAGTGTTTTCATTAGTTCTTCCCAGGCTTCATCCACAGGTACAGATGGGTATTTGGCAGTCACTGGCTGTGCCCAGGCCAGGAGTGCAAGATCTGTGATGAGGCTGGAGGCAATGAGGGCACACCAGGACAGTTTTGTCTCTTCTCAGTGCCTTAAGCCATCCAGTTTTCCACAAAGAAATGGGAATCAAAGGGTTTTATTGATTAACTTAATCGTCTGAGCCTGTTTTTCATGTGCCCTTGACACTGCAAAATCAAAGCACCGCACCCCTGCCGGGCATTAAAAGGTCAGACTCGAGGGTCTGTTAAAAGCAGCAGCGTGCTTCATCAGGAGCCCTCACAGAGCAGCACAAAGACACCCCTCCCCTTCTGCACATGATTTATTTTTTAATAAGAGTGGCCAAGATGCCAGCCCGTGCAGCACACTGTGCTGTGCTGGCTGCTCTGCAGCAGGGCACGGTGATTTGCAAACTCTCTCTGCAGTGTTCGTGTCTGTGTGAGCCACTCGGAGCAAGCAGGGCTGCCTGATTGTCCTCAACACTCTCCCCACTCAAACGGGCCTGACTCATTCTGGGTACAGGGAGCAGTTGCAGGATTCATTATGCAGATATGAATTTTTAAATGGTGTGTCTTTATTACCTTCTGGTTTCCTACACAGACTCCACTACTGGGTAACCCAAGGTACAGGAGCTCACTCCCTGGGTCTTTTATGGGCTATCTAGCCTTCATCAGAAGATGCTAGATGGTAGGTTTGGTTTATTAGCTTCATCCCCATATAGCAAAGATGACGGATGTGGGACTAGATGAAGCTTCAGCCGAGTTTTTTTGAGTGTAAAATGTAATAGAGGGAGTTCAAGGCTAAGCCTTTGTCCCAGTTTGTTGTAGCTCCAGGAATCCCCTTGTGTGGGATTCATCACTTCATTCCTTCACCCTCTCAGCTGAGATTCTCTGCCCCATCTTCAGTCACCACAGCCACAGTTGCTTGGGGTTGGGTGGACCTTTCCCTCTCCTCTCTCCAGCCCTGCCAGCTCCACCTGGAGCTCAAATCAAGCCCAGCAGGAGCTTTGGGCTTGGCTGCAGCAAGCAGACCCTCAGTGGTGAGGGTGGAGTCACAGCCCTGATCATACAGGTGTGCACCCAGCTTGACTCCTTCTCCTGCAGCAGAAGGGTTGCAATTAGACAAAGCACCTCAGAGCACGGAGATCAGCCTGTGAAGCAGGCAGCATGTACCAGAGGACTGCACCTCCTCTGTCTTCCCACCTTCCCCCCTTTGGGAGACACGACTATTATGCTGATTTTCATATAAAGTTGAGGTTTTAAAGTGAAAGAGGGCAGGCAGAGGGTGAAGACATGTGAACAATACACGAGTGAGAGAGGCACCTGCTGTCCTAAAGCATTTTCAAGTGTTAAAAACATATAATTGGGGGCAGTTGAAAGTTGAAAGAGCGCACAGGGAGCTTTTAAAGTGGAGGGCTGGTGCTTACATGAAGGATTGCCCTTTCATCTCTCTGAACCTGGCAGCCTCCAGGAGCAGTCATATTCAAATGGTGAAGGATTAGGAAACGAAGTTCCATGTGGTGGACAAAATAAGAATCACATTTGCCCTTTCTTTTCAAGTCTGCCTTTTTCATTCTGAGACTTTGCTAAATAAATAAATCTTCACACTGAGAGCTCCCATTTATTGTCTGCGTTTCTGACACAACCTGCCTCTCTCTCGCTCTGTTTTGTGAGCCACGGAGACCATTCCAAAACCCTGGGGGAACACAATTGTGCATCTAATTTCCTACTGGTGAAGGCAAAGGTTTTCAAGCAGATCTGATGACTGTGGGCAACCACTTTGAGAGAAATCCAAAGGGAACCTGCAACTCGGAAAACGCTGAGCCTTCTGAAAGCTGTCTGCTTAGAGAGAATTTGATGGAGGGAGGGAAAAAAAAAGTTTCCTTGCTTTTTTTCCCATTTTTAAGTTTGCAGATGGAGCTCGGCTCTATATAGGAGCAAGGGCTGAGTAGCGTGGAGATGAGCCAGACGTAGGACTGTGGGCTGTGTTGCGACTGCCCCAGATAGATGTGTTGATCCCTTGGCGTGAAGCATCCTCTGCTGTTCCCATCCCAAACAGCTCCTGATCACAGGCTAGCAGCTGAGCTGTGGTGTTGGTTATCAGAACACTCCGGGAAGGTTAGAGAGGAGCCTGCTTTTTATCAAAGTCTCAACTGGGAGAGTTCGTCTCCCTCTAATCGAGCCAAAGTTTTCGGATCAGTTGCATATATTTCGCTGATGTTGTTGCACAAACTTATCCCACTTGTGTGGCCCTGAGATAGAAATATTTGGAGATTACCCTGTGCTTGCTGTGTGTGCACAAGCTGGTTCAAAGAGCAATGCAGGCAGAAGCCTCAGATTCCTCTGGTTTTTGTGCTGAAGGATCCAGAGGCATGTCCCTGGCTGCAAATACCCTACACTGTCACCATTTTTAGGAGTAACATATAAAGTGTAGCTGTGGGTCCAAGGATAAGCATCATAGAATCATAGAATGGTTTGAGTTGGAAGAGGCCTTAAAGATCATCTCATTCCAACCCCCCCTGCCATGGGGAGGGACACTTTTCACTAGAGGAGGTTGCTCAAAACTCCATCTAACCTGGCCTTGGACACTTTCAGAGATGGGGCATCCACAGCTTCTCTGGGCAACCTGTGCCAGTGCCTCACCTCCCTCACAGGGAAGAATTTCTCCCTAATATCCCATCTAAACCTATTCTCTTTCAGTTTGAGGCCATTCCTCCTTGTCCAGTCACTCCATGCCCTTATCAAAAGTCCTTCTCCAGCTCTCTCATAGCCCCTTCAGGTACTGGAAGGTGCTCTAAGGTCTCCCCAGGCTGAACAGCCCTAACTCTCTCTGTCTGTCTTCATAGGAGAGGTTCCAAATCATGAATGAAATCACATCCTGAGGACATGATGCTCTGTGAGCTTCTGCATGACCATGCAGCACAAGCAGGATTTAGCTCTCATCTGAGGGACCAAGGCTGATTAAACACTTCTTCTGTAATTGAGAATTCTGAAGTGCTGAATGGGCTGTGCCAGGGTTTGAACTTCTGCCTGAAAGGCATTGATTCATTCAGACAAAGTGTTATAACCACACCAGGTGTTTTGCTGCAGGTGTCCCGATGTAACTAAAAGGATCTCGTGTTTGCACAACCATGGCAGTTCTTTACCTGCTTCTTGCTTTTTTAGAAGAATGCTGTCCTTTCTCCAAATCAATTCCAGGTCTCCAACAGGCAGCACAGCTCACAGCAGACGAAAAGGCTCCAGAGGAAATATGTTGAAAATGTTGCAGCTTGTTATTGATCAAATACTGTTCACTCTGCTTCTGTCAAGAGAGTTTGGCTTGGCTTGGCTGAACTTCTTCTTTGTGTGCTGGTCCAGAGCCTGAAAAAGAAATGGGCACCAGGTAACCCAAGTCATCACTTCCCCATGGTCCCAGTCACCTCCTGCCCAATGCAGGGACAGTCTGGGGACACTGGCCCCAAAAGGCTGATGGCAGCATAGGCTTGGAAGGTTGTGTGAGTGTCATTCTTCAGTCCCAACACCAACTTATCACACTGCTGTTGTCATGGAGCCCTCCCTTTCTGTCTGCACTGCCTTATTAATGCATGTAGGCACAGCAGAGCAGTTTGCATGCGGAGTGGTCTGAACTCGGAGTATTTCGCTATAATTGTGGAAAGTGGAACTATTTTCTCTTATGCTGGACATGAAGCTCCAGCTTGCAGTGAGATGACAAGGGGTGGTGTGGCAGACAAACTGTGTCTGGCTCTGACAGCCTCTCCTTGAGGAATGCGTGAGGAAGGTAGCCATGATCATCTGTGAAGAGGAAGTGATCTGGGAAGGTTAGAAGCCTAATTTATCAGTGTATTTTCTATATTTTTATTATCCTGCATTGGTAATATTTCCAATGTGTGGGTTTTTTTCTTGTAAAGCATATTGGTAATGTTGGATACAATAATTTCAACTGATGTGTCTCAGGTGGAAAATTTAGATTTTCTTTCGAATTATATTTTCATTTTGTGAACTGGACCATCCATCCTCGGAACAGGAATGCACAGCAAAGCCAGCAGAGCTGGGATGTGACTACAGAGAAGATTTCCTTTGAATCAGCACTGTTGCATGGCCTGAAGCAACACAAGCTTTGTGTGTGCTTGCATGCTTCAGCCATTTAACATCAACAGGGAACACAGACAGAGCAGAGTTTGACCTGATGGGCACGGAAGACACACATATGCCCTGCAAGAAAATCTCCCAGCAGGGTCTGGATGTGTATGACATGTTCTGGCCTTTTGGGCAACTGTTCTTTTCCCCTAGACACCTTGTCACCTAAAAGCAATGCTACTTTTTAAGGAGCCTTCTGTCATGCTGCTGAGACCCTCCCAAAGAGGAGCACACCAGCACTAGCTGGCCCACTTAATGAATATTCATCATTAATGAATAAACCATAATTTGTATTCACACAGCTATTTCTTCCCCCTCTGTGGTGGCATCAAAGTAGATACAGGGGTTTTAATCGTGAAAAGCTGATTAAGAGGAGAGGGAAAGGCAAATTTCACACTTCAATTAAAGCTTTTGAGTCAGTCCCTCTGGCTGCCGATTGCCTAATGCAATGGGCTGCTCCCCGCAGCTGCTGCTGAGGATGAGAAGCAATCCAACTTTCCCTGAAGTCTCTGGCCAACAGCAAAGGTCATGGGAAAGCAGTGTTGTGGTATTGGACAAGTTAACACTGCAATTAAAGAGAGCCCAAGAAACAAAAGCCTGCTGATGGCTGGCTTGCCAGCGTCATGTCTGTGTTCTGGCTGATATTCAGGACAGCTGCCCGTGAAAAGCAAATGAAATCCATCCCCACTGCACAGCCTGCAGAAGGAGTGTGTCTTTCACACCAGGAAAGGCACAGACAGGACTCAGAACTGCTCAGATGCGTCTGCCCCGACCACGTCCTGGCAACGTGCCCTCTGCTGAAGGCGGCGTTTGGTGCAGTGCAGCCATCTCTGCAATCTCTCCATACAGGCACTGGGCTCTTTGTTGGATTCTGTTATCCCCAGGTTCATGCTTGTGGCCTCTTTCAGACCCTTTAACTTTACACCCCCTCCTCTTCCTACCTGTTTTAACTCGGTTGTGGCTCAGGGAGGAGACGGAAAGTGCAGGAAAGAAGTGATGCTTTAGACAACCCCACAGAACTTGTTCCCAGTGCAAGGATCTCCAGAAGATGAGGCTGAAGGACCTGGATCCTTGCTGCATGGAAGGGGTGGTTTGATACGGAGGCAGAGTGGGGACAGAAGGACAGTGTGTGCTGGGAAAGGTCCCATTAGCAGCCTCTTGGTGTTAACAACCTCTCTGGTCACCCCAAAGTTAGCATTTTGACTTCATGGCATGCAGCCCACGTGAGGGGCCAGGCAGCAGATGGAGGGGTCTCTCTGGAGGTGGCAGAAGTGACCCAACAGCAGCTTTTGGCCTTTATACCATGTGGTAGCAGAGAGAGGGGAAGAGCAGCCCGGGCATCCCTTTTGTACATCTCTCCCTGCTCAGGGCTGTGTGACATCGAGAGGACCCCTTTGGGTCCCAGCCCAGTTGAATCCAAGCTGGTTTCCTCATGATGCTAGCTGGCTGGGGTGGAACAACAGGCCTTGGTGCTACCCCAGTGCAGAGCTGTGCATCACAGCCTCTGCATGTATGTGCTGCCCTCTCCCCTTTCTCCTGGGCAACTTTGCTCAAGACTTTTCTAGAAGGCAAAGCTCGTTTCTGTAACGCTCAATGTTATCCCTCAGCTGAGGAAACGCTATTTTAAGATGTGAAATATATCAGCAAGTGAAAAAAAACTAGAGCATTTAAATGCCTTCAAACTGTGCAAATTCCCTGAGCATGTTGGAGGGGAAGAGATTCTTCAATTAAACTTCTCGGTGTGATTCCTCCAGGGTGCTTCATCTCTGTTGCTCCCCCTGTCCAGGTGTGGGGGGTGAGTTTGTGCAGGCCAGGAGGAACCACAGAAATACCTGTCTGGTCTATTCTCTGCAGAAAAAAACACCTTTCCAAAGGGCCTTCTCATAAGGCATTCACCATCCTAGGAAAGCAGAGTCTGCTTTGGAAAGAAGTGCACGCTGAGGATGTGGGTAAAGGAAATGCACACAAACTAAAATTCCTTAGAGGTGTCTCCCTCTGCTCTTTCTCAGATATAAATCACTACAAAAAAAGTAAAATAATGAAAGTTATGAGCCTGACTTATTTATCAAACACAGAAAACAAACATTTGTGACCCATTCCATCTCTGCAAATTTTGTGAGAGATGCAGTGTCAATCCTGCGATGGGTAAATGGGTTCTTTTAACTCTGTTTCCTCTCCTTTTCTTCCCTTCTAGTGCTCTCTGAAATAGGTTTCCTTTCCCTTGGTTTATTAGATTTGTCTGAATTTGGCTTTGTAATATTTTAAAGTGATGAAGACCCCTCCTGGCTATTTTCGTGGGCTGATGGACTGTGTGCAGCTCACTGCTGTTGCCCATGAAATATATACTTGATGCCTTGTGAGAAGAGGAGGAAGTTTTTGGTAGACCAAGAGACCACTGGAACAGTGTCCCACAGCAGTGAGTGGAAATAGACCCATTGTATTCCTCTGAGTTACACTTGAAATATCTTTACTGAATGTGACAGGTCAGAAAATGAAACGTTCATTCTGCAGGAAACTTACAATTTTATTTTCAAACAAACACTAGAACTCAAAATTAAATATCAAGTGAAGTTTGGGAATTTTTTTTGTTCCTGAAACATTGAAATGGCTTGATTGAAATGCTTCATAATCATAAGTTAGAACATTTTGCTCTTATTTCTGCTTGTCACAATGGTAGCTAAAATTATTCTATTGAAACAAAATGATTGAATCTGTAACTGTGAAATGCAATTTCCAGTGAAAGCACCGGTGGAATTTGATACCTTCCTGCAGCATTTCCAGGTTTTGTCAAAAAAGCACTTATTGTTGTAAAACTTGGAATTGTTATTCCATTGTCATCTGTGATATTTTGTGTAAAAAACAGTGCCAAGGGACAGAAGGGGAGATTTGGATGTCTGATATTTAGATAACATGGAGAAAGGAATCACAGAAATTTTGGCCTGTGTTCCGTCTGATTTTCTGTTCACTTGACCTAATAATTTAACCTCAGAGTCTCCCTTTGTCCCTTCAAGTATCTATCTTAGCATGGGCATGAAAGTCCAAGAAGATGATGACAGGAAAACCCATCAGAGCTTTGTGATGATCACCTTCCTTCTCTTCTTCCTTCTAACATGGAGTTTCTGCAGCACCAGGCGGGTACCAGACCTGACAAGGTTTTCTCTTTCCGTCCTGACTGGACTGGTAGCCGTGTCTGCTAAACTCAGTGGTTTTGGCAGTCCCTTAGAGTCTGCCTTTGCCCAGGATGCCTCCAGTCCCACTCTGCAATGTGCCTGGTGTGTGCTCAGCTTTTCCTGATGGAGACTGTGACTTTATTTACTTCTTATGGAGCTGAGCTCAAAGGGCTGCAAGAGCCAGACAGGGTCACGTGTAGAGGTGGAGGAGCTGAGAGCAATCAGATGCTGCTTCACAAAGCGCTTCTCTTGCTGCTTACCCTCCTTGTCTCCCGTGCTTTTCAAAGACCAGTCAATCCTTGGAACCACTTGGGAACTATAAATGTTGAGGTTTTGCATCAGGTAGGCAGAGGGGGCACCCTGAATGCTCACGGGGGCTCCTGGAGAGGAAGATCCTTCCCACATGGAGCTGTTCACCCGCCTTTGCAAGTGTGACAGCTCTCTCACACTAATGCTCCTATTACTTCTAACATCTCAGCTTTGCTAGGCAGGAGCATAAAGCCCACAATATTAGCATCCAAGATACATGCCTATTAATAGCTGCTCACCAGTTCTTAATTAGATTGGCATATATTGAAGATATGTAGCTGAACTAAACCAGGCTGAATGCAGAGCTGCTATCAGAATTTCCAGACTTTTAACCAGATTTTCCATTGTTGCCTTGTCTTTATAAGCACAGTGCAATTTTCCTTGGGATGCTGCCTTGACAAAATACAGGGCACCTGTAGAGAGATAACAAATAACCTGGCACACATTCCCCCCCACCCCACTCTCTTCTGCATGATTGAATTTTTCAGCACCTAATAACAGTTCCTGCCAGCACAGCATCATTTCTAAATCTCGACACAGGAAAAAAAAGTAAGTTTAGACAATATTGAAGTGAAGCTACTAGAAGTTGGAATTGAAGTCTTGGCACTGAGTACGAAGTCTGAAATTTATTCAACTCCTGAAACATCCCAGGCTCCATTTCAGAAGAGCCTATTGTGGATATCTTAATTCAATGTCTGAGGACTTCATTCAGGGCTTTTAAAAAGTCTATTAAATGTTCCAATTGCTTTCTCAGAATTCACAATTGTCCTCTGTGACTGACTATTTTTTTGTTACCGGGTTTGTTTTTTTTTTTTTACCTCCAGCCTCAATAATTCAGACCTGTTTAGTGCTGACTGATTTTTTCAATGTTTTAAAGAGCTCTAAAATTTCAGGCAGGTGCTGTAACTAACGGGTTCACGCTATGAAAATTCATACGATTTCCAAAAGACCTGGCTTGTTCCCACTCATGATGCAGCTGTGCCAAAGGATTCTAACATTTTTGACAGACATTCAGTGGTTGGTGAAGGCAGGCGAGGGAGAGTAATATATCACCAGGGTATAGGATCAGTCAGCTATAGCGACAACAACGAACACCAGCAGCACTGTCTTCAAACTGAAATAGAAAGTAATGTTTTCCAAAGCAGACACTCACTCCTCCGGTGGGAGTCACTTGCCCAGGTTGTCAGGCACCCACGTTTTATGTACCCTGTAGGGATATTGTAACATGAGCTCCACAGCCATCAAGTGTTTGTGCTTTTATAACACTTAATGTTATGCAAACTGTCTGCCAGACCATGCCTCAGAAATGCCTTTACGGCCTCTAACTCTGCTTGTGTCAAAGGAATATTTTTGCTTTTGTTGCACAAGCCAGTAGTTAAATTCACCTCAATGTGTCAAATCAGAAATGCCAGAGTGAGTTTTCTGCAAGAACTTCTGATCTCTTTGAGAGGTGCCACAGCGAGCTGGGCAGGGGGGCTTAGCATGGAGGTTTGATGCATCATCTACATTAATGAGAAAGGAAGCGAATAATGAAATGAAATGACTCAATGAACTTACTGATGGATTTAAACACTGTGATCAGAAACTGAAAGTGATGGAAGTGAAAAGACAGTTCAGGAAATGAGAAAAAACGTGAAAAGAAAACTTGTCATTTGACCATAGGTATTAATTTCGGGAGAGGCTGGCTAGGTGAGGTGTGACAGGAGTTCTAATGATAGATCACAGCACCTCAGGAGGAGTTCATCTCACACACAACCTCTTCACTCAAGTCTTCAGTGAAATGTATTTTAATTCCTCTTGTTTATCCTTAATAATGCAGCCTTCCTGTACCTGAAGTCAGGCCACAAGAAAGAGGGAGAGGGACTCACTACAAGAGGATGTAGTGTCAGGACAAGGGGGAATGGCTTTGAACTGAGTGTAGATTTAGATTAGCTATTAGGAAAAAATTATTTACTGTGAGGGTGCTGGGGGCCTGGCACAGGTTGCCCAGAGAAGCTGTGGATGCCTCATCCCTGGAAGTGTCCAAGGCCAGGCTGGATGGGGCTCAGAGCAAACTGGTCTGGTGGAAGGTGTCCCTGCCCACGGCACGAGGGTTGGAATGAGCTGATTTGTAAGGTCCCTTCCAACCCAGGCCATTCTGTGTGTCTCTGATAACACAGATAGGTGGGTTCCACGGTGCTGGACAGAGGAGGGTTGGCTGTCCTTGTGCAGCTGGGAAACATAAGGGACAGGCGTGACTTGTATTGTTCTGAAACCAGAGAGCAGATCTTCTGTTTGTGTCTCTAACCATTAGGAACTGATGTTTTCCTTCTCTATTTGTGTCTTGGGAGATGGTAAATGAAAACACCAAGAAATAATACCATAATAAACTTACATGTTGCTATTATATGGAATTATACAGTGAATCTTTTAAGACAACAAAGCTGATCATAATTAAACTAGCATTATAAAGACATTCCATGGCTTTCGGGCTCTCAGTTGTTTTAGTGTCTGTCTGGGTTAATTGACCATATGAGAGAATTTGCCTCCAATTTATACTGTTTTAATCAAGATTGAGAGTTTATGCAGTAATGCTGCATCCTTGCCTGAGTCAGTAGTGTTTGAATTACAGAGTTTTACTCTGAAATGGACAGCTGCACGCTGGTGGAGATTTAGCAATTTAATGAAAAAATCTGCACATTTTCCATTGGTATGTGTTATCTTTTGAACAAGAAGACACAAAACCAGGAGCTTTGATCTGGTTGTTACGTTGTTAGTCATGCACTGGTTCATGTCCTGATGAAAAGAAAATATCTGGGCTTGACTGCCCACTCTGGCTATCTCTGTGGACAGCTAACAAATGCTGTTCTCCTTTGGCACTTTTTCTTCAAAATCACAGACGTGCCATGGTGGAAAAGTGCTTTTTTTGGGAAAGGACATCTATGCTTCTATTGTAAGAACAGAATTTGTTCAGAAACTGCATTACCCTTATCTAATAGGATCCTTTCTGCTTGGCAACATTTGGGTAATCTTGCAGAAGAATCTGAATATTAATCACAGACATCATATCAAGGTCCTTGGTTTGCTTGGAGCTTCATCACTTGTTGTGACGGGACATTTATATTGAGGTAGGAATGAATTCCAGAAGTGGACAAAACAACAATGTGGGTGTAGTGGTGTTCATTCAGACTATTAACTCTGCAATCCAAATAAATTGGTGCCTGTTTAAAGTGAGCTCAGTTTAAGAAAGGTTTTGTATTACACTACATCATGTGGAGCATGATGCTTTCATCACTCACCTTTAAGATCTTCAGATCCTGGGAATTCACAGCATAGCACTGGGGCACAAGAGGGGAAACCAGGGGTTTGCTAGGGAAAAACACTTGGTGCTGAGGCCACCTCTGATTTTATGCTTGTGGCAGAATAAAAAGTTCTGCAGATGTTATTTCACGAGCAACAAGCTCACCCCAACACACAGAGGTAGGAGTCTGCTGGTGAGGGCTGCTGGAGTTTCTTAATTTCTTTTCTCCTGGCCTTTGATTAACAGACTGCCAAGGCTGCTCTTCGCTTGCAGCCCTGCAGCACTGGCAGGTGTAAGCAAGACAAATGTTGCTTTGAATGAACTCGACTGGGGCAGTGCAGTCAGTGGTGACCCCAAGGACAGAATGGATGTGTCACTGTCAATGCAGTTGCTCAGAGCAGGAGCGCTTCAATCCATCAGGGTGGTAGCCCATATCTGTAGGAAGCAGAAGGCCAAGTAGTGCCTTGCTACGGGGTATTTCCAAAGACTGGTGCTCCAATATTGTATTTCCTGCTCACTCTGTCTTTGTGACTGGTAACCCTCGAAAACATGTGAGGTTTGTCACCTAGTATGAGGCAAACGAGCTCCTTGCTGACCATGGGGCCAGAGGGTTGCAATGATTTCTGAAGTGCTTTGCAGCTTTTCGGTTTGGGTCAAAATTTTGTGTCATTTTTTAAAGGAACAATGAATGGACTCTGGTCCAGCTGGGCTGTCTGCTGGCAGGGCACAGCCTGCACACGCTGTTGTGACTCTTTTCAGTTGTGTTACTTGGTTTGTCCTTTCCACAGAGCTTGGTTCTGTGGATCAGAAAGGCAGAGGCTGGTCAAAGCAAAGGCAGGGAGAGCCCAGCCGGGCACAATGGCTGGTGAGAAGGGCACAAGTGAAAGGACAGGAAGAAATGGCCTTCCGGTGTGCCCAGGAGGGGTTCAGATTAGATATTAGAAAAAAAAAAAATTCACTGAAAGACTGGTTAGGAATTGGAACAAGTTGCCCTGGAGGGTGGTGAAGTTACCATCTCTGGGAGTGTTCAAGAGAAATCTGGATGTGGCACTTTGGGGATGTGGTTTAGGGGTGATCAGGTTGGTGGCTGGATTAGATGATCCTGAAGGTCTCTCCTAACCCTGATGATTCTCTGACTGTGCATGCTCTGGAGCACCACCAGACCCACACACTGCCCTTTTGCTTTCTGTATCATCCATATATGAAAGAGAAGCAAATTAAAAATGATCAGAATAGAAAGCCAGCACTCTCACTACTGTGCCTCTTAGGAAAAACCAAGCAAGGTATTTTTCCATGCAATTGTTATTTTCAGAGACTGGAACTGAATCGCTTGTCGAGTGCATTATATAAGCTGGCACTGTAACATTGGCCATTGCTCTAGAGAATCTGCAAGGTGGGAGGTGGTAATCGGGATGAGTGGCAAATAAAATCTTCATAAAAGACTGTGGCTGCTAAAAGACTGGCCTTTTTAACTACATGGTTAAAATGCTGCCTGGAAGTGCTCTTGTTCTAAGGGAAACCTAACATTGCTAGCATAGCCTGGAGCAACCAATATCTGGACTTTTTCAGCAAAAGTTTGGCTCTCCTCCTCCTTTTTCAAGCCTTTGGGTTCATGGCACTGTCAGAATAGAATGATTGCAGGGAAGCATAGATGTCATGGAGCATTTTTGTAACACATAGAATCCAGTTTTTAGGTAGGGTCAGGTGATGCTCTGGAATTGATAGGTTCATGTATAGCTGCAGTACAATCTCAGCAGCCTGGTAATGTTTCATCTCATTTACATGAATTGTTGGAGGGGTTGCATTTAATCAAAGGTAAGTGAAATATAAAAACCTGGGCTTGGAAGAGGGACCCCAGGGCATTTAATTCAGTCCTCTGCAAGAGCAGGACACCAAGCAGGACTCAAAAACAGTCCTTATCCTCACACCAAGAAGCACTGAAACCATGTCCCATTTGGGCCTGTAGTACACAAACAAATGCCTTAAGTGTGTGACAGAAAGAGAACAGGAGACATTGAAGGAATCACCAACGTCTTTACACTCCTGTGATGCCAGAGAACTCCATAAACAGATTTCCCCTGAAATTATGGAAGAGACAAAAGGCACATGAGGGTTGCAAGCCAGAAAAGCCTCAAAAATTCCTGCTAATTTTACCTGGAGGGAAAATTCCCTCCCAGCCCCAAACCTGGTGTTTGGGTGGAAGCCTTGCACACTTCAGAGAACAGGATATCAGTACAAGCCCCCAAAAAGCAGCTTCTCTCTCATGTTGAAATTTGGCTGCTCTTTGGTGCCCAGAGAAAGCAGAAAAAAAAAATCAACCAGGCAGAAATTAAATTAAGCAGCAAGATAAGAGAGAAATGTGAAATTCTTTCTGTCTGCTGCATGCACCAGCAGAGGCCCTGAAGTCTGAGACTTGTGTCATGTGGCTAAAAAAAGAAGTTACTGATTCCTGTCTCTCCTTACAAACCTGCTTGGGTGTATAACAGATCGAAGAAAATGCTTTATTCTCAGGGAAAATCTAGGATGATGAAAATAGAGCATGAGGTGGTGTCTTAGAGGGGGTGTGAGGCAGAGACATTCTGGTCAGTATTTCCACAGTGACTCTGCAAATCATTGCTGGTTTTGCTAAGACAGTCAGGTAATTGTCTTAATTGCTTTTAATTTTGCCAAGACCTTGACTCCCTCAGTGCATCTGTAATTATGCAGTTGTTGTGCTGAGCCCTGTGAAGAATAACATCACTTCTGTCAGCTTTGCCTGTAAGAATGGAGCAAAAATGGGGACAGATCAACCCATTTGTGTAGCCCCAGCTCTTCCCATGTCCGAGACTGCAGCTGACAGTCTGAGGACCACTCTTATCAGAGCAGCAATGGGACTCATGGAGACTTGAAGGTGTTCAGGACCCTCTTTCCTGCCACTTCCCCACCAGGAGGGTTGTGCAGTTATTTGGTTGGCAAAGTAAAGCAGCTCCCCACTAAAACAGGCTTGAACTCTGACCTCCAGCCCAGGGAGCCTGGATTGGACTCTGGAGGAGTCTCCAGTTGAGGAGACACCCCACGGGTACCTTCCCTTTAGAGGCATGTATTGGATACCCCCAAGTGTGTGAGTGGCTGTAGAGCCACAGGAGATGCAGTGGATGTTGACCTTTATACGTATTGATTTAAAAAGTTGAAAAAAGTTAATATATAAAACTTATTCCTAGGATTCTTTTTCCCCCTCCAGTCCAGGATTAATCCCTGTTAAAATAGCCTTCTTGTTTTAAAATGAAAAATACATCTGCTGGTGTCACCTTATAGAAATTGCTTTGGAAAAGGCCTGAATTCAATTTGGGGGCCTCTGGCCGAATTCATCAGTGTCCAGCCTGACCGTGTGCCCAACACTGGCAGAGAGCCAAGGCAATATACAATGCCTGTCCTCCTCCTTTATGCAACAGGACTCAAAACGGGCTGATGCTGCACCAGGGACATCCAAACCACTTTCATGTGAGGAGACACAGCCTTTCAGTGGTGCTCCTACTCCACTGCCTTTCCTTCTTCCTCCCCTTCTCTCCCTGTACCTTGCTGTGAAATCTCACCTCCTCCCACTGTCTCACTGGTGTCATAATGTGCTCTTGGCATCAGGCTGAGCACCCAAAAGTGGCTGCAAGGCAGCAGGGTGGCTGCTGGATCAGACATTTGCTTGCAAGGTGGATCCATAGAAGGGAAGAGAGCAACAGAGTGCTGCAGGAATTGGCCCCATCTCTCTCTCACTCAGAGGTGGATTTCCCTTAATGAAAATCCAAGTTCTCCATGCTAAATTTTATAAACATCTTGTCCATTTCCATAAGCGATGGGCTAAGTCTTAAATGGGAATGATTTTTGCTGAAGGGAGCAAAAAGAATCAGCAGCTAAAGTCTGGAAATCTCACCAAACTGCTTGGTTGCTGGGAGAGGGGTGGCTGGTGAGTGGTTGGAAGGAAGATGGGGGATCAGGCCTTGGAGGTTCGATACCCAGCTCTGATTCAGTTGGCAATGCATGAAAATTTTCTTACCCTCTTTCTGCCTTGGGTTATCACAGTGGTACACAGCAGCACTTGGTTATCTCCAGGGCATTTAGGAGATTTATGAATATGAGGCTTGAAGAGTACATTGCCATCAGACAATGAGGGATATTACTGTCTACAGATGCCAAGAAGCATTTGTAGCCTCAGCACTCCTGGTGCAGGCTGAACACAGGAAATGCTTAGAAATAATAATAATGATAAAAAAGGGAAGCTGTTAGTTTCCCCCAAACCTGCAGGAAGATATGGTGCAGTTGTTTTTGAAGAGTTTGGCCATACTTTAGAGCAGTTTAACCATTGCTGATCTTATCCTTATAGAACAATTTTTCTGCTGATGGAGAAAAATAACCATGTGCTATTCATTGCTTCTTATATGGCATTTGCAACAAAGTCCCTGTACACAGAAAAGCAGTGCAAGGGGAGGTGTCAGGGAAAACCAGGTGTCAGTCCCCAGAGTGAGAGGTGGGGGAGCAGCACAGCTTTCTTCCTAAGACAAGCTGCTCCCTCAGCAAGCTGGGAGAAAGAATTAGATGTTCAAGTCCAAAAATCTTCAAGCAGAAAATCATCCCTTTAAATCCTAGAATTGCAGGCTCTAATTTTAGGAATTTTAGGTTTAACTGACTGACTGTAGTCATTACAATACTCCATTTTTAGGCACTGCAGGTATTGTAAGTCTGATCCTCTTCTAACACCCTGTTGCTAGGAAAGGCTGCGTTTGATTCCTTTTCAGGCAGTTCAGATGGCAGTGAACAAAGTCAAGCGGGCTTACAAAGCAGAACTTCTCTGAGAAACATTCCCCGAGCTGAACTTGTGCTCCCTGTCCCTTTTTTGACTCACAGGAGTGGAGAACAAGCCTGGCTGGGGCTGTGATGGAGGAGTGGAGTGGCAGAGAATAGTGTGTGGCTTTGATTGCTGCTGGCTGAGTGCTACAGATGTTGGGGTCTGGCTGTCTGCAGAGTGGCAGGCTGAAAACTGGGAACAGTTTTTCTTCCAAAACGAGCAGCAGGATTTACTCACAGGCTTGAAGGCAGGTGGAGGGGAACAGACAAATTCACTGCTGTAATGGCCCTGCAGTTTGGGAAGAGAGGGCTGCACATCCTGTTGGCATCAGTGACACAAGGCTCATGGCAGTGGGGAATGCCACAGCATAGTCTGTGTGTCTTCCCATCCTTCCTGATCATTCTTCATTTCTGGAAGATCATCTGAGCCAATTATTCCCTTAGTTTAGCTTGAGTGCCCAGGGGAAATTTGATGCACTATGATGGGAACAGGCCTAATGAGGGAGCAGGAGACACAGGAGGTGTGAGAGCTGGTGGTGTATCCTCAGAAGGGACTGCAGCAGGTAGGTTTTTATTTCCAGACACACTCACACAACTGAGACTGAATCTCTTCGTGCTGGCCAAGAACTCCCCAGTTCCCACAGAGTTCCTTGTGAGGGAAGATTCTCCTGCCCGGGTTCAGGCAGGCATCCCAGGAAGCCTGGCAGGCAGGATCCATGCTGCATGAGCTAAATAAGCATGGTGGAGCTTCTGCTGACACTAACAGTATAATTCAGACTTGAAATTCAGAGTTAAGGGAAGCTTTTGACATATTCCTCCTTGTAGGTAGCCACCAGAGAGAAGGAAATAAAAACACACATGGAAAAGCCAGAAATTGCTTCTTGCTTTAGGTTTATTTTAATTTGTAGCTCAGTAGGGAATGTATCAACCCTTCACTTTGCTGATGTAACTAAAATTATTACTTTTGCAACTTTGGGGGTTTTTTTGTGGTGGCTCTGGGGCTAAGAAACTCGAAAGAATGAATGCACCATCTTCCAGCAAGCTTAGCTACTACTGCTTGGTTTATAACCAGGAGTGGATGTGGAGAAGGGAATCAGTCTTCCTAAAAAAGGAAGGAATAGAGAAGTTGAGCAGTTTAACAGAAGGAAATAGGGCACAGAAGCTGAGGCTCCTCTGAGCAGGGGGAGATGCTGAAGGTTCCAAACAGAAGTAACTGTGTGCTTCCTTCATTTAGCGTGGTGTAGGGGATTTGTCCACACCCCGTGTGACGATTGTCTGCAGCTCCTTGGGTGTTGCAGCTCAGTCAATATCCTGCAGTGCTTCTCTTTCCAGTTTGTGCAGTGGAAATCTGTGTCTGTGTTTCTTCCTTGTGTCATTGGAGCAGGGACTCCTTCGTGTGCTGCAATTGCAGAACACCTCTGGCCAAGCTGCAGAGTACTGAGGTTGACTTTCTACAGAGCAGGGCTGATCAGTTCAGGCTTTGCACCAAACATGACCATTCCAACTAGGAATCCAAAGACTGCCTGGTGATCATGCAGCCCATTGCCCTCTCTTGTGTCCCATCATGTTCAGGACCAGCAAGACTTCATGACACTAATGGAAAGACCAGGATCAATGCAATCCTTAGCATGTTGCTGGTGTTCAGGGTCATTCCTGAGAAAAATTTTGGTGGGAAGCAGGAACTTGATGGGTTGGTGTCCAGATCACTGGATGATAGTTTGGAACCACGTGTCTATTGGTTTTTCCACCAGTAACATCAAAGAGTCTCAATCCTCAAAGCACCTTTGCAACAGGAAAGGGTGACTTGGCTTTGATGCAATTCCATTTCACTGATGATGTTTCACTTTCTGTAATCCTGGAGTGAGAAATGTCTTGTCTGGCTGCTGTGTCCTGCTCTTAAATGTCTCCCTGAGAAGCCTCATTCCTAAGAGTCAGGAATGTGAGTCTGGAATCAGAAATCAAACAAATCCTTCGGCTAATTTGGGCCTCCAGATCAGTGGAAACCAGGCCCAGGTTTGTAATCTCTGCTCCTCCATCTTCTTGATTTGTGGGAGGAAAGATCAGGGAAATCTCAGGAGTGCACTTGTGTGTTTATCCCTTGCTAAAGCCTTCCTCAAGCGTCCATAGATTTCATCCTTGATATGTTTGAGCATTTCGAGCCCACTCACTGTGGTTTCTCTTGTCTGAAACAGGATTTTCAAATTCCTCTGCTGCTGCAATGATCTTCTAGAGTAAACATGGGGTTTGTTTCAGTTTGGTGCACGAGGCAAAGGGTGCACAATATCCATGCTCCTTTCCTTCCTCCTGCAGTGGGCATCCTCTGTTTATCTTAATGTACTCGCTTCCCATGCTGCTGAGGGTCTTCACGTTTGTATCTGGTTATTGATTATTCTGTCACTTCAACACACAGATTTTTTTTTTTTTTCACTCCACTGATCTACTGATTTTAGTAGTGCTGGGAATCCATAAAAGAAAATGAATTCAGTTTAATATATTTGATGTGTTTGTTAGAAAACCCTTTGTTGAGTTTGAATAATTAGAAATAGTTCATTTTATCCTCACTGTCACGTCCTGGCTCTATCATTACGAGTCAGATATAGAGATCTAAAGGTAAGTTGAAGCCAGTAGCTTATTTGACTATACTCCTGTTGGAGCCAAAATGTGGTGATAAATTGTTCATAAACCACATCACAGAATGCTCCTTATTTTGTCTTTGAATTACATCACTGTCTCCCTAATTGGCTTTGATATTGCCATGCTTATTTTAGGACACTTCTGATGAGTGAAGAATTTTCTTTCTTCCACTTCACTATAAATGTACTATCTGTAGTTCTGTTGCACTCTGTTCAAATTTTATTCCAAAGCTGTGGAGGACATTAAACCAATTTCATTGCATTAGTTTCTGCCTGTCTGATTTCTGCCCCAATTCTGGGGGCATGAAGCAAATCATTAGTCAGAAGTAAACTGAAGAAATGTAAAATATATATATTAAAACACTTTCTGAAAAGTAAATGTCAGGTCCATGCAAGTGTTTTGCCCTCAGCTGGTTCATCGGGCTCATCTCTCCTGAGCAGTGGTGAAGTTTGTCCTTGCACCAACCACAGATGTGGCTCAGCTGTCAGCATCTGACACGAGGCCCTCACAGCCTGGGTTACGTGCAGCCAGGAGAAAATCCAGCTGGATGAGCTCCAGGCCAAGCACAGGCACCTGAGTGTCCAAACTGGGGAGTCAGAATCACTTTCTCTCTAAGTTCTTCTTCCACTGCCCTGTGATTCCCGTGCTGCTGGCTACTCCATGTCCCAGGAAAGGCAGCAAGTGATTCCCCATCCTCATCCACCAAGCAACCCCATCCCAGAGTAGCCAAGTGGTTTTGGTGCTCTTACAGAGCCAGCTGGGATGGAATGAAACCCCTTCAAGCAAAGACCTGCAATTCAGGATATTTCAGGCCAAGTCCTCTGACTGTTGAGGCAACTGCCCCTACTGAGTGTGTCCTTCACCAAACATAAAATTTTGAGGCTCTGGAGGCCCAAACCAAATAGTTTAGCTAAGGAAGTGTTGCCTTTTCTTGTGGACACACAAGGAACCTTCTGGCCACCTCAGGACACTGCAGAGATTCAAGGGTTAAGCAGTGCTGGAGAGCAGGCAAGGCTGCAGCAGTTCTGAGACCTGAGCAGAATTTAGGCTGGCTGGATGTCACCTGCAGCATCTGATCAAGGAGACTAAAGAAGTGTGCTCCCCATCCATCCCTGTCAGGATCAAGTGCCCTCTGTTGGGTCTGGAAAGAGGCTGTCTGGAAGTCTCACTCTGTTTCTGTGTACTTAGGGGTGGATGCATCTTGTAGCAAAAAGATAAAATATTCAGAAACTGAAGTACCAAGTCCTAAGAAAATACAGTAATGAAACTAGTGCAGTCAAAGAGAGACAGCTGCAGCCAACAACTCCTTAGAAAGTTGTGTTGAAGTAAGAAAATTCCCTTTGTGTCTGGCTGAAAATGGGGATACTGTGGACTGACCTCATCCTGCTGAGCTTTGCCGACCAACAGAGAGCAAGGAGTCAGGAAACCAGTGATCTCCTTAGTTTGTTGAGCATCTCTTCTCTCCCATTGCTTTCATCCCCATTTTCTGTGACTTCTGAAGGGCACGATGCCTGACTTTTTAGTCTGTGGAGTCCACTGCCCTCACTCTTTCCTCTTCTGATCCGCTGCAGGATTTTACACTTGCTTTATGCCTTTTAAGGCAACTTCAATTCCTAATGTGGGGAGCAGCCATATTCTCCTGAGCATGAGACTTATTTGGCTCAGATGTTTTGTGAAAGGATAGGAACAGATTTTTACATGGTTTCTCACTACCATTATTGTTCTTGCACTGCAAATGTTGCAGCTCATTAAGGGGCTGAAGAGATGCTCAGTCAAATGGATTTAGGGACAAATATGTGACCCACATGAGGTCTTGTGGGCATTAAACAAGGTCAAGGATATCTGAGCAGCATTTGGAGTTCAAGAAGAGGAGCACAGGAAAAGGTGAGGAGCAAAGCAGGTACAAAGAGGATTGTCCAGAGGGACTGAGAAGAATATGTAATCCTTTTACAAAGCAGCAGGTCTGTTATCTTCATAGTGCTTTACTCTAGAGTGGTATCCTGGCTTTCAAACATCCTTTGTAAATTGAATCTGTGCAGATGTGTGCCCTAGGAAAGCTCTCAGGAAAACAAATGAGTGGTTGTCAGTGCTTTCTGCTCTTGTAAATACAGTCATCCTGCCTTTTCCTCCTGAAAACAATACAGAGTTCAGTAGTTCAAATGAATCACAGTGACACTCACATTATTTACTCCAGCCCTGTAAGATGAGCTTGACACAAGATATTAATTACTGAGATCTGCCTTTGGGTCAAACACATAATCAACACAGAAATCTGATGAGTGAAAAGGGAAACCACTGTTTGCAAACTGCTCCTCCCCAAAGCTCCCTCCTCTCAGGGGTGATTTCTGGGTGTCACTCCCAGCCCGTGTTTGTCACAGAGTGCAGAGATTTATTGTCCAAAATAAATTGATTGTAAAGAGATTTTAGTAAGGGTGTACCTCAGCCCAGCATCCTTTGTGGGGAGCAGTGTCTCTCTGAGGATGGAAGGACTCTTGGCTCACCCAGAAGCGTGGTGAGAGCCATGGGCCACTCAGGGAAGGGCAAGGATCACAGACCCCCACCGCACTTTGAGGTGCACAGAACATCACAGCACCCTCTGTGTCATCCATTCTTCCACAAATCTAATACATGACTTCTTCTCATGTGCAATATGATGAACACTGTGCAGGTCCCCTCTTGAGCTGCAGAGATGGGAGGCGGCTCAAGGGAACCTGCTCAGGGTCCTACCCCTGATGGAGCACTTCATTTATTTATTTCAGTTTTCCTTTCTGCACTCCCACGTCACTGGAGAGACAGAAGAGAGACCCGCTGGTCAGCCCCTGGTGAGACATTAGCGTGCAGCACACTGGAGGTCTGTGCTGTGCCATCTCAGGGTGATTAATGTGGCTCTTGGGCACATCCAACTCTGAAATTCTAACAGAGTTTTGCTTGGAGAGGGGGAATTACGTGGAGAGACACTCGGTTGAGTTTGATCAATGCAGGGAGAACTCTGGATGGCATTTCCTGCTCTCCATCTCCACTAACTGACTGTATGTGTTGATATGAAGTTTCGGCAAGAATTTGATACGAGAAGTTATAAGGTAAATGTTTGCAACCGAGTTGCCATATATCATCAACCCTAATGAACCACCTGTGTGCCTTCCTGATGCCTTTGGGTGGAAAGCCAGAGTACATCTCGTAAATAAATTGCTTTTCACCACTGCCTTCAAGTCTGCCTCCTTTAAATGAGCACGGACATGAAACACAGCTGTGAACCTATGCCACAATTTTTCATTTTAATTTGTGATTTTATCCAAAGCAATAGTCTTCCCAAGGCTGGCTTCATCACAGTTCAAAGGTGTTCAATAGAACATTAACTATTGTTAGTCCAGTTCCCCAGGTTTTTGGCTTGCTGGCAGAGCTGCTTGTGGCTGTTCTGCATTCAGAGCTTGCTGTGTGTTGCTTGGGCTCATTCCACTTCCTCACAGATTCATATTTAAGTGTGGTCATCTCTCAGAAGGAAGGCTATGTTAACTTGCTGAAAAAGCAAAGAGCTTTCTCTGCACAGAATGAGATTGCAAGTCTCTTCCAATCTCATTTACGTGGCTGTTGTACCAGTGTGGACACCTGATTTACGGCGCTGCCTGATTTACAGCTCTCTGAGATCAGATTTAGCCCTAAGAGTTTTTTGAGTTAATGCAAGTGGAAACATAGCTGGAAAAAAAAAAAAAGAGGGGGAAGGAAAATGCACTGTAATGGTTGCTAATGAGAGGAATAATTATGGGTAGCTGGTGATCCAATACACAACATCACTGAGCTGAAATGGTGACATTTGGATTTATGTCCATGTGCAGCAAAGGGCGGAGGGATGTACCCACCTTCAGACGTGTGTGTGCTGTACCCAACATACAGCCACGTCCTGTGCCCTGGGACAGGGAACAGAGTGTGCCCTCAGCAGGTTGGGAGGAGTGACTGATGCTCCAGCAGGCTGTGCTGCCACTCAGAGAGACCCAGACGGGCTGGAGAGCTGGGCAGAGAGGGACCTCGTGAAGTCCAGCAAAGGCAGGCGTCCGGTCCTGCACTGGGGAGGAACAACCCCTGCACCAGCACAGGGACTGCAGCTCCTCTCCTCTCTTATGGGCAAAGGCTGAGGGAACTGGGCCTGCTCAGCCTGGAGAAGACTGAGAGGAAATCTTGGCAATGCATACAAATATCTTAAGGGCAGGTGTGAAGAGAACACCTTCCACATGGTCCACATGTAGAGCTCAGCTTGTGCAGGATCACTGAGCTGAGCTCAGCTTGTGCAGGATCACTGAGCTGAGGTCCAGGACACCAGTTTCTCCTTTTCTGCCCTTGTTTTCACCTAGGGTGAAAAAACTTGTCAGGCAGGTGCCAACCCACTTCATTTTGGGTTGCTAACCTGATGGGAGAAAAGAGAACACTGGCAGGCTCTGGTTCTGTTGGCTCCAGCAATACACTGCCAGGGTGACTTCTGCTTTTCGTCATTAATTAAGATCACAGTGCTTTGTCACCTCATCCATGAGGTCAGGAGCCCCAAGTTCAGTAAATAAATACATTTTCACATCTACTTTTAACAAAAAAGAATCTGCAAGTATGCTGTTCTATGGGAACAGATGGTTCTATCATTTCTGTGTCTGCAGAATGTTTTGTTTTGGTAGGATATGGTCATTATCTCTGTTGTTTTCCTTAAGCTTTTGCTTTCTGTCAGCTTTCACCATTATCATATCTCTGGTTGCATTGGAACCCAACTCTCTGACTGCAGCAAAGTGGCTTTACCAATTATTTTCATGATTTCTTAAAATACTTGCAGTTTTCATTCCGATTTGCAATGAAACAGCAGAATTTCCTGCACCTAGAAATTGTCGTCAGCTCTCGTTTTCAAGCAATGGGCCAAGGGACACAATTTAAAGCACAAGATATATAACTTGCATGCACTGTCTGCACTGAAGGAAGATGGATTGTGTGTGTTTCCTTCCCTCATCTTTGTCTTGTAGACCATCTTGTTTGATGGACTGCCAAGCAAGGGATAAAATGTGCTTCAGACAGACTTCAGTGGTGCTGCTTTTCTCTTTCCTGACCAGTGGGATTTAACTTGCAATGTTTAGCACAGAACTGCACACTCCATTTGGTACAACTTCAAGAGCACAATAATTACAGGAATAAATCACCGATATCTGCACAGTGTTTGCAGAAACTGAGATTATAAAGCACTGGAGAGCTGCAAACAGTGGCAGCCAGAGAGGATGGTGCTGGAAAGTAGTCTGTCTCTAAAGTTACCTTCCTAAGGAAGAGAGTTAATTACGATAATTATATTCTTATTTTTCATTTCTTTGGAGACCAGAACTTTGGAAATAGGTCTGAGCAGTGGCATAGGTGGAAAAATCTAGGAATGCCCACAAATAGAGAAACTGTGGTATTCAAGATATCACCTTTCAGAGATAAGAGCATGAAGGATAGTTTTCCAACCTCTCTCAAGCATACTTATGTCTTATCTTTAAAAATACTCCAACTTTAGTTCCTATGGAAAGTAAAGGAATTAAAAATGTCCAAAAAGTGTTTATGTCTGCTATATGAAGTTCATTTTTATGTTCTTTGTCCTCAGTATTGGAGCAACACATATTTGTGGATGGTGCCTCCAAGTTGTGGCTCCATGCAGTGCCACCAAAGAGCTCTGCAAAAAACTTCATGGTGTGAACACAGACACCCAGCTTTTAGGATTTTTCGGCTTGACATGCGTTAAAGAAAATAGAACCTCAGCTGCTGAGTAGAGGTAAATTTATTATGGAGAGTTATTGACGTTAAATGCATGACTTCATCATCGTTGTATGACTTGATCATCCTTGAAGGTTTATGGAAAAGTTTTACATCCCCCTCGTGTTTCTTGAAGCAGTCATAGAATCATAGAATCACAGAATGGGCAGGGACATCTTCCACTGGGTTCAAAGCCCCATCCAGCCTGGCCTTGAACACTTCCAGGGATGGGGCAGCCACAGCTTCTCTGGGCAGCCTGTGACAGGGCCTCAGCACCGTCACAGTGAAGATTTTTTCCCCTAATATCTAATCTAAACCTGCTTTCTTTCAATTTGAGCCATTCCCCCTTGTCCTGTCACTCTGTGCTCTTGTAAATTATCTCTCCACATCCCTCTTGTCAGCTCCTTTCAGGTACTGGAAGGCTACAACGAGGTCACCCCAAAGCCTTCTCTTTTCCAGGCTGAACAATCCCAATACTCTCAGCTTTCCCTCATTGGAGAGGTGCTCCATCCCTCTGATCATCTTGGTGGCCTCCTCTGGACTCACTCCAACAGTTCAATGTCCTTCCTGTGCTGGGGATCCCAGAGCTGGATGCAGCACTCCAGGTGGGCTCTCAGCAGAGGGGCAGAATGCCCTCCCTGGCCCTGCTGCCCCCACTGCTGGGGATGCAGCCCAGGATGGGATTGGCTTTCTGGGCTGAAAGTGCACATTGCTGGCTCCTGGTCAGCCTCTCAGAAGGACCTGCCATGGCTCCTTCCACTTCTAGCCAAGAATGGAGGGTCAGGGCAGGAAGAGGGAAAGCTGATAAGGCACAACAAACCATAACTGAGATACCTGTAGGGGCTTCGGCAGCCCTCAAGCATAAGGAGTGAATTTCTGCTGTTTTCAGTGGGTTTCACTGGATGAGGACTGTCACTGGCCTGTTGGTTTAGATTTAGACTACCTTGCCAAGGAAAAGCTTGTTATCTGGGTGAAACTGTGTAGCCGCCAAATAAAACATGTCATAAATGAGAACAAGTGCCCAACATTTATATGATCAGGCTGGCTGTTTTCTTTCTGTGATAAATACCAATGCTGAAAGGCAAACAAGAAGCAGAATCTATTCTGTTCTCCAAAATTTAGGATAACAGTGTTTCCAAACTATTTAAATTTGGAACCACTCAAATGCTAAAAAGACATCAAAACCAATATAAAATATTTTATAAATATGGTTCAATATGGCTTATTCATTTTGCTTTGATTAAAGTAAGCACAAATCTCTTGTGACATTTTCAAAACAAAATGGGACAACCTCAATAAGTCATTTACTTTTTTTTTTTTCCCTATCTAATAATAGTTTGAAAACAGTATCCAGAGAAGCATTTCACTCGCGGTGAAACTGCAGGGAAAATTTCTTCTGGCTAAAATATTTCAACCAGCTCTGGGATTGAAAACATCCTGGGTTAACATTTATTTTACAGACAGATCTATTTTTGTGCAAGACCACCTGGCTGGTGAATACCAGGGCATAAAACCAGCACATGCAAGTCTCAGGACAAAGGTTTCTGTCACAAATAAATCAATGTCCCAGCAGTACATAAATGGAAAGTGGAAGAGGTGAGACCTTAAGGTCCTCATCATGTGAATCTATTAGGATTCAGATCATGCTGATGTATGAAAAATGTTGTCAGGGAACAATAATTCACTTTACTTTGGACTAGATAGATTAGGAAATGTGGAATCTTGCCTTAGTTTTCAGACCTGATGTTTCACGTGCATGGGGAATGTGAAAATCTCTGTGTCAGTCAGGAATGAAGATGTAGGGGAGAGAAAATCTAAGGCTTAGCCAAAACTTTCAAAGGGACAAGTGACACTGGATTGCCAATGGAATCTTATTCTTGCAAGGGTAATCCAGAAGCGTCTGTGTCCCTTTGTTGCCTCTTCAGAATGGGGCATCCAAACAGTGAGGAACACATCCTACCTTAGTAAATATTTGTCTTAGTGATTAATTCTAAACAGTTTCTGGAGGAGAAGGTGGGTACCAATACCAAGGTGGGCCTTGGCCTCTTCTCCCAGGCAACCAGCAACAGGATGAGAGGAAATGGCCTCAAACTGCACCAGGAGAGGCTCAGGTTGGACATCAGGAAGAACTTGTCCATGGAAAGGGTTGTTGAGCATTGGAATGGGCTCTGGTGGAGTCACCATCCCTGGAAGAGTTCAAGGAAAGCCTGGACGTGGCACTTGGAGCCACGGTTTAGGTGACAAGGTGGTGATCGGTCAAACGCTGGACTCAAAGATCTTGGAGGTCTTTTCCAACCTAAATGATTTTATGATCCTGGGATTCTCTGGACAAAAGAGCTTGTGTATTTGTAGGCAACTTGGCAATTGTCCACACTGATTTACAAGAATACTAAGCAACATAAATATGACCTTTCTATAGGACTTTTTTAGCATCTTGCTTTCCCATTTTCAGGCACCCTCTTCTAAGAGCCTTTAACCATTGCCCAGAAGTGGACCTCAACAAGCTTATTAGCATGGTGTCAAGAGACATCAAGTGGCCATTTGAAGAAATCTTCCCATCAAGGCAGTGGCCTTGGGCTGCTCTGCAGACCCCCAAAGGCTGAGACTCACAGAACTGTAGAGAGAGCTCAGTACTGGCCGACGCTGCTGTACTAAAAATGAACATCCATGAATGTGTCCACTCTGTGCAGTCCATCAAAGATTACCCTCTCCCCATGATTCTACTGAGCCAAATATTTGGGAAAAACTTCTTAAAATCACCCAGGATTTCTCTACTTCCTCAGACAGCTGTAGCTGTTGGCATCAGCCAATACATTCCTAAACATATTGAAACAGAGCTTGTTTCAATAACCTTCATGTTCTAACTCTAACAAATCCACGGTCCTGACCATCGGTGTTCATTTCAAAAGCATCTGAGGACTTTTGTAAAATGCAGGTGGGTCGTGTTCTGGGGGAATGGATGGAATAACAGGCTTGGTAGATGAGCAGCCTGAGACCCTCCTCAAGCATGGGTGTGTGGGACTAGGTGGTTTCCAGGGATATTTCCAACCTCATCCATTCCATAAGCCTGTGGTTCTGTTTGGTTGCAACACCATTGATATATTGGTTTTGAAAACACTTATGTGTGTCAGTTTCTCCTTGGATTCTTTTTTCCCTCAGTACATCCTTATGCTCATAATGTGGTTTCAATCTGCTAAAGTTTAATTTTCTAGTGTAAAATACAAACTTTCCCAAAACTTTCCCAAAACTTTCAACTGCCATAATTCCCAGAGCTGCTGTGAGAAAAACTTCCTACATTCATAATAAACTGCCCAGCTCTGGAGGCAGAGACACCAGTACTTGACACATTGCTGTCTAGACCAGTTCTAGATTCCTTCCAAGTCTGATGTACTGCTAACTAGATTCTGTGCATGTTTTTCATCGAAGCTTAAGACAAAATAAATGCTTTAAATTCATCTCAGTTATTCTTTATGGAGGTCGTTGCTGTCTCGAAGTCTCAGAGTCCTGGTGACAATGAATTGCAGCAATTTTAAAATTTTCATCTCTTCTTTTAACAAGCACTTCACATTTGATAAACCCAGTAACCACGTTAATATCATCTCATCCATTTCCCTGGTTTCCCTTGTGATGGTTTGGTGGGATTATGCAGCTTCAACCTTATTTTCAGCTGTTAAGGTTGTATTGCTAAATATGTAAAGGCACAGAAGTGAAGAGCATACTGAAAGTGCTGTTTAGAAGCTGTGAAATGAGATCACTTATAGCAGTTGTTGTATTTGTATTCCTGATTTGGTCCTCAGTGACATGTTTTTCCTCAGCCCTTCAATTAAGGCATGTTGAAATCATTTGAGGTACTAGACAAGAGACATCCCTCTGTCTTTAGAGTTTAAAAAAAAAAAAAGCCAGCTTGTCTAGGAAGTAGGAATATTGGCACATTCTGGCAGCCTTTCTTAGCCACAATATTAATTTCTACCAAAGATTCCCTGTGCATCTGATAATTTAAAAAGAAAGAGGTCAGAAGTTTCCCGCAGCTTTGGAAAAAATAGTGAGAGGGTTTAATGCTCTGTGCTGATGGAATGGCTTCAGACCCATCTGAGAAATGTATTTCTGTGTTATTAGACAAGATCTTCCATGGGACCTTGCTTCCAGGTCCTATGAGTGGGATTTGCAAGTGTGAGGGGGTACAGACAAGCTCTAATCCTCATATAGTGTTCCAGGATAGAGTGTGTTCCCACCATATCAAGGTATCTCCTGGATAGTTCCATCATACAGTAAGGATGAAGGGACTTTTTTCTTCCTCTGTAGCACAGAGAAAGCTATGGCAGCTCTCCAGTTCCTGCCTGATTCCAGATGGCAAAAGCCCTGGAAAATGAAGTTGCTTTATTTTTAAAAACTCACCAGAAAAGATAAACCTCAATCCTGTAAGTTTGTTAGATGTAGCTCTGAACTGAGGAGGCATTTTCAGAGAGGGACACTGCCCCCCTCCCTGATTTTTAGATGTTTAGCCAGTCTATAGTAGGAATGAGAGTCCTGGTATTGGAAAGAGTAGTTTTGCTGTTGGGCAGAAGAAGAAATGTCAGGAGACAGCTGGGAGAGAGTGATAGCACAGGGTTACTGTCAAGCAGAACTTCTCTGACTTTTCATTTTCAACTTTGGGTCAGTTTGTGATTTGTCTCCTGCTCTGCTCACCCTCTCCCACAGAAATGAAGCAACTTTAAATGCTACTGGAAAAGTAGCAAAGTCAACTAGGAAAAGGTTCCCTTTTATACCATGCAAATTCAGACTGTGGGAAGCTTTGGCTGAGCCCCTTTATGTCATTTTTCAGATTTCAGTACTTTTATAGCAGCTCCTTCCACTTCAACTACTGAATCCAAACTTCCCAAAGGTTCAGTAGTGCTTCCTGTCCCAGTACACTCACATTTCCATGTACAATTACATTTGTATCAGTCATTGATCAAAATGTCTGATACAAATGACAATCAAAATGTCACTTTACCATTTTTACAGTCGCCCTCCCGTGAATTTTCCCTTCCCACCTTGAATTTCTTCCAGACATTTCAATCTCTTTGAAACCTCTGTTTTTTACAGGAGCAGTAGTGCTTTTCCCAACAGGTAAAACTATTTCCATTCCAGGTATTTGCTGAGCAGTTAATAACTTTGTCTTATAAATCAAATGACCTAGCACATTCTGAAAAGCAACGGAAACTTTTCTATCAGTGGGAATGTGTCAGTATTTTAATTAAATGCAAAATAATACTCATTACATCTAACAGTGCAAGTAGAATACACGTACCATTTATCCAAATAAATGAGCAAACAGTCCAAATCCCAAAGCAACAGAATGAAATGGAATTAAGCTGCCTGTGATGGTTTCCCCCCTAAAATAATCATTCCTGGTCACTGTATCACAGGTGCTTCCATTTTTCAATTTATTTCTTAATTACATTTTCCTTTCAGAATTTTTTTTTTCTGACTTCAAATGCCATAATTCATCTATCTCTTTTCCTTCCTTTCTAAAAGTTACCTTGGACTCAGTCAGAAATGGAAGTGGAGGAGCAAGCGGGAGCACTGATTGAAATGGAAAATGGCATCACTGTATTAAGGTCCAAAATAACAAATGCAAAAGTTTCCAAAAGGCAAAGAATTAAAAAAAAAAACAAAACTAGTCATGTGTACAAAACGTCAGCAAAGTACCCCCTGGTTGAGTCAATTTTGTTCTGCACATTATTAAACTGCTTCCACAGAGGAGTCACCAAAGATTTGGCTTGCAAAGCACAAGGGGATGGATGACAAGGCACTACTGCCTGGGAAGGGTGAGGTGCCTGAGAAGGGGGATTCAGGCTCTCAGATGCAGCATTTGGACACCTATGGAGATGGGAATTTCACAGCCAGGAATTCACTCCTGGACATGGAGTCTCGGAGTGGCTGTGCTGTGTCACCACCCTGTGCGTGGGCCTCGCTCTCCAGCATCACAGTTTTCGGGGTAATCCAACCACACAGCAACGTCCTACCCTTTGCCAGGCTTCTAGGGAATATCTGTCCTGCTAAATGAAAGGCATGGAACCAGCTGAAGTGCTGGACCTCTGCTGTTGACATTGATCAGCTGACAATTCACTCTTCAACTCCGTTGCTGACCTGTCCAACTCATTTCTAGACAAATTTGGGACAGAATGGGTGAGCTCTAAACAGCACAGGTGTGAGCCAGCTGCTCCCACCTGTGCTTTGTGTCTGAAGGGTTTTCCTTTAGCAGCACAGACACAGCCTAAGCATCTTCCTGGAGGAATTGGTATTGGCGTTGTATCCCAAAATAATGCTTGCTGTTCTTTAGGGTGGAAAGTTACTGGTAGGGCATTAATTTTGGGATCACTGCTCATTCAGAGGCTTCCCAAAGAGATATATGGAGTAGCTTCTGGAATCAAAAGGGCCTGGACTATTTGAAATAAGTGGGAGACTTTTCCATGGCTCCAGGGGCTCCATATCTGACCATGGCTGCAACTCCAAGGACTGGGTCTGTGCATGGTCTCCTAGGGCAGTGTCCACAGGGTTTCTCTACATCAGCAATAGCTTTCTGCACATTTCCTGACTGTGTCCTGGCCAGCTGGGGGAAAGCAGAGTTTTTGAGCAGTCCATCATCACGTGTTACTGCCTTCTCTGTCCTGTTTGCATCCCATAGGCACTGTTCTCTATTGAGATGTATTTTTACTAACAGAATCTGAAAGCTTAAGAGGAGTGACTTCTCTGTCTTTATCAGCAAAAAATGCATATATAATCTGATATGAAAACTACTAATCCATTAGGACTTGGACATTTCATTAGCATGGAGAGAGGAGCTTTTATTGCCTTCTCAAGCTCATAAACTTGTCTCCAACTGGAAGGAAGTGGCATGTAGTTTGAAATCCTGGAGTTGGGTAGTACATGTGCTCGGCTGCCACGTCAGCCTCGCTTGCCCCAGGGAATGCTTGCAGCACTGTTCCAAGCCTACGCTTGAAGGTCGCATGAGGAGAGGCTGCTGCTTGTCATGCTGCTCTGCAGCAGCAGCTTTGCCTCTGCAGGCACTGTGCTGGGAGCTGAAGTCTTGCTTGGGGAAGTGCGACTTGAACTGGGACAGTTTCGAAGCTGCTGGCCAGCCAAGGTGTCCCTGAGACCATGGAAACAGAGAAAGGAAAGGAAAAGTGTTTTATTGAGAGTTACAGGTGAGAATCAGCCTGGGCTTTCCACAAAACAGCATCAATTGGTGCCTCAGAGTGATGAACAGTGTGTAGCTCACTGGAGGAACTCTTGTGTCCTGTCCTCCCACTGTCACTCTGTGCAGTCCCAGTCATGCTGTGCTCAAAGTCACTTTGGCTCTCTATCACCCTCACCCATGCTCTGCCTCCCTGTCTTCTCCTGTCCCCTTTCTCCTCTCTCTGCCTCTGCGTGTGCCTAACTCTGCTTTCCTACTTCACTGCTCCTTCTCTTAGATGGTTCAACCAGATTTATCCTCCTTCTCCCTTTTCCCAGGCCCAGGAAGGGTTGTTCTGTGGTAGCTCTTCTTCCTAAACTGTGGAGAGCACAGATTTGAGCCTTGAGTGAGGGCACTTCTTCAAAGTGCTCCTGGAGCGGACAAGGAGAGTCAGGGCTGGCTCTACTCCTGGGAAGAAAAGTCGAGTCTACTGTGTTCTCCTCCTGGATCCTGTATTTCATCCAATGCTAGAAAAGATTACACATGGTCTGTTACTGTCTCAAACATGGTGCAGAACTACTGTAGGAAGACTTATGTGTAATATTGTGTTTTATAGAGGGGTTTCTGTTGTCCCTCAGCTAACCCTAAAGTTGAAACTCTAAGTTTTACCTTTAAGCTGTCCTGAGCAATCTGATAGCAGAAATATGCCAGTGCAGTACAACTCAGTAACCTGATAAAGCCAAAAATGGTCCTGATCCACAAGTACGTGATCCATTAGGAAAAAGGCAAAAATCCTCAGTGTATTTCCCTGACCACTTCAGCTGTTACACAACAACCATATGCAAATCCAGGGTTATTTCTCACAGCTGGCGCAGCCTGGCTTAGATAAATATAAAACTTGCTTTAAGGGAATAGCTCTTAATTGGGTTGGGCACAGAGTTTTAATTAGATTTACGTACATGCATACAGTGCATTGCAGAAATCAATAACCTGGAGAGCTTCTTTGGGTTTATTGTTTGAATCAGCAACCCCAAGTCAGCTGAATTTAACAGTGCATTTACACACCCCATCCCTCCAAAAATGGCACTTTTTACATGACTGGTGGTGTGTTTGAAATGTGCCGTGCTCTACCCTGTTCATGCCCTCTTTTACCAGTCTGGCCCTTTGCACTTTGGGTACTTGCAGAGAGTACAAAAGAAGAAGGTAGGAAGTATTTTAATTAAGGAAGAATTTGAAATTTAAACTAAAAGCTGTGCTATCCAAACAGTTCAGGTGAATAGTAATTCATTTCTCCCTATAGGCTGATGTGGGGTTCTCAGTTGCTGAAGTTAAAGCATTAACCAGCCCTGCAAATGGTAGCAAAGGTAAAGAAGGCTAGAAGCAAAAGGCTATGAGCTACACATATCACGTTTCAGAGACAGGATGTGCTGGTTTTCTGTAAAGAACCTGAGGGGTAAAAAAAAATTGTTTCATTATTTATTTCAACTGAGAAATTGAAATTGTTAAAAAATAATTGCTTTATTATTTACTGATAAAGACTTCCTTGCCTCTATTCATCAACTGAGAGGAAAAAGACAGAAAGAAAATGGCATTATCAGCTAATTCTTAAATGGAACAAGCTATACATTGCATTTTTTAGAGAAAAAAGAATAGCAGATTTTTCTCTTCTTTTCTGCTTTGTTTCCTACCTCAGTATGGTCTCATTGACACCGCTGCTTTTCCATACCTCAAGGAGTCTTTCTTCCCTTAGGAAAACTTACGTAAAATAAGGGTGAGACTTTTGGTACAGCTGGGAATTGGGCTCACTTACAGTCAATGGAAAACAACCACCACCAAGTGCTTCAAAACCCTTAAACAATCCCTTGATACAGAGAAAACTGTCATTTCCAGGAGTATCAAGTGCAGGGTTATGCACTCACAACTTAACTGCCCCGTTTGAAGAGCTTGTGCAAAGTCCATTTTTGCTGACATTTTATGATACGGCCTTTAACTCACTGATCACCATCTAATCCTCCTGACTTCTTCAGTGCCTGAAGGGACACAATTCTTGTCTCCTTGCTGGGCAAAGAGTGGTTTCAAGCCTTTTTTACTGCTGCTATGGAGCCCCACTGTATTGTCCCTCACCAACTGGGTTTATCACTGTAGTAACGTGACCAGATTTTGGAGTGTCTGAAGATGCTCAGAGAGTTCTAATGGAAGTTTCCAAAGCTTCATTGTTTCTTCCCTGGAAATCCCAGGTAGATCCTTCTGCTCTTCAACCCATAAGCCTGAGCTCTTCAGCTCTACAGCTCCAATCTGGTTTTTTGTTCTCTTTTTTATATTGCGTCGTTCAATCCTGTTTTATCCCCTTCTCCCAAGCTCAGACCCTGTCTTGTCTTTGCATTCTCTTTCCATTCTGTCATTTCGATGGATCCTCCTCCCAAACTCCTCTCCCCCTTTCTTTGCCCCAATCCCTACCCCACCAGTGTTTCATGTTTTGGGTGTTTTTCATCCCCTCCACCTTGTCCTTTCTGTTTACTCATTTGACTGCTGCACAGTGAGATTCAGCAGTGATGGAAGAGAAATTCCAGCTCCACATTCACCACTCCTGGGCCAGTGCTTCACACCAGCTGCACACAAGAGGGACCACACACGTCAGGGAGGTGCAGCCTTCTGAGGTGAGAACTGCCACCTTCAAAGGTATCAACAGCCAAATTCAGAAAAAAAAGAGTCCTCTAAACTGAGCCTTTTAACTGGGTGGATTTTCACAGCAGCAGGCAAAGGCAGAGCTGTGACCCCAAAGAACGCACCTGCGCTAAATTCCAGTGTGCTCATGGTTTCTGTTGAAACCAAGCAAAGCCAAGCAAAACAAAACAAAAAGGCTTGCCAATATTATTTTAAGACAGCAAAGGAAAATATGCTTCCTGTTCTCTTTTATTCTTGTTTCAAAGCTCTAAATTTTGTTCTCGACCTTTTTTTCTACCTAAAAAGAAATGAGGGGGAAAAAAACCCAACCAATAATAATCCATACCAATAATCCATAAAACCAATAAACAATAATAATCAAAACCAAACCAAAAAGCCCAAGCAACACCTCCTTATATGAATTCTCAGAGTGGAAAATTTTAGTGATAATATGGGAAAGCCATAAGCAACAGGAAACAGCTTGTCTTAAAGAAAATATTGTATTTATCAGGCCTTGCATGCAGGCACACACCTGCCCTGAAATGGCTCAATAATGCTTTTCAGTAAGGCTTGTTCTCCTTCATTAAACAGCAGAAGTTGGTGTCGATAAATGCATACTGATAATTCAAAAAGAAAAAGCCATGTACATCCTCATGTCATAGTTTTACCCCAGCCAGTAGCCAGCCCCAGTCAGCCACTCACTCACTCCCTCATCACTGGGGTCAGGGAGAGAATCAGAAGGCTAAAATCCATGAGTTGGGATAAGGACAGTTTAATAGGAAAAGCAAAAGCCATGCACACAAGCAAAGCTAAACACGGAATTAATTCACCATTTCTCACAGGCAGGCAGGTGTTCAGCCCCCTCCAGGAGAACAGGGCCCCATCACACCTAGGAGTTCCTTGGGAAGACAAATATCATCACTCCAAACATCCCCCTCCTCTTCCCTCTTCCCCCCACTTCAAGTGCTGAGCATGATGACTCTGCCTCTTCTTCAGATACGTCCTCAAAATGATCGTGGTTGTCTTAATGGGTTGAGAACTGGTGACCAAAAGATGGTTTTGAGGAAGGAAGATTTTGGGTGCCATTTGTACCAGTGCACAGTCCTGTGTTAGCCCGGAAAACTGACAGTCACTGAGCTGTGCAGGCCAGACTTAAAATACATCATCTCAATGAAACATTTAAATCAGGGGTTCTATAACTAAAATACAAGGAGTCATTTTGACTCTGTAAGGGAGAATGGAATCATGACTTGGCCATAGATGCAAAATTTGCATACGTCAAGAAACATGCAAATACGTCAATAAAGTATTTCACATGAAAACAACAACCACCAGAATAAAAAAAAAATAAATTCTTTCCATTCAGCCTTTGAAAGAGCATGAAAGAAATTCCCTTGTAGAAATTTGAAAGTATGCCCAGGCAAGATATATATGGAAAGAAATCTGAATTTGAGGTAGTAACATGCATCTCCTATAAAAATATTGTGAGGGTTTTTTGTTTGGTTTTGGGCTGGGTGGGTTTTTTTCAGAATAAAACATTCTTCAATGAATTTTTTAAGACAGTTTATGCAGGGAAATGCTAATGTTATTGTGTAGAGGCAGCTGCTGGGCCAACTCAAATCAAGTTTGGACTGCATCCTATAAAGTCTGTCTGGAGGAAGCATATGCATTTTTGGTGCCTGGATTTGAACAGTAGTCTCTGAAATAACTTGGTTCAATATTTGGCAGACAGGGAACACAGAAGAAAAGCTGAATCTTCAATAAAATTGTCGCCTGTATTCACAAGAGTAATATAGAGCAAAGTAAGGTACTTTGAAACTGCACAAAGGAACAAACAGGAAGATGGAGCAAAAGGCACACAAAACCACAAGGCAAGATAAGTAAGGGTCAATTTTGTGGTAGAATTGACAGATTGCCTAAATGAAAAAGGAAATGAGTTCCACATGGCAGCTAGGAGCCAATAACAAATGAATAATAAGAACAGGAGACAGCAAAAGAAAGAAGATCCTGGGCTAAGAACTTGAAGAAATGGCACAAGGAACAGGACACTGGAGCATATTGCTCACTTGTAGTTTTGCTTACTTGCAGTACAGAGGGAGCATATGAAGTGTATCCTACCACCCTTAAAGCTGGGTGGCTGGTGGCCTGGATCATCACTCTTTTTGTAATTAGTTTTGTGGTGAGAAGAGGATTTTGTGAGGACACACAAGCCCTCCTCCTCTGAGCCCTTGCTGATGCACGGACATGAGGTGTTCCTTCAGCTGACCAGTCCAGGTGTGGCTGGACTGAGCTGTCCCTCCCTCAGCTGGCCAGAGTGATGAGCTGTGGTGGCCCTGGATCGTGGTGGTGCATAACACACTGAGCACTCCAAAACTTTCAAACCTGCTATTATCCCTCTCAAATGTCATTATTTAGCCCTGGCTCGTTGCAGCTGGAGCTGTTCTGACTGTGCAGTAGGGCTGGATTTTTCCATTCCATGTCTCATGGAAATCCATAACACAGAGTTTTCAAACTGGACTATTGAGACTGTAAATTAATGTGATGGCAATGCTTTTCTTGTGAAATGTTGCAGGGAAAGGAGCCTACATTTCACTGATTTCTTTTTTGCTCATTTTTCTGCGTTAAGAATTCGTGTAGAAGGCGTCAGGTTTTCTGCAGCCATCTGCGTCTGAAGGTTACTCCTGACACTGGTCAAGTTCTGGAATATTCTCAGGAATGTTTTCTTCCAGGTTACCACAACTCCTGACACTGGCCAAGTCCTCCTGGAACACTCTCAGGAGAAGTTTTCTTCCAGGTTATCCCAGCACCCTGGGAATAGAAGCTGTTGGTAATGCTGTGGCTAACGGCACTTCCCGAGGACATGGTCTGAATTGTGCCTGGTCAAAGGTTGCAAAGCACAAATAGATCCCAAAAGATGGTAATTAGGGAGTAAAATTCACAGACCCTGGGCCAGGAGGAGTCACCCTGCTCAACCAGTCTCACTATTTGCATAGTGAAATCCACATTGAGGCAGCAATTTATGTATGCAGATCACAGCCCTTCTTTGAGTTGCTTTGGAAATTTGGCCTTGCACGAATTTCAAGTGACCTAAATCTTTTAAGTGTCCCACAAAAGAAAATTAAGTAGAACACGGTTTGAAAGTAAAATCCATTAATTAATTACACACTTTTCTTAAGCTACAAGCAGCTCATGGTGTTTGCCATAGTCAGTTCCACTCAGGTGGATTTTCAGATAAACTCAAACTTGCCTGAGTCTGTTCATGGTCAAAGCTGACCAAACATCTGGGACTGGTAGCTCCACATAGCAAGGGAAAGAATCTACCACTGTTTCTCCCAAGGTCTGGTGTTACACACTTTGATTATTGCCAGTCATATCAGTGGCACTGTCTGTGTAGTAAGGTACTTGTAAATGTTCAGACAAGTGATAGAATCCAGTCCTGTCTCATCACCAGGGCTATAGTGAAATGGTAATGGTGGAATAAATTGCCTGGTATAATTATGTACATGCCAGATGTTCTTAATCATTCCTCTTCAAGCCTCTTTTGCTAACTGCAATTTTGAGCCTTTTCTGAATCTAAAGGAATTGGTAAACATGAGTAATTAAAAAGAAATTAAATGGATTTTAGAAGTGAATTACTGCAGTTCCTGCAACACTAATATAATTAGCACCTCTACAATCAGTCTGAGATAGAAGATATGTTTTATATGGCACAGAGGATGTTTCATTTGTGGTTTGCACTAAAAACACAGTCATTGTGTTAGTGTGGTTAAACATATCAGTAGAACTGTGCTGGGCAAGTAAGGAGAAATTTATTCTCTCAGCTGATTTACTAAAATAGAAACAGAAAGCCATTTCTCAGCTGGTGTAAATCACAATATTTCCACTGACTGTTAGATTCTGAACTTGCACCAGCTGAACCTGTGGCCCATCCTCCACGTGGATTCAGGCAAGAAAAGGTCTGTTGGTCTCCCTACTCATAATAAATGATTTTTGGTTCTGTAGCTGAAACTCCTCCTTCAAATAAGACAAAGTTTCTGTAGCTGGAAACAGATTATCTCCTAATATTTGTTCCTCTTTATTTTTTTATTGTGTTGATATTTGAAATATTTCTTTTCTCCACTTTTCAATACTCAGTGGACATGAAGAACAAAACAAACCTGCAACACAGATTGTCACAAAGAAAACAGATTTCTGACCAAAAGTTTTCCTTAGAGGCATAAAGACACCTGTGCTTTGTCAGAACTGTGTGACATAACCTAAGAGCTCCATTTATCCAGGAGAATGAAGATTTTACCAACAGAGGAAAGTGGCATGGCATATCTGTTGCAGGAATCACCCTGGAGGTTTATAATCTGATTTACTGGTCACAGGTGATTTTGTCTATCTGTGTCTTGAAAGTCACCAAGGATGAGCCCAATAGCACCTCCCTGTACAGCTTGCTCTGGCACTGTAGCACCCTCCTGATGAAAGAGTTTCTCCTGAACTTCCAAAATGGCAATTTCTGTTTTTTTTCCCCTGTTATATTGTCTGCTTCTACTTGATCTGCCTTTGTAATATTTTTAATTACCCTTCAAGCAGCTAACTGCCCTTCAAGCCTCCTGGCCATGCCTCAGCCTCCTCTCTGGTGGATTAAACCAGCCCAGCTCCCTCACGATCCCAGTGTGCACTCCCAGCTGGCATTGAACCTGTTTTTCACCACAAAACCCTGCTCCTCTTCACTATAACTGCTGCTCAGTGGGGCAGATCCCAGCCTGCACAGGGCAAGGGGGTTGATTCCAGCTGCAGAAATTTGCACCTTTTTTCACTGAACTCCATGAGTTTTCTGTTGTCCCTGTCAAATTTCTCAAGATCCCTCCAGACCGGAGAGAAGCATCGAGAGACAAAACTCCTTTTCTGAATATTTTGTGCTAAACACAAGGCACCTCCTTGATTTGATCCCAGTACATTCTTTATTGGCAGCTAACAATCTTATCCCAAGATGTAGAGTATTTCCTACAGACCAGGAAGGAAGCAACACTATTTGTGTTCTTCGGTACAGATTCATTGGCAGTCAGGGCACACAGCCAGTCAGCAGAAACACGGATACCTGGGCACTCAGAGCACCTTGGCTGCTGTCTGCCTCCTGGCTGTGGCACCAGACAGGTGGGGATTTGTCTCCTTTCACCAGGTTGCCAGATGAAAAGCAGAGAGTTGCTCCAGCCATCCTTATGTTTAGAAATATGGAGAAAATGTGAAGGAAAGTTTATTCCGGTGAGATGCTTGTGTGCTTCCTTACAAACACAGCGGACCAGATATTCTGCTGTTCCTAAGTTGGCTTTCATTACACTGAAGATGGGGAGTTATGCCAGCTGACAGCAGGGCCTGAGCAACAGCACTTTAATGGTTTTTGCCTTATTTAACTATTAACATTTGTTACGGGATCGTTCATTAGATGAGGCATAAAGTACAAGTATTTTTATGAGGTTTTCATCTTTCCCATTAGGGAAAGGTTCCACTTTCAAATTAATGTTAGAAGGACTTTAAAGTCTTAGCTATCCCTAATCTTTATGGTTTCATTCGAGTTCCTAATATATCGTTGGGTTTATCCTGTGAGCTGGGAGCTATATATTTGAGGGACTTAGTCCAAAGATACAGTATAAGCAGATAGTTTGGTTAAGCTGATTTTTGCAGTTTAAGTGAGTCTAAAGCCCATCATGCCTAGGATTATATTTATACTTGTGGTTAAATTTGACAGAATTTGAGCATTCTTTGTGTGTTGCAGTGTACAGTTTGGAAAGCAGAAGGCAGCAAGGTTAGTAGTTTATATGTAAAGTAGAGCTTGAAGGAGCACGTAGATGATTTACATTTTCATTCTTTTGTACATCACTCAGGGAGAAAGTAAATATTTTGGCAGCCTAGATCATGTGATAGTGAAACAAGACTTCATTAATTCAGATATTTCAGATTCAGCAGCAGTAGAAAGGAGGGATTATGACTGCCCAGTTTGAGCCAGCTGGAAAAAACTAAATCTAGACCAAGGTCAGGTACATCACAAATGAAGGAACGGTATAAAATGCATTTAATTTCCTGAGAGCTGTGATAAAATTAAGATAAGAGCCCTGGGAAGAGAGTCTAATACACCACTCAGCCCTACCAAGCCTTACATGTTTGCTAGGTGTGTCATAGTTGATTTGAAAGGATGATTCCGCCAAAAAAAAAACCCTGCAGAATTTTCTATTTTTGTTCTTTTAAGAGTTCTTGTCTTTCTGAGTAGTGCCATTCATAGAACTGAATGATATTTTTGTGCAATGTTGCTTAGTGAAAACATTGGTGCCCTTTGTCAGTAATTAGGAACGAGACCAACCTTTCATTCCTTCAGCCAGCTCACAGCTCTGTGAAGAGCTGTGCTTTCCCTGCCATGGCATTGCAGACCACTGCAGTGGGCTTTGCTGCCTTGAACATTTGCCCTTCACAGCACAGACTTGCTCATGGTAGAAAAGACTGATCCTCACAAGCCCTGGAGCATGACTGATGCTGGGAAGCATTTCCTTAAGCTTAATTTATTGTGCAGAGGCCAAAAAGGAGGAGCAGCACTCCTGTTAGGGGAGTTAGGGGAGAAGCAGAGGCAGTGGGAACATCCCTGCCTTACACTGTTGTCTCCTTGGCAGTCTGTCTAAAACTAGCTTTTGTTCCAGAGTGAAAACTTGCCATCTTCCTCTAATTTTTTCTTTCTCTCTTCAATCCACATCTTCAATAATTTTATTTGCATTCACATGTGTGTGCATGTGTGTATGTTCACGTGTGTAACATGCACTTTTATACAGGGGTGCGTGTACATTGTGGTTTGAACAGACTAAGGGCTCTGTTCTAAATGGTAAATGTCATATGGATTCACTTCTGCTTGAAAATCACACCCTGCATTTTCTTATCAGACCACATCTAGGCAACAGGGGGAAGGAATTTAAATTGCCCCCCAACCCAAACCTATTTTTATCTCCTGACATCGCAAAGGTGAGACAGGTCTGTGAAAGATTCTCTCTGTGTTCTGCCCACTCCTTTGTTCACTTCAGGCAGGCAGCAAAAATCCTCTGACCCCATCCAGAGTGTACCAGCTGGCTCTTCAGCTCAAGCAACAGCAGTCAAGAGCAGGAGCACTGAAAGAAACCAGGGATGAAAGGGGAGGATGGCAAAATACCTGCAGGCCACCGAACATTTCCCAGCAATTCAGTACTGGCCAACTGTGAGTGATAATTAGAGGCATTGCATCACTGACCTGCTGTCAAAAGGGAAGGGAAATGGGTCTGTTTACCTTTGCTGCGTTCAGTTCTGCCGATAAAGGAGTGACTGCTGCTCCTGGCTTTTGCCAGGCGTGTTGCATGTCTGATGCTGTACCCAGAGCACAGCTCCAGCAGCACCTGGAGGGTCCAGCAGGGCAGGAGAGCAATGAGGGCTCAGCAGTGAACTGAAAATCCAGGTGGACTCTGAGAAAGAAATCTGTATTGCTGTGACATTGAGTCGTGCTGAGTCTCTCTCATATGCACATCCATATCAAAGTCGGATTAAATTTATGTTTAAACAGGATAGAAATGCAAGGTGCTTCCAGAGCACCACGATCAGCATCACTCCTCGGTGGCCAGCACCGTGAGCTCTGCACAGACAGAAACCATGAGCCGGCTTTCCCCCAGAGATCTTGCACATGTCGAGGCAGTGCATGCACGAGTTCGAGGCCATAACTTCCTCTGCATGTCCGTGTTATTCTCAAGGGTCAGTGAGCCATTCATTTACCCTAAAAACATGTGGCTGTGGTGTGTTCATATGGCTGTAAGGTCTAATGCTTTTACAACCACCAGGTGTCCAGAAATTTTACGCAGGAATAGTAATAATAATAATACAAGATTATTACTGTCTGTAACCCTCAACTAAGCAGGTCTTGTGCTAGATTAGACCCCACCTCTCCTCTGTGTACCTATGTGTGACCTGCTTGTTCCCAGTGTGCTGCTCTCCTGATGATCAGCTCTTAGCTGCAGTTGTCTGCCACACTTGTATTAAGCTAACACTTTGCCTCATTTATTTGGCATTTTATTGCTCAGCATGAAAAGATGTGTTCAGATAAAGGAAACATGAGCTGATTATTGCAGCCCTGCACCAGCAGCTTGTTTTGGCTCGACACCAGGGTTCGAATTGGACATACAGCTGCAAGCCTAAGGAAGCAAGGCACAGGTCTGAGCACTGGCAGCAGAGCACAGCACAGGGGCCACTGAGGTGTTTGTGCAGATAAGGCAGTTTGCTGCCCAGGAGCTGTGTCCAGCTGTGAGGCTGCTGGAGTGGACCATCAATCAGCAGTGCCAGCAGTGGTGAGCAGCTGGGCGTGTAGAAGAACCTTAGATTGGAAACCTGGGCTGCAATGTAGGCCGAAATCACTTTCTCAGGATAGGGTTGGAGATCGCCACCGAAGGGGAGGAATTACCAAGACATTCCAGCCATCTCTAAGGAGAAATTACACAAGCATTGAGTCCTCGGTGGTTTTGCAATAAACAACCCAACAAGCTCACCCTCCCCAGGTGGATCCCCAGTCACAAGGGTGAGGAGTTTGCTGTTTGTTCCAGCTGAGCACAGAACAACCTGCACCTCTGAGTAATGTCAGAGTAATGCAGAAAGGACCAGCTGAATGTTGTATGCTGCCTGTCTGGAAAGCAGGTTTTCCATAGGCACCACATGATAAATGAGATTGCCCAGGACCTTGTATGTGGGTTTTACTCTGCACTGGGAGAAGAGGAGGGGCTGCACCACCCAGCCAGGCTGACACCTCCAGCGACATGGCAAACAAAAGCAACTCCACAGAGACTTTGTGCAAACTGCTTCGAGATGGGTTAGAAACACGAGATGGAAATGACAAACCAGGGACTAATCATGTGACACTTGGGAAGAGACATTCACAAAGTACCAGCGCTGAAAAAGCCCTGCTGAGCACCCTGTTTAAACTCAGACGAGCCCACCAGGGTTTAAAATTAATAATCTGGGTAATAAACGTTCCAGTAGACAAAACATGGAGCTGAAACAAGAGAAAGCATGAGGGCAGTAGCCAGGCTGCCCTAAGAAGAGGCTAGGAGCCCTGCTGCACTCTGTGGGCCCTGGGACCATGAGTTCATACTTATCTGCTGGTCACAGTGGGATGTTTTTGCCAGATCAGAGCCTCAAAGAACAGATGGGATTTATCCATGCAAAAGCATGCACCTGCCTCTTTGTGAGGCTCTGTGTTCCTAATTTAAAACAAGACAGGAAGAGATGTTCATAAAGCACTGCTCATCTGACCTATCTAAATGTTTAATTTTGAGAAAAAAGTTCTGCTTAGGGAATTCTGGGACAGGTTCATGTTATCCTCTCTTTCTATGGCTGTTGCACAAATCTTTTTTTCTGTTGCCCTGGTTCTCCAGGTGCCCAAAGGGGCAGTACCAGTGTCCATGAGCACTGCTGGGCACCAGATCAGCATGTGAAGGTCAGGGCTGAAGAGCCCTGGGTGGAGCTGAACATGGCCTGAAAGAGAAGTGGGAGCACAGAGAAGCCTTTTAGGGTGAAACCCAGCTCAGCAGGTCATCAGGACACCACCACTGGCACCATGCTGGGCTGGGGTAGTGTCCTCTCTGTGACTCCAGTCCAAAGGCTTGGCATTGATTTTTAAAGTATTTGAAAGCCCTGAAAGGTTCTCTGCACCTTGCTGCTAATGAGGTTTCAATGTAAAATAAAAGCAACATTGTCTAACCCAGATTAAACTTGCTCCTGAGTTATTTTTAGCTTGGCTAACTCCTTCAACCCCTTTGGTAATACTCATCAAAATTCATCTCTACTAAAAGGATGTAACTTCAAAGAAGTCATATGCATTAAATGTCAACATGCTTTACTCATTATAAATTACAGTATCATTAAATCTAACACGAGTTAAATGAGAAAGATTTAATTTCACTATCTTTAAAATGAAGCCCTTTTAGCATGGGAATAAAATTTTCTTTAAAAAATGTTTTTAAAGTAGAAGTTGGTACAGAAGCTTTATTTTACATTTTATCATATTTGCACGTAAAAAACAAAAGCAAAACCACAACACTCCATTGTTCTGGGGAAGATGTGGAAATAGTAGCTTACTTCTGCTCATTTTACAACCCTCATTTTGGATACACTTCTAATTTAAACTGTGGAAACCGAAAACGTTCCTTTCAAACCGGTTGTCATGGTTATAAAATCCCGAAAGAAATTATGTGCGTCTGCATCTGCTGAGGGAAACATTTATGGCATGATTTAGCAGGAGGGGGGGCAAGGGGGGGGAAGCAACCACCCACCACAACCCATTTTCAGACTCGTTTATTACATTACTGGAATTAATTTATCACCCTCCCCAAAAAGCCACGGGAAGGATTCTCACACGTTTCTGCACTGCGTGCAGTTCATTAGCAAATATCATATGGAGAGGGGTTAGTTCTGTCGGGTTCTAGCAGGCTGGGGGGGGTTGTTTGTTTGTTTGTTTTCTTTAGTTGTCTTTGTTTCAAGCAAGCTTATCTAGAAATACAGAGTGTGCTAGACTACCAGCATACAGTTGCTGTCACAATTGATGTCTTGGATTTCTTCCATTATTTTTCCTTTCCCTGATAACAGTTAGAAAGTCATCTGGCCGGAATAAAAAAGCCAACCTCAGTGCTGCAGGTCAAACCGGCTGGAACAAAAGAGAGAGGAAAAAGAAAAGAATAAAGTGGGAAAGAAAGGGAAATGGGGAAAGGGAAAGAGANTTTCTCAGATACAGCTGTCTGTAGTATTTTTCGTAACTAAATTGAAATTCCATGGTGTGTGTGAAATTGCCTTATGCCACCAGAACACCTATGAAATAAAAAAAGTATAAAGCAAACCTCACAATGGATCTGATTTGGCAAAGTAGTTACTGGGTTTTGCTTCACTATTAGAGAAACTTCCTTTTACAAGTGATGGAGAACGCTAATGCCTTGTGGCTTAGAAAAGCAAATATAAACCTACAAGGATCGTCAAGGAACATAACCATTATATGTTTTATATTAAAAGTTGATTTTTGAGAACTTTTGAGATTTTAGGGAATATAAGAAAGGGAAAAGGAAGGGAAAGGGAATGGGAAAGGGAAAGGGAAATGGGGAAAGGAAAAAGAAAGGGAAAGGGAAAGGGAAATGGGGAAAGGGAAGAGAAAGGGAAAGGGGATGGGAAAGGGAAAGGGAAATGGGAAAAGGAAAAAGAAAGGGAAAGGGGAATGGGAAATGGGGAAAGGGAAAAAAGGGAAAGGGAAAGGGAAAGGGGAAAAAGGGTAGAGGGAAAGGGAAAGGGAAATGGGGAAAGGGAAGAGAAAGGGAAAGGGAATGGGAAAGGGGAAAAANAAAGGGAAAGGGAATGGGAAAGGGGAAAAAAGGTAGAGGGAAAGGGAAAGGGAAATGGGGAAGGGAAAAGAAAGGGAAAGGGAAATGGGGAAGGGAAAATGGGGAAAGGGAAATGGGGAAGGGAAAAGAAAGGGAAATGGGGAAAGGAAAATGGGGAAAGGGAAAGGGGAAGTGAAATGGGGAAAGGGAAATGGGGAAAGGGGAAAAAGGGAAAGGGAATGGGAAGGGAAAGCAGAAAATAAGGTAGAGGGAAAGGGAAAGCAGAAAAAAAGGGAAACTGAGTTTTTGTGAAGCCATTACACTGTCATAGGCTCCCAGGATGAAGTTTATCAACCTTTTGGAACTGCAGGTTTATTAAAAATGGGTCTATGTTGAGTCAGGCCTTCTCTCTCACAGGGATGCACAAGTCTGCACATGGCTTAGAAACTGTTGTTCGGCACACTTCATTTTTCACTAAGAAAAGCTGACTGCACAGACAATTAAAAAATTACACTGTGAGAGGCTGAGGTAGCATTTTTTAATCTTTAGGGTGAGTGATCTGGTGACTGCAGGAAATCTCAGCAGCTCCTGGCCCTGTTGCAAAAAGTAAATAGCAGATAAGGATGATGAGGCATTTTAGATAAACTTTGTGCTATCGGATTGTGAGCCACAAATGGGTTTCAAAGAGTCTGTCTGCTCATACCCATTGATCCAGGGTTTTTCCTATTTAGAAATGCTGCTGGAGAAGGAAGTTTGGTGTCCCAAGCATGAAGCAGAACCCTTGTGAGAAAGTCTGGAAAATAACAACAGGCTGAGCTACTTCTGAAAGGCTGTGGATACTCTCAGGCTCTGACTTTCTCCCACCCAGGAAACCAGGGATGTCATTCTTCACTCTTCTGTTTTTGTCGAAAATTATTTCTAATAAATATTTTCTACATTCCTGATGGAAGCCCTTAATTTATTGCATCTGAATGGAAGAATATAAGAAACTGGAGAAGAGGAGGAGCATCAGGGACAGAATTATGCTCTTCCAATCCTCTTGCCTCCTTCCTTTCCATCTTCCAAATGCAAAAATCTTGCCAATGTGTTTGAATCCTTGTATGTGAGAGAATTCTGAGTGTTCATGTGCTGCATGATCACAGATTGGACTTTTCCCTTGTTGTGTGTTGAGTGAGACATGCTTTCCCATGTCTGCACTACCTAGCCCTCTCCCAGATCGTTCCTAATGGCTGGGATAAATCTGAGAACGATGGGCTGCACCCCTCCAGCTCCCTGCAGCTACTCCCACTGGTACCTCCTGCCTCGCCTGCAGGGCCACTGCCAAGTTGTGGTGTAGTGGAGCTGAGGTCTGTGAATGTTACAACACACACACATATGTGAAAAACAGGTAAATATGCTTAAATTCTCCTCCTGTGTTGAACAGTGTCTGCTCTGCAGTCTTGGATCTCACACAGCGATGTGCTTTCCTTTGAGTAGTGCCTATATCACTGATTTATAATCCTATAAGTAGATGGCAAAACTGATTAATCCCTCATTTCTGTCTATCCATCTACTGCTCATCTCAATTCTTTTTTTCCCATGCTTTATTTACCTAGCAGGAAATAAATTGATTCAGTCTATCTCCTTATCCCGTCTTTTCTTATTTCCCTGCTAATTATTAGCAGACAGACTCAGCACCCTGTGGGAGGATCACCCTCTGCCCTTTGGGTGGCTTTGGGGCAGCAGTCTCAGCTGGGGTGGACCACAGCCCTCTGCTCTCTGCAGGGGCTGATGACAGCCTGCTTCACTGCAATCAGATTAATTTGGAAGTGTGTTACTTTCCTGGAGAAAATGTCGCAGAATTACAGAGGAGAGAGATGGAAGGGGTTTATTAAATTGGTCGGTCCATCTTCCTGCCAATCAAGGGCAGTTCCTGGCAGGGCACACTCTGGCTTTGCTCCAGCAATGTTTTCCAAGGGCCTGGTGATGTGCTGCCAGCCCCTGTCCTTGAGGGCTGTTCACAGCCAGCACCAGCCCATGTCAGGAGCACTCAGAGCCGTGCATCCCGTGCTCTGCCCTGGCTCATCACCCTTCCCCCTCATTTATTCCCCTCTGAGAGCAGCACAAACAGCTCTGAAGACCTTCCTCCTGTTTGCCAAAGGAGGTGTTGAGCAGCACTAACCCCGGCAGCAGCTCTTGTGAGGGAATCCTCTCTGGGACAGCACACTTTGCTGCTCTTTGGGAAGGTCACCTCAATGCCTCTGTCCCGTTGTCCTGCCATGCTGCCCAGACACTTCAAACATCCCACTCTCAGGCTTGCAGGACCAGCCTGCTCATGCTTGAAAGTAATGATTTATAAACTTTCTTAAGTGCAACCAAGTGAGCAGGAGACTGTACTCAGACAGACCTGGCTAGATGGAAATTATTGACCAGGACAGGGAGGTGCTCAAAAATAGCTGACACCGGTGGCATCTCCATCCATTTTCTGAGTTGTGCATTACCAAAGTTCAGGTGGTTTTCAATGCCTGGCTCAGTCTGTGCCCTGAATTGAGCAGCTGTTTTACTTCTATGCAGCCAGAGAATTTCCAGTGTTAAGGAATTTGCTCGCTCCACCTTCATTATTTCATTTAATCGTGTAAGATGATCATTTTAGCCTCATTTTCTGCCATCATAGAATCATAGAATCACAGAATGGCCTAGGTTGGGAGGGACCTTAAAGCTCATTGAGTTCCACCTCCTGCCATGGGTAGGGACACCTTCCACTAGACCAGGTTGCTCCAAGCCCCCTCCAGCCCAGTCAGCTTAACATCACTGTGGACAATTAGGAAAAAGCTTCTGTAAGAAAGGTGCCTGTAAAGGGTGCACTGCTGTGAGGAAGCAGCTGGACTGAACCAAGCCTCTGTCTCTGACCTGTGCTCCTGCCCTATGTTGGCTTATACATGTTGTTTATAGCTGGATCCTACATCAGGAGTAGCATCAGCCCTGGAGAATAAATCTTTAGCCCAGAGTGTTGGCTGATGCTCTCACACAGGGAATGAGATGTGCATATATTAACTGGTTTCCCCGGCTGTCAGGGCTTGTTTAGGCAGAGGTAACATGCACAGGTAAAGCAATCTGCAAAGCAAAATGGGTGCTTTGTCTCTCCCAGGGCCTCAGCAATCTTGGGGACTGATCACTGATTCTGCATCTTGGTGAGCTTCTTACCACTTGCAGGGTACAATCCAAACCCTGCCCGGGACGGGTGGAGGGAGGCTGGGATCTGGTGAGGACCCATCCCATGGATAATGACAGAGGTTGCCAGCTTGCCCAGGCACAGCTGCAACACCACACAAACCAGTGCTGTCAGCCAGTAACAAATCAGCTCCTGCAAATAAATCCTTTCTTGCTTCATGCTCCATCCTGACAGTTCACAGTGCTGGGATGCACAGCCTTGACACGATCCCAAATGCCCACTTGGAAGAAGCTGCTGTGCTGATGCTGTCAGTTCCCAATCTGGCAAAAGCCAGCCCCACTTACAAAGGACAAGCAGCAGGAGCAGAGTCTGCCAACTGTTTTCTCAGCACTGGAAATTATAGCCTGTTCTACCAGTGTTTGCCACGAAGGCTTTAGGTTGTTCTCTCTCCTGTGCTGAGCCCAGGGTCTCCTCTCTGCAGCTGAGGATGCTGAGAGCAGGCACTCAGTGAGTCAGAAAAATAAAAGCTCAGCAATGAATATTTTCCCCCATAATTAGAAAAAGTTTTCTCCGCCTGTCCCTACAGATGGTGAAACCTATGTGTGGACAACTAGATTTGGATGCTTTACCCTCAAACCAAATTAGTGCCACTCTGTCTCTCACAGCTGAGATTACTCCTCCACACCCCGTTCCTGGCTGGGACAAAGCCTGGAGGATCTGGTAAAAGCCACTTGCAAAGGAATAGAAAAAGCTCCACCAATTTCCACATGCTTTGGTTTCTGCTCTGAAGGAGCATCAAAGCACCTGTGGTTTCAAGAACAGGTCAGCAATGTTGTGTGTGTTTATGTCCAAAAAGTCTCTTGTGCCTTGGCACAGGCAGTTCTTTAGGGAATGCCACTTGTGACCAAGCTAATGATGCAAGAAGGAAAGGGAGCCATGTCTAAGAAATTATTTAAATTTCCAAGCGAAACACTTCTGCCTCTACCCCACCGTCCTTCAAAATCTTCATTCTGCATCCGAAGTGTAATTTTTTGAAGCAAGGTTATCCATTTGCAGTGAATAAAATGGAACATTTTATGAACAGAAGGTTATAAGCAAATACTTATTATCTACTTAGATAAAGTATTCCCTCTTCACCCTGATTTGCTTAGGAGAGGGAATGAGATGCTACAGAAGTTTTATGGATGAGGTATCTGTGACCAGCTCAGCTTGATTTATTTCCTATTGTCTTCAGGCTAACGAGGAGGAGGGTCAAGAACTGTTCCTATTGTCCTGTAGAGAAGCTCTATTCTAACAATAGATTTATGTATCTCCCTCATCCCCAAACCACCTAAAAATAAAATTATGTTTTGCTCATTAATCTCAACAAATTGTGGTCTGCTTTGGCCACAGAAACCAAGAGCTGTTGCTTTTATGGTGCTCGAGCAAAGTAAGAACACAAACACTCAAGGTCAATAAAATGCACTTTTTATTCTGTATCAATGAAAATATAGCCACATGTAAATAAAGACGTGTGGAAAAAAAAAAAAAATCAACATTGATCCTCCCTGAAGAAGTACAGTTCATTGTGCTAAAACCCATAATCCTTTGGGTTAGAAACAGTTGTCTGCCAATGCTTTAAGGTGACCCACTTTTCCCTCGTTGTCGAATTTCAGCAAACAGAAAAGTGCAGCGAGAAGCTTGCTACAGATAAACCAACTCCAACCAACCGACCACGCACGGCAACGTCCGAAAGGGACGGGAGAGTCACGACGAACGGGAGCGTCCCCACGCATCCCTCCTGGGCAGCCACAGCAGGGGCCAAGGGAGCACCCACTCTGTACAAACTGATGTGTGATTCTCAGGACAAGGATGGCCCTTCCTTGGTGCAGTTCGTGATCGCCTTGCAGGTTTCAGATATGGTAGCAGAGGTGCGTTCCTATCGTAGCTGTTCTGTTCCAAATGCCTTTTTTTTTTCTTTTTTTTGTCCCTCTAGGTTTTTATAAGCTTCCTGCTGTCAAAATACAGTTCTCAATTGCTTTTGTAGAAATAATCCTGAAAGGCAGAGGCATTTAAAATCCTCCCAAATCCTCAGTATATTAACAACAGCAAAAAAGATAGCTGGGCTGTTCAAAAATATTGTCGGGAACATGAGTGTCATTTGCATTGGTGAGTGTACAAAGAGCAGCAAGTAGTAACAAAAGAAATATTATCCGAGCAATAACCCTTTCCCCCAATTTCTTCCTTTCCAAAAAAAAAAAAAAAGATTTTTCTCAAAATATTTTTCCTCCCCACAGTCCAGTGTCTGTGAATCACATACATTCAAAAGCCACAGTCACTCTGTAGATTGGGTTTTCCAACATGAGCTTTTAAAACCGGTTGTTTTACAATCCAGCTTCTCCATGAGGGTTGCACAAACACCATTACACCAGCTGGTGCTTTTTCAGCTAATGGGACGCCTTGAAATTTGAACTCAAAAATAGGTAAAGACCTCAGGGTAAAAAAAAAGGATTTAAAGCTTATTATGCTTCGAAAATCCTGCTAATGTTAGTGGAAAGATTCCCACAAACCAGGGATTAGCATTGGAGCACAGTCCCTGTTAGGTGCTCAGGGGTGCAGAGAGACACCACAGCACAAATGTGGGGTAGGGAGTGCTGGGCTGGCAATACAAGGAAAGAAAAAAAATGCACATTGGCCACACAGCTGCATTTCAGCACAAAAAAGAAAAGAAACAGAAGGCAGGTAATGCCAAGGTTGGGTGCTCAGCACAGCCCCATGGGCACCTTTTGAGGGCACGGCTGTTTTTTTAGGTTCAGCATCTCTGTGCAGGCTTGTACAGCAGCTCCTGCTCAGTTTAGTTTTCAGTTGTCATTTTGGGTGAAGGGTGAAGCTTAAGAAAAAAAAAAACCTAGAAAAATCGTACAATGCTTTGACTGTAATGAGGTCCCCCTGCGATGGCAATGCATTTAGAAAAAATCTCCCCTTGCCCTTAATTCTGAGGATACTGTGAGCTTGTTCCTATGAGGATACTTCACCAGACACCACTGCAAAGCTGAGGGTGCACAGACATGTACAAGATCATGCTCACCCCTTATCCCTCTTTTCTCCCAGGATAAATTCCCTAGATTTTTCTTCATTTAGGAGCCCAGGACGACTGGGTGCCTAAATGTGTGGGAACTCATAAGCATGTCAAAGGGATGGGGGAGGCAGGGGAGGAATCCTAAAACCCATGCCAAAGCTCCTGTGTCCCTCACAGAGCCAGGACTTGATCCTTCAAAGCCTGGTCTGGAGTGGGGGGGGCTACACTTCATGAGCTCCCACCCAAGCTGCCCCCTCCCTGCGTGATGCTCTGCTCTGCTCTGCTCCAGGTGTGGGTGGAGATGAGGAGACACAAACAGGACTCCTAAGCTGAGCACATCTGCCCACATCTGGATCAGCAATGCTCAGAGGGAGGGCTGCACAGCAGGATTCAGTCACACAGCACCTGGTGCTCAACCTCGTCTTTGTCGTAGTCTCTCCCTGTGGTACCAATAATAGCTTTATTTTTAACTGTGCTGCTCCCCAGAGAGAGTTTGCACAGCTTATGTACAGATCTGGCTTGTGCAAGGATATTCTAGACAGTCATGAATTTTGAGCAGTTACTTTGGATGGAAATTACTGACAGTTCAGACACCAAGATCGTGTCTTTTGGATTCAAACACGTGTTAATTACAAAGTGCCCTTTCCCTGATCGGTTCAGCTGATTTCTGTGGCGGTTCACCTTGCTGTCCCAATCTTCAAACACACCCTCTACATTTCTGCATTCAGCATGCAGCATTTAGTAGGGCATGAAATCTTGGACCCATTTGCATTAGACAAGGGCCTGAAATTAAAATTCTAGTACCCACAGCTCTCAGTTTTGAGAAAGCTCAGCCCACGCTGGAACTCTCTGTCCTGGTCCCTCTGCAAGAACTGCGTTAGAGTCAGAGAAATTAATGGGAAGATTTCCACTGACCTCAGTAAGAATATTTACACGAGATGCTTGAAGCTTGAAAATATTTACCTCCAAAACAGAGAACACAATTTAGAAGATCAGCTGAGACCACTTTACTGAACCACTCAGTCACTGGCTGGTATTTAAGCAGGACATTAAAAAATCAGCTCTCGCTACAATTCTTATTAGCGTATTATTTCTTCTGAACACAAATAGCAAAACAGATCATTATCTCATTAAACCTGCTGATGCAACATCACTTAATCAATCTTCCCATTTCTACAATTTGCTAGCCTAATGATCTAGGCAAGAAAACAAGGGAGGAAGGAAGGAGAGAGGAAGAGAAAAGATATAAACAAACAAATAAGGAAGGGAAACATTGCATTTCACTGTGGAAAATACTCTGCTTCATATTATGCAGTTTTCCAAACATGTAGGAATTAACCCAAGATACGCAGCTACACCTGCACGTAAAAGCCCAGCCAAGTCTCTGTGCATAAGAACAGTCAATAGGTATGTAAGGTTTATGAAGCATATCATGTCCTAATTCATGTGAGAATGGTTTGCAGTACTAATGGGATTTTGTTACGCAAACTGTGCTGATAAGGCATTGGAGCTTTAAACAGTTGGCAAGGGTATTTTTATGGTTGGCGTGTTTTCCAGGCAAAATATAGTGAACCTTTACCTCCAAGCTGCAGGTTTGTTGGGGTGTCAGATCTCTTAAAGGGCAAATAATCGACAATCAGTGACAAGCAAGGGAGGGAACAAACCTCTCCTAGGAGAAATACTGCAGTACCAGCTCTAGGAGCATCTTGGAATCACTGTGAAACCAGTGGCAGGGGGAGGCTGACACCAGGATTAGTTGTGAAATGTGCCCATGGCAGTGAAATAGTGCTAACTATTACATCTGAGAAAACATGTTTTGTGTGCAGGTTTTCTGGGAAAGTTGATGAGCCAGTTCCACAGTCCACAGAAACAAGCCACAGCTCCCCTTGTCTGAGTGCAGGGGTTTCACTGGGACAGCTGAAAGGTGCATTTACAGACTTGCTTTGCACTTTAACGCTAATGAGCTTTTCCACCGGTATCAATAAATCCTCCTGCTCCCAAGTTTAGCATTCCTTTGGCATGCATTGCCAGATAAATCCTTTATTGTCTTTCTGGTATCTTGCCCAATTCCCACCAGGCAGATTTTTAAAACCCAAATCCTGCCTTATTGCTAGCTACTGCCTCTCCAACCCGACAAATTGAATTTATACACTTTATAGAATTAGGCAGTTGGTGGCCCTCAGTCCTTCCCTTAATTAGAAAAGAGCTGTGGCTGGGAATGTACAGACCATCAACAGGCAGTAGGAAGAGCTGGGAGATGCCATTGCATCCTTGCATCCATAATCCCTTTCTAAAGCCCCACTGTGGGAGGACCCTGCACAACAAAACCCCTTCTGTGACTGATGTCAGGAGAGGGATGTTCACACTGCCCTACTGATGACCCCAACGGGATGAGCTCTGAACATGCACTGAGTGCAATGGGGTTGTTGGCATTCAAAAGCTAGGTTTAAACTATTAGTTTAGGTGATATTTCAGCCCTGTAATTTTGAAGTACAACCTGACTGAGCTTGTTTGTAATGCCAGGACTCCTCATTATACCTAAAATAAAATAAAAAAAAGAAGCTGTTGCCAAATGGCATTTGATGATTCGAGTGAAGAAGGCAGTAATTAATCCTGCAGGGACAACAGAGGACTAATTAGAAGCAGAGCAGAAATTTTGTTTTCCTTCAGAAAAAAAAATGCCTTTTTCCATGAGAGCTCAGATAAGATACCCAATTTACAAACTGAACTGTGACCTCCAACTAATGGTCCCGGCAGCAGCCTTGTATGCAACTGAATTCCCAATGATCAGCCAGAAAGTGCCCTTTTTTTTCTTTTCCTTTTTCTAGGAAAAGAAAGTGGTGACAGACAAAAGAGGTGCAACACCTCAGGAAACTCTTCTGCAATCAAGTCCAGGACAAGAAAGTGCCCACGTGTCTCAGCATAGCACACATGGGGACGCTGGGCAGAGCCCCAGGTCTGCCCGAGGAACGAGGAGAACTTTTACTATCACTCCATGGCACTGGTTCAAATTGCTGCTGGTGCTGAAGTTCACCCAAAATGTACCTGGAGTAGGAAACCAGAGGGAATGGTCGCACATGTGGCAGATGCTGGGCTGAAGCCAGTGGCTCCCTTCAGTTTCCCTTCTCAACTGGCTCATTAAAACCCACAAATACCACATTCCCTGCCATTCCATGGAACACTGTGCTGCTCAAGATTGTACAGAAGGGCCACAAATAAAATAAAATAAAAATGAAGGTTTGTTTAATAAAATAAGGCCCTGAGAATGGCAGAAGGCTTGCCCTGTTATTCCTGTTTAATTTGGAGACTTGTTAAACCACAGATTGGGAAGGATTTTATAAGTAGCCCTGCAAACCCTCATAGGGATCAAGGAGGTTACAGAGCCTGGAAAAACAGCTTCTCAGTTAAATCTAACAGGTCCAGGTGTAAACCTTTGGGTGTGCCTAGACAAGCAGGATATAAGCCTGGGAATGGGGCTTGGGCAGACTCTAGGAATGTGCACAGGCCCCATGGATGCGCCCTTTGGACAAGCCCAGGCCTTTTCACCAAAGGTGTCCACACACTGTGAGAGGGGCAGGCTGAACCCAGAGGGATGAGAGTCACCTCCAGATCCAGCCACTAATGGGAAACCTACACCTTTCCTACAGCCTTGGGTGTGCAGGTCTGCCAGGCCAACACCACTGGAAACCAGCTCAAATGCTATTGATTTTCTGATGGCATTTTCAGACACTGTAATCACCTCTCGCTGGACTGGGGAACAGGCTGGAAGAGGGTGTGGGTGTTGTTGATGTATCCATATTGGCCCACTGCTTCCAGAAACTGCACAGTCACCGAGACATTATTCTCAGTTTCTGGCACCAAGGGTGGATTTTAGCTGATGCCCGACGAAAGGCTTAATTTATTTATATGCCATAGTTTTAGAATATGCCAGATTTCTCTGCTGTCTGTTTGATGAGTATTGGCTCTTACAGTTATTATCTTGAAAATTGGCAACATGTTCCTCAGCATGGTATTTAAACTGAAAACCAGGAAAAAATAGGACATAACTAAGAACCTTCAAATTTTACCTCCTGTTTGTGCTATTAAAACCTACAGGATCACTGGATGATAAAACAACATAACTTGGAAGGGATCTTTTGGAAATCACTTGGTCCAATCCATCTGTCCACAGTAGGGCCAGCTGCAAATAGAGTCCATACACTGATGCTACAGAATTTGGAACCTATATGCCCCTTCCCAACAGCTTTTTGGGAAACTGGAAGAGCTTTGGCTCTCCTGAAGTCCACGTTTTCCCCTAACAGCATGTATTTGAGTATCCTCTAATGGCCCTTCCCTGTCCCACAGCTGCCAACCCCAGAAAGGTCTGCCATCGTTACACACCACCTGAAGAAAGACGAGTCTGCCAACTTCCCAATAAATGAATTATGGAGACACAAACAGCCACTGTGCAGAGACAAGTCAATATTGACTTCAGTGAAATGTTGTCACTATTTTTGGGCACCATTCTTTACATCCTTCTCCTCCCTCTCCCCTCTCTCCTCCCACTGCAGAGCACAGAGCCAGGGCTCTGCTGTGGCTGGACCACCACCTCTGTCTACCTTGGAAACTCTTCACTACAACATTTCCCCTTGCTGGACATTTCCAAGCCTTGGCCTCTTTCCACTGCATGACACAGCTCAGCAGTAAAACTCCTATCACCCTAAATACCCCAGAGCAGACAAAGACCCCAAATAGGTGGCAGTCTTTCACTGTCCAAAATCATGATGAAGAGCACCTCAACTGTTATGTATCTGTGAAAATGAGGGTTCATGGACTATTCTGTTGTGGTATTGGGGTAAAAAGTTAAAAATCTGAGCACCACAAGCCAAGAACTGAGCATCTGAGTGTATTTATGGAGCTCTCATTAACAATTTAGGATGTGAACACTTTGTTTCTGGCTGCACGCTGAGACACTTCAGTGTTCCCCCTACTGTTAGGCACAACTATGGGAAAGTGCTTCTGTGCTGGCAAGATGGTGAGCAGACCCTTTTAGAGACACCTTTTTATACAAACAAGATCAGGCTGAGAGCTTGAATCATGGGTTGGATTAACTTCACTTACCCTCTAGCAGTCTGCAAATCAAGTGTCTAATCTGAAGCCATTACTCTGCAGGAAGTGATGAGAGACTGGCACCTCCAGAGCAGGATTTATCCCACCTGTCTGAAACACCTGTCCCAAATGAGCCAGATCTGATTCCCCATTCTGAATGGGCAGGTATTTATCCACAGGGTGTCTATACATCCTTTGCAGACAGGCAGGAACACACTCTGCCACTGCTCAGTCTGAACTGAATCTGCTCTGAACTACACAACACACTACTGTGCCACTGGAGCAGGGAGGGCTGAGCCCAACCTCATACAAAATCCTTTTTATAGGGCTTTTAATTAAGGCTAATTGATGTATTCCTGGCAGACAGCCAGACACAGGGTTGGTGCACACCAGTAGTCTCAGACTGTGGGCCAAGCAAGCTTGCATCTCCAAGAAAATAATGAAGAAAACCACTTATCTGCACTATAGAAAACAGATTAAAAGGTTTGTGAGAATATTGCCCCAGATTCCTGGTTCCACCTGCCATGCATCAGGAGGCTGATTAACATAATAAATAAATAAATACCATTTATTCAGCATGGCCCAGTCAAGCCCTTTTTGAATGCTTCTGCCATCTGAGTATTCAAAATCAATATATGCCTTCTTGTCCCACTGTGCACTACAAGGTCAATTTTCTGCCTGACTAAATGCACCCTCAGTAAGGATGGTTTCAGTTTGTTTGTCATTTGTTAGATATCACAGAGCTGATCTTTGCACAATATTCTTTATGTCAGTAAGAACATTCACTGCTTTTCTGCCAGAAAAAATGTGGACTTTTTGTCAGTTTTAGCTCTATTCAGCACTTTGCTTTAGGAATGTATTTCATTTGGAAATGCACTATAGCATATTGAACCTAATAAAACACATAGAAATTGTATTATCCATTTGTACCAAAAAAAATGAAGGGAGAGTTACAAAAAATATTCCCAGATGTGGAAGTCTAGGTGAATCAAACTTTACCTCCCTGTAGGCTTCATGGGAAAGCACTGCTCAGGCAGCACAGACATATGTGAAGGACTAGGGACATCCAGGAAAAATGACTGGGTGAACTTTTCCATCTCCTCCCTTAAATTCCCTGAAGGGTACCAGTGCAGATCCAGAAGTGGCAAGAAAAATGCAAACTACTGCTCTTCAGTGCTCACAGCTCTAACTGCAGCTCAGGATGGGAGAGCCAAAGAGCCCGGGCTGCCATGGAGAGATTCCCTTCTCCAGAGAAATCACACTTGTCAAACTCTCTCTAAGAAATTTGTCACCAGCAAGACTACAGAGCATTACAGATGCTATAGACCTGAAGAGATGCCTTAACACAGGAGATTCTGGTACCAAAAAAAAAAGCCTTTAGATACAGCCTATTAAGAACAACATTAACAAAACCCATTCAAACGCTGTTCTGTAGGAAAATGGTATTTGAACACTTAAAAAAAAACAAAACAAAACAGGTATCATTTTGACGCCACCTCATTTAGGGAAAAAAATATTTATTTTAAGAAACAATCTGTCCAATTCTACATCTAAAAAGATAGGCTTGGGTTTTCTAAATGCTTGAAATCCAAGTAAAAAAGTGTCAATTTCTTACAATACATCTCTCTATGTCCTCGCTCCCAAATTCCACATCAAACCTTTGGCTTTTTTTTGCTTTCCCTTCCAGTTCAGGACATCTTTTCCCCCAAAAAAGCCTCTAAGCTATTTCACGAGCACAACATCTGTTTTCTGACCCATGCAAACGATGACGTCTGTGGAACAGTCCCTGTTACTTCCAGGGCGACTGCTCCCAGCCTGCACACAGCGCATTTCTGCAGCTGCCAGTCCTCTAAAATTGTGCTGGGATTCAAAATGCATATTAAAAGTCAAAAATGATATCAGATTCAACCTTCAGTTCACACCTGTGTAACAGGCTTGCTCTCCACGTGGTGGCAAATGAAGACTGAGCTTGAGTCTAGCAATGAGCCCAACCTCTGGTGCCAGCAGCATCCAGGCCCTACATTTGTGCTGCTTCTGCAGAACAGGGAAAAATGGACAAAGCTCAAGTTTGTCACTTCCAGAATCAGCTCTGCTCTAACGCCTGTGCCCTGGCAAAGACAGAAAAACAGGGGAAATAAAGGATTTACAAATACAAATTCAGAAAGAACTGAATCCTCACTACAATATTTTTCCCAGTAATCATCCTGAAGTGCTGTTCTATCTCGTATACGCAACATTACACAAAAAAAGCTATTCAAAGTACTCTAGTTCATTTGCTTTGGAAAGTGCTGACTTTTCTGTACACATTTTCTGTACTCATTTTCTTTCTATTCCAAAGTCTGGAAAGATAAAATCCACTCGTGTGCAGGTAAAATGCCTCAAACACACAAAGCACAGGATGGGTGCTAAGGATGCTGTTTCCAGCATGTGGCAGGAACATCTGTACAGGTTTTGAGCTCTTTTGAAGAGAAAGGAGAGGAAAGCATGCAGCCCAGAGCTCCCTCTGCGCAGTGTGTCACTGCTTGAGCGCTGGCTTGGGTGGAAGTGACGCCTTTGTGTCTTTATGGCACTTAATGACTATTGGTGGCTGCTTTCAGTCCAGCCTGAGCTACAGGACTACAACTCATGCTTCTTAAACAGAGAAGGAACGCCCCAGCTGGCAGCACACTCATCACATCATGCACAACGCGAGGGGATGGAGAGACGGACCGGTGACAGCTCCATGAAACTACAGATAGTGCTCCCATCACGGATTCTGGAAGCAAAGTCCTTCAGAACTGCACTAGCCAGAGTCAAACCCCACAAACTGGCCCCCCCAGCACACAGAGCCTGGGACTGCCCATCCACGGGCTGCACTGATTGTGCCACACCCATTGCACCACTGCTTCCTGCAAGGTACAAGCTGGTTCCACTGAACCTGCAACGGACAATGTTGGAATATCACAGTCAAAGCAGCATCAGAAATAGACCTGGAGACACTGTATTCGTTTCATGAACTTGGTATTTTACACTATTTAGCCACGACACATTGGAACCACTCAAGTCGCACTTGAACTGTGACAGACGTTCTGGGCCCGCCCAAATGACTTTCAAGGTCAGACTAATCCTGTTAACACATTCTCTCATTGTAACATGGCACAAAGTTACACCTGACTTGCAAGATAAACCTAAACAGAGATCCCTTTGCATGCCATGCAGTTCTACCTAGAACTAATATCAGTTATAGAGGAAGAAAAGCAGCTTGTCACAAAGGCAGAGGAATGCCATTAAGGCTACAGCTTTCTAACAAAGCCAACCCCCATTATCCTGCTGTCTCTTTTGCAGCATCACTTCATGGCAGGTTTATGCATTCCAGGAATTTTAACAAAATCTGGCCCCAGCCAGCCTGTGTGACTCAGCTATTCACTCGGCAGCCCTGGGCAGTCGCCGTGTGTCTGCCTCAACCAGCAAACCAAGTCAGGCAAGAACATTCAACACTTCAAAGCTTGGCACTTAAACTGTACCCACAAGGTCTGTGCAGACTCCAGCAGCAACCCTGTAACTCCCTAACCCCATAGCCCCCCATCCTTTCAGTGTCCCAGGGTGGGATTTATAACAGGACATGGAAGGTCCTGTTGTTCTGCAGGTGCAGGTTGTTCTTGCAGTCCAAACCATGGCTGCAGAGTAATGGATTTGCACTTCTGTCAGAACAGCAGCTGCAAAAGACAACTGAAAATTTTGACAGAGGCAACTGCAGCTGTGGAGAACTATAATGAGCAGGTGGTCTGATCACCAGGCTTTGGGAAGAGCTGTCCTCTTCTGTGGCTTTTTATTCTTCCCTTTTTCTAATTTTTGTTTTTTTTGGTGTCTATAATTTCCTCAAGAAAGGGGCAGAAAGAGGACAGAAAAAAGCTCCAAAAGCCATCCCCCCAAAAGCCTCCATGACTTGACACAACAGAAGCAATGACTTCTTTGGTTTTCTTATGAGCTTTTGGAGGTTTATGGGTTTGGATTTCACAGCTGAAGATATGTTCACCCTAAGATGTAGGTTCCTAACTGCCACTACTGCAAATGATGGTTTGTTTGGGTTTTAGGGATTTTGTTAGTTTTTCAGGAAGCAATTTAGTTTAATCTAGTTTTCTAATGTTAAGTGATGGATCTAATACTGGTGTGTGGTAAGGATGCTCAGTAATTATAAACATGTATTTGATATACCTGATTCATAGTGATGCCTTGTGGTACACACATTTTACTCCAGGCACTTTTGAAAACATGGGATCTGGGTGCAAGAGGTCATTTAAATTGGGGGCAGGGGGAATCCTTCTCTGAAGGAGCCGTTGGGCTCTGCTGGGCTGGCCTCATGCTGTACCAGGTCACAGCTCTGAAGCTGCCATGGCAATTTCTGCTGTGCATCGTGTGTACCTGGCTTCAAACCAGTGCAAATGGAGAGGCAACAAACCCCACCACACTCAGGGGCAGACCCAGGCAGAGGCCAAAAGCTCAGCTCCAGACAGGAGATCAAACAGGATCCAGGGCAAAGCCTGCCCTGCTGCGGCCCTGCAAAGCCAGCAGCGCCATGTGGAGAGCGATGCTCCAGCCCAGGAGGTGGAGATGGGGTCTGAGCATGGTCAAGACTGGGAGATGCTGATGGGAGTCAGCTAAGAGGTGGGTCAGAGCCTCTGACACAGGCCTAAGGGACTCAGCATGTGTGGGCACTGCAAGCCTTGAAACGTGCCCCCTCTGTGCACCGAAACCTTCCACAGGCACAAGGCATGAGCAGCACTCCAGGGAGGACTCCATCTCCCCAGCACACCCACCACTCTCCCACCCACACATTATCATCCAGGTGCCTTGGAACAAAGGGAATTTCATCCTGACCAGTTATTTTCTCTCTTTAAAGGCAGTTACAGACTGATAAGAGCCCTCAGGGAAGAGAGTGGAGGGGGATTAACCGCAGCCTTTTAACTTCAGGCTTTCAAACCTGCTCACGTGGCTCCCAAAAAGCTGAACTACGAGAGTTCTCTCCCTTGCTCAGACCTCGTGCAAAGTCTTTCTGCCACGGGCAATGGGGGGGACAGTGGGAGAGCAACCTCAACCCTACAAAAATGGGACATGCTAATGAAGATACTGACAGAACTGGACACCACCATTGAGTGCTGCAAAGAGAATTTACATAATGTTACTCTAACAGTTCAGTAAAAATTGCATCAGTAAAAGGAGGCTTTCAACAAAGAAGTTCCCCCCACACACTCAGGGAGTGCAACTGAGAGAGTTTCTGTTAGTTTCATTTTGTTACATAAATCACCGTTATTATTATTATTATTATTTCTTACTTACGATGTTAAAAGAGCAGGAGGATACTTGAAATAAAAGGCTGTGCATGCACAATACCCACACAAATAAATTCCAGTGATCCATCCCAGCACCAGGCACGGTGCCCTTCCCTGCCCACTGAGCTGAGCCCTCCCTTTAGGAGGAGTAGGGGAATTCATCACCAAATATACAGCATATTGTCATGGAATGATACCAGGAAACAATTCTAACAGGAGTCTGAACGTGTCCTTCACGTCATAGTAATCTACTGCTTAACTCGGCAGAAAAGACAGTGAGGAAATAAAAGCTCAATTCACCCAGCCTGAGATCAAAACTGTCATGGCAATATTGGCAGGTTAGACCCTGATTCTTTAAATAGTACATTGCCTTTGTTAAACAAAAGTCATTCTTTTATTACATAATAGAGATTATAAATAAATGTAAAGTGTGCATGCAGTCAACTGCATATTATACAAGCAATATCTATGTTAATAATTGCTTTCTTTGGCAGGCCAGAATCCAGCTGGACATGCAATATTTACATATCAAAATCCTTGGTGTGTTCAAGTCATATTGGATGCAAGTGAAAATATATATGTATATATATTTACCGTATACACACACATATATATATATGTATAAAGGTATATATACACCTCTGCATATATACTGTATACATATATACACATAGGTATATGTTAAAAGTGGATTTCATCTTTTTCAGATTCAGGTGATGCAGGCCTTGAAACACTAAAAATATCCTGACAGGATATCTGGGGGGGGAGCTGGGGTGATAAATGAGACTTGGGGGAAGAGAGCTGGGATACGTTCTTTTCAGACAATATTTTTAAAATTTCTGCCACCTGCTTCTCAAGGGCAGCCATCCTACTGCTTAGCAGCTGGATATCTTCTTTGAGTTCGTGCTTGACTTCCTGCAGCGTGGTTTGTAAGGCCTGCTCAGGAATGGGGTAGAAAGGACACCTGGCATCCGCCTGGATGGGGCTGTGCTCCAGGGGGCTGCGAGTCTCACCAGCTTTATCCAAGCGAAGGTCACTTTTTGTTATTCCACTGTCACAAGAGTCTGTTTTCCTCAGCGGGTTTTTATTTACACCGTTCTCCGAGTCATTGGACTTGGGGTCGTCGGACAGCAACCCCATGGACTCGGCCTTCGTGACGTTGTTCCAGTCCTCCTTCTTCTCCTCGTGGGCCCCCATCGTGTTCTTCAGCCGCAGCCACCCCTTCCCGTTCCCGTTTTTCATCCGCATGGGGCTGTTCACCTTGAGGCATTTCTGGTCCCCGTTTCCGTTGGGCTTGAGCTCCATCGCGTCGCGGTTGTTCTGCTTCACGGCCTCGCTGCTCTTCATGTAGGCCAGGGTGGTCTGGATGGGCGTGATCTGGGACACGGTGACCACGCTGGTGCCCGTGATGGAGGCGCCGTTCTGCACGCCCCGGCTCTCCACCTGCAGCTGGTTCCGCTCGGGGTCGATGTGGCTGGAGCCCTGGTTGCGCATCTCCTTCTGCTGCTTGAACTTCTGGAAGAGCTTCCGCACGGGGTGGTCCACGGGGATGCTCAGCGTCACCTCGTTCTTCTGGCGCAGGCGCTCCTCTTCCTCCTTCTTGACGTCGCTGATCTTCCGGAAGATGATCTGTGGGGGATAAATCCACAGCAGGATCAGAACCCAAAGGAAATCGCATACAAATATTAATGCGAGATGGGGAAACGGCCTTCAGAACAGCCATTTCTGTCTTAATGCTTAATTTTGATCTTCCTTTCCATCTTAATTTTTTGTAGTGAATTCAAACAGAGCTGATCAAGACATAGTAACCTCAAGGTTAACCACTACAGATAGGGTACACATACACACACACACTTTCTTAAAAGCATGGATTCAAAGTGGGTTTCACCTCTTTTCCTGATGCAGAAGATAGAGCCTTGAAGAACTAAAAATATCCCGACACCAACAGGAGGAAAGAAACTGAACAAAGAGAAGAAAGCAATTGACAAAGAACCCAAATACCGTGATGCCAACCCACCCATTACTCACACTCATACCTGCTCTGTCACTATCTTTAGTACAGATCAAAAGGAAACGCTAATTCCGTGGAGACTACACAGCTGTAAGATTAATTCAACATACACACCCTCCCAGAGACTGGAAAATCCCAATGTGCTCAATATTTTTCAGCTTTCCTCACTGTTAGGGTTAGGGTTTTATAGGAGTGGCTGGAGGGTGCAGTTAGGTTCCCTATGGGCCATGTGTGTGGCTTCCCACACTTCACAAGTGTTTACTGGAGGGTCAGTAGGTCTAATGTGTGTGGGTGAACCGGGAACACCATGGAGAGGCAGCATAATGGGTGTGTGACTATAAAACCCAGCAACAGCCACCATCTCGTGATGCCAGGCCACTTAATGCTGAAATTATTTCACCCTGCAGCATGTCTCAGGCTGCTACAGAAAAAAGCAATTTCAGCCTCAAGCTGGGGAAAGATCTACAGAGTAAAAACCTTTCTGTTGATTTTCTGCATGTTACTCGTATGATTTTTTTTTTTCAGGTTCATCCAGTTTTCTTGAATGTGGGATTGAGGCAGGATAGGGAAACCCTGGTTCTCTGGGTGACAGAGAACTGGGTGACTTTTCACTAAAGTGAAAAGTAGCCCATGATTAAACGCAAATATGGACTGTGAAGGGGTAGTTTGGTAAGAAAAGGAAAACAAAGCCCTTGAAATACACAAACAAAACCCTGTGACAGTCAGCTGTAGGTTTTGAAACATCCATTTGAGTATCCATATTTTAGTATCTATTTACTTTCAAGTCTCACATCTTCAGAAGTCAGCACAGGAGTGACACCATGGCTACAGATCCTTCACTGCATGAATCTGGGATGAGCTGGACTTCAAAGCTTCATTAGAGAGCTTTCAAATGCAGTAAATATATCCCTGCATGCTGCTGATAAATGAAGCTGCTTATAGTAATTTGGTTAACATGTTTATTAGAAGCCCAGTTAAAAAAACATAAACAAAAACCAGGGAGAAACATGGAAGTTACTTTCATCTGACTCCCCTGACCTAGATGCAGTGGCACATACCCTCATTTGGAGGCTCCCCTTCATTAGCAGCTGCCCTCACAGAGCCACTCTCCCTCTCTCAGGCCACTGGGGAGAGCAAATAACTGCAAGAGAAGTTGCCCTTGATTCAAAATCGAGTAATTACGTTTAATTGAAGCCACGCTCTCTACAGGCAGATTTGGAAGGTGGGTTGTTGTGCGATGTTTTGTTTGTGCCTCTCTTTCCCCGGAGGGCAGTGCAGCACCTCTGGCAGAAGATGCAACAGTGAAAGCAACCAGCTGCAAGGATGGGTCCCCAGGGTGTGTCTCGAGGGAGATGGCTGCTCCCTCTGCTGAGGTCCCTGTTGGGCTGTGCTGCTCTGCCTTGTGCTGAGTCCCTGGAAATATCTGTGCTGGGGAAAACATCCTCCACCCAATGTTTTACAGGGGCATGTAGTCACAGGACAAGGGGGAATGGCTCTAAAATGAGAGTAGGTTTACATTGGATGTTAGGAAGGAATTACTGTGAGGGTGGTGAGGCCCTGGCACAGGTTGCCCAGAGAAGGTGTGGCTGCCTCATCCGTGGAAGTGTTCCAGGCCAGGCTGGGCAAGGCTTGGAGCAACCTGGTCTAGTGGAAAGTTTTCCCTGCCTATGGCAGGGTTGGAACTAGACATCTTCAAGCTCCCTTCCAACCCAAACCATTCCATGTTTCCATGATTCCCTTGCTTTCTGGCCACGAACTATTTCACAGCTTGAGCACCCTGCTGTCCCACAGCCAGGCTGTGCCTGGCAGCTGCTGGCCAGAGGCAGTGAGGGATGCTGGAAGGGAGGCAGCTGCCGGCAGCCTGGAACAGGCCTGCAGCACTTCCCTCTCCAGAGCAGCACTGGATGTGCCATCGGGAAAGGCACGAGGAACTCTGACAACTTCTGTCCTGCCACGTGCTCAAAAGACCAGAATGACAACAACAAAGACCACAGCAGCAGTTTTTGATTCTTCTCCAAAAGCCTGCACTTCACTGAAAACTACCCTCACATCCCATTTTCCCCAAGTCCAATCTTGTTCTTTTCTCCCTTTTCTAGTCTCAGTTCAAACCTTCTCCAGACAGAGGTTGTGTGCCTGCACAGAATATCATTACCTGTGACTGCTGCTGCTGCTGCATTCGGCAGCAGAAAAGCCAAAACCTCTCTAATTTGACACCGCCTGTACCTCCTACTCCTGAAGTGGGTCCTTATGAAAGCCAGGAAATTAACTATGGGGGGTTTTTTGCCCCAGACCCACTTGGCCAGACATCACTCAGAGGGGTCAAGTCCACTGGGATGGGGCTCCGAGCCTGAGCACTGCTGTGACTCAGAGCAGGGCAAACACTTTGCGGGAAGATGAAAGGGATGGGTGGCCAAGGTGGCAAACGCCAGCAGATACACTGTGCACATCTGCTCTGGCAGAGGGAGACCAAGGACCCATTAACCACTCACAGCCATGAGCTTTACCCCACTCTGTGCCCATGTAGTGGAGAAGACACACACCCAAAGTCCTGCTGCCACCTCCCCAGAACATGTTCTTTCAGCTTCTTGTAGGACACAGGCTGGAGCCTGGAAATAAATGATTTCCTCTTTCTCATCCTGGGACAGAAAGTGCTGCACCCTGGCATGGTTATGGGCAGCTCCTTTGAAGAAGCAAGTCTGCTGAATGTTGAATTAGTGCAGAAAATGCCCAGGGACTCAGAAATCCAGGGTTTATCTGAGTCAAGGATTCAGGGCTGGTCTACCTTGGTGAAGCACTATTTACAGTGGAGCAAAGGTGGGCTGATACAGCCCTGGGCCCACTCTCCCCTTGGCTTTCTCATGTAACCTGTATGTGTTCACAGCTTTTTCTCACTCTGAAACGTATAACCAAGCAGACCCTCATGTCCCAACAGACCCTGTGGGATGATGGCACTGTGGATGGAGACTGGGGTCTTGGTCCTCATTCTCCCACTGAACTACTCTGCCATCATGAGGAAATCACTTCACCCCACGGAGACGTTCCCCTCTTCTTTCCCCTCAAGCAAGGAATATGTACCCCCAGCACAGCAAGGATCTAGTCTTGTTCAGGAGTACTTGAGAGCAGTAGAGTATGTACAAGTAAAAGAAAAGAAAGGTTTTATAGAGACAAAGAACTGAGGAAAAAACCTGAGATGTGAATTCTGCCACTAACAGAGCAATAGTCATTTTTCAGTACCAATTTTTTCCATATTAGGAGATATTTCATGTGCTTGGATTTAATCCACTTCCACAGTGGTTTAAACTCTGACAGAATAGTTAAAACGTGTTTACATTTACAAATATTTACATGGAGACTTAATTCTATTAACATCTAATAACTATTACCAGCCATTTTTCTTTATAAATAAGAACAGAAAACACCTCATGCAATCTGACATTCCTCCGCAAACTGGGAGAGGGTTATTTTGAAATCTTAAATTGGATGAGCTATTTCATTGGTCCCTGACCCTTTCCAGAGAAGTTACACTTAGGCCTGTCCAAATGTGTGTCCCAGGAATAGACACAAACTTCAAAAGAGTTCATCAGAAACTGAATTAAGTGTGTATACAATTTATCTCAAGGAGTAAAGACTCTCACACCAAGTTCTAAATTCATTAGAACTTGGTGTGAGATTAATTAACATTAATGTGACAGATATTAACTGTAGGACTTAATTTCCTTTATGGATAGGATTGTGAAAGACTGTTCCATGTGAAACAAATCCTGTCCCATGGGACCAGGTTCCTGTTTTTCTTTTAGTGTATTTATTTTGGGAAGAAGAGACAACAGAGGTGACATTAATTACTGAGCAGGCAAGGATGAAGCAGAAGTTAACTTTAAGCCAGCCATGGGGATTGAAATACTTGAGTTACCTACGAGGCAGGCACAGAGGAGACAACAGCAACTGGGGATTCTCCATTTGATCTTAACCTCAGCCTCCCTTCCCTCCCTTCCACACCAAGAGGTAACTCGTGTGACTGTGAACTCAGTCCCTTCCAAAGAGAGACATCACCAAAGGTACTGGCAATGGACATGTCACTGCTGGAGCAGCTCCTGTGAGGTGCCAGCTCATATAACCAGCCCCAAAGCCAAGTGCAGATGAAGGCAACAGCAACAGGAGTCAGGGAGCCAGCTCAAGGCTGAGACACACTGAATTAATCAGTAAAGCTGTAGCCTTTTCAGATGCTTTGAAATGCATCCCTTGTCTGCTGCCTTTTTTTGTACCAGTGCTGTGAAAATCATCCCTCCATGACCTTGGTCCATACAGGAGATCTACACAAAGATCTCTTAATAAGTGACTCCAAGGCAGGTACGTGAAGGGATTAAAGAACAGGTAAAAAAGCCTTGAAGAATTACAGTAAGTTCATAAAAAGCGGCAGGTATTTCACCAGAGCTCATCCTGTCCCGTCCCTGAACATCCCATGCTGTTGTTGGTGGCATTCAGGATGTGCCTGCTCCTCACCACAGAATTCCACAGAAACGGCCAGCAACGTCTCCAGAGGGCACACAGTTGTCATGGTGATGGATGCAGCGTGTGTGCACCAGCAGAGAGGGAGGGAGAGCCACACAAAGCCATCAAAAAGCAGAGATTTTCACAGAGACTAATGAACTCTGGGGGCCCAGGCTGTGGCATCCTGCAAGTATGGCCAACGGGCAAGGGATGCTGGAGTTCTGCAGCAAGGGGAGACGCTGTCCTGGGAGAACTGGTTTGGCTCAGCCCATCAGACATTTCTGCAGCACCAAAACTGGAACAGAAACAGTTCAGTCCCCACAGCTACATCCAGTCAGTAACCCCCAGGCCACCCTCATTAAAGCACAGGCCAGGCTGATGTCAGCACTGGTCACCTATCTTCAAGCTCCCTTCCAACCCAAAATCTTGTCTGCGTTTATGTCTTGCAGAAGCCACATCTCCCTTGCATCTGGTTACTCACAACCCAATGTATTTGCCCAGAACCTTGTATTTTGTTCCTATTTAATACAGGAACATCTTAGAAGGCATCTGAGATCAGCGAAATAGAATCACAGAATTACAGAATCATGAAGAATGGAATCAAGATCATCAAGTCTGAACCTGGTTAGTCAGTTTGGAGAAATACAGGGCTCTTTTTAATCTGCACCCATCTGACAGCATGGATCCACAGCTGTACTTGAAAACACTGCAGACAGAGCAGACAAAGCAAGCTGGAACTTTCCAAGAGCAGTGATGGAGGCAGGATCTTAGGGAAATGCACCCTTCCTTGGACCACACTGCAGAGCTGGCAGCTCGTTTGCAGTTGGCTGAGACCCACCCAGCAGCTCCTTCACCAGCTTTCAGATCTCACCAGAAGGATTTGGACTGGTCTGCCTCCTCCAGGAATGTCTAATTCCCATTAAAAAAAAGGGAATTAGAGTGTCCTCACAAGGTGTCTTGATCTTGGCATGCTTTTATATAGGACTTTTTTTTGGAAATAGAAGAGCTGCCTTCCATTGCCTCCTTGAAATGATTCAAGATGAGTCGTTCACACAAGCTTAGCTGCAGCTGGCAAATGGATTTCAAAGTTTTGGGTGGTATAACCAATATCCAATACTGCAATAACACAGATCTCATTTTCTTCTGAAATAATGCTACAGGGCTGTACAACACGAATTTTTTGTGAAGACGTTTGCAAAAAATACTATTAATTTCCACATCCTGGAGTGCACTGTACAAACACAATTTACATTTTTGTCACGCTAATGGCGTGAGGCGGATTTGTGCCAGATCCAGGATTTAGACACAGAATACCCCAGCACAGACTGGTGTGCTGTTTTGCTGCTCCCGAGAACAAACCATAAAATACACCCAATTTCCAGAGCACAGACACTCGGAACAGGGCTCACCTACAAAGCCTGTGCCTGCATCCTGAACTCACCCTCCAGGAGCCCTGCACAGTGGAGGGAGGGAAAAAAGCAGCAGTTGGAAGGTGTGAGTCATTTCACCTGCAGCTGGATGTTAAAGCAGGTCAGATGAGCTGTGCCCTGAGATGCCTGTTTGTCTCCTGTGCCTGCTGAGGGAGCTTTGTGCCTGTCACCTGTGTGCAGACATCCTCCACGCATGGTGGGGATGCAGGATTCAAATCCCTACCTCTGGCAGTGCAAATGTCAAGGTTTGGTGCAGATCGTGCAAAAAAAGCCTCCTGTAAAGTTTTCCTCTGTAAATGTGCGTGTGTTCTACACCCTCCATCTGATGCTATTTTTGTTCCCCCCAGCATGCTGGGGTATTGCCAGTTCCTGGCTGGGATGAATTCCCCACAGCCTCAGGGACCAGCCAGTCCTCACAGACAAACGTTATTATTTCAAAAGCTGCAGAGGGAGGACAAGTGACAACTGCCCAGGAGACTCTGCCAGACTGGTGGCTCTCAGTGAGAGCTCGTGGAAAACCAGATGTTTTGCCTACATGGAGCAATCAGATGAACCACTAGCAGGGAAGGGAAAGCCATCCCCTCCTCCTCGTTCTCACTACACTTCCCAGGAAAACCTTCCAGTAGGGAAATGAAGCTGGTCTTCCCACAGCTCCTGAGAAACTGGAGATCACCTGAGATGTGTCTGTTGCTGTAAAACCACTCTTTTGCACTGCAAATCTCACCCCACTCCCAGATGTTGCAGGATAGATCCTGCTCGGATCAGTCCCACCACTGGCACTAAGCACTGTCAACCCCAGCAAACCCTTCCCAGGCCATTGTTCTGATGGCCTTGGGTGAGTCTAGGATGTTTCATCCCTCAGTCCTACAAGACCAGTCCCCTCTAGGAGCCTTCAGTCGGCAAAACAGGGCGTATCTGGGAGTCTCTTTTTTAATATTCTGAAAACTAGGCCAGTCAAGCCCAATTTCTAATGTATAATCCTTGGTGAACAGGCTTGCTCCAAAACCCAAGTGTCCTTAAAATCTAGGCAGGTCCCAGACAACATGATTCACTAAATACTTCATGTTAAAATGCTTTTAAATCTTATTTTTCAGGTATTAAATTTTTTTCTAAAAAACTTCCATGATTTTAACAAATTTTTTCTTTTTATTTACATGAATTAAAATATGAATTTAAAAAGTGAAGCTATGAAAGACTGGACAGAAATGAATTTATAAGAAATGACCCCACACAAGCCTTCCTTTCCACAACTAGGCAGAAACTGGAGCCCTGGGATCTGGGCTAGCAGAGCTTGGAAACGCAGTTCAGCCTTATGGAAATTCATGGTCCATCTGTATTTGTCCTTCATCTGAAAGTCCAGCCTGTGAGCCTCATGCAGAGCCAGAGACACCTGAAGAGCCAGTGTTATGCAAATCTTCCTTTGGGAGGGATGTGGGAAGCTGCTGCCATGCCCTGTGGATGAACTCCCTGTGTCTGGACTGGCTCCCTGCCTTGAAAACCTCTCATTTGGTTTACTGCCCTTCCAAAACAGGGAGGGCAACAGCAGCATTGCACACAAGATGCAATTCCAGCTCTCAGCCCCAAGGGAGAGTTTGGAGTAATTCCTCCTCCTAGGGCAGGGCAGGGCAAGGAGGCAGGAGCAGAGAGACAGAGTGGGAAGACCAAAGCCAGCAGGACCAGAAAATCTCAGCAAAGGGGCAGCAAGAAGCCCTGGCTGTGACCCAGCTTCCACCAGCAGCTCTTTGGTACGGCCTGTGCCTGAGAGCAGCCTCCCACCACGGTGTCCTGCACTGGAAGGAGTCTCTGCAGGGTCTCAAATCCTCTACAGAATATGACAGTGACAAGAAGCCTGGCAAAAATGGGAGGGAGCTGGAGCCACAAAAATACCAGAGTCAACAGAGCCTGAAGCCAGGGCACCTCTCTCCAAATGCTAACTGCATTTAGGCTGCTTCACCTAATTTAGTCCTATAAATCTCCATACACTTTTAGCTCACTTTATTAATCTGCACTCCAAGGATGCAGAGTAGATGGTTTGAAATGATGGCTTCATTGTTCTTCTGCTCTGTGCACTCCTCAGATAGCTTCACTTTGATGTGAAATTCAGCCTCAAAAACAAACTGCTCCAACAACTCTTTTAATTGCTCTCCAGTAAATTCCCCTTAATCCTCCTGTCCCAGGAACTGTTTTGTGTTAAACCATTGCTCCATCTGCGTGTGAGAAAGGAACCGCTGTCCTTGGCTGTGCAGTGAAAATGACTGACTGCTGAGCAATTAGCTAATCTCCAGGATAGGGATGTTTCACTAAACACTCTTTCATGCTGGATTTCGGAGGAAAAGAAGATTTCTGTAGGTTAGTCTTCTGGCTGCTTGAAAGAAACAGTAAATAATAGCCTTTCTGCAAATTTCCGCTGATCCTGACTTCACAGACACGGTAGCAGGCTAAAGCAAAAGCTTCCCACCAAGTACATTTTAATTTTGCTTTTGTATCTGTATTCACACAGACTCTTCCTAAGCAACTATAGAATTGACTTGTAAAAAAGATGTGAAGATCTCCAATCCAAGTAACAAAGTAGTGCTGCTTCAAGGAAATGAGAATTATTTCCATGATGTTGAAAAAGCCCTTTTAAGGGCTATTTAATGACATTTTACGTGCAAGGAAGAGGTTAGTTCTCTTATCGTGACTTAATAAAGATCTCTGTCCCCCAAGCTGCTCATCTAAAGAAAAATCAGGACACCTAAGGAGGGAGAGACCCTTCAGAAGAACACAACAACAGCCACTAACCGATTTCCCAAAGCCCAGAAATTCCATCATCTCTTTACTGCTTGCCCTGTGGTTTAGAAATTGATTACTGTGGGTCAAATTTTAATCTGGTTCCATTTCGTGTCTGCAATCAATTCTCCCAGCACCTGAGTACTCTTGCAGAGAGACATCTGTGCATGCTGGCAGCCAATTAGGCTGATCTGCATTTGTGAACAAGCACGAATATTAAGAAGAAAGTGGTTGAGAGTTTGACCCATCTACTTCATACTTGGTATGGTTTTGAAGTCATCCTGTTTTCATTTAAAGCGTGTCTGGATGGGAGAAGAAAGGGAAGAGAAGCAGGCAGGGATCCAAGCCTCGTTTGTCACATCCCCAGAGCATCGTGGCCAAACACACAGAGCAGCAGGCTGGGATTCAAGGGGATGGATTATCCTGCTGGCCTGACCTCCAGCCAAGTGGGAAGTCCTGTACAAATCACACTGTCTCTTCGTGTCTCCATCTCCCCCAGCGTAAGAGAGGATAATAACACTGCCCTAATTTCCCCAATTAGCTGGAAATCCCTCTATCACTCCCAACTATTTACAACCTAGAGACAAAAATCTCATGGCTGACAGCAGAGAGAGGTCACTGTGCTGGCCTGTTGCCAAAACTGAGGCAGTTCATTAAAAAAAACAGCCATTAAAAATATACATAGATTTTCTCAGGGTTTCAGCTCAAGACCAAGGGCCCAAGGCACTGCTGCCCTAAGGCATTTAGGGCAGTACAGGAGGGGTGTGCAGTGCCACACGAAGTCCTGTCCTCATCCCCCGAGACATCAGGCCTTGATGAAGGGTACTGACACCTACTGACACCTGCTTTGCAAGGAGGGATCAGCCACATCACTCAGCTTGAGTGAGGGACATGGATTCTTCAAATGGTGTGACTGAGCTGAGGAGTCAGATTTCCAAAAGAAATGCCAAAGCCTCTTCCTCCCTTGGCACAATTATGCAGATTTACACCAACCACAAGAGCATTATCTGAGAGCAGCTCAGTCTCCTGAACCAGGAGCTTTTCTGCTCTTTCAGTCACCCAGGCCTGAGCACCTCCTGCCCAGAGATGCCTCCTTCTCTCTGTACCCCGGGGGGAAAACAACACGTGGATTTCCTATGGCTGCAGGAAATGTTGTATCTGATGTCTGCTGGGCCCTGTTTTTCTGCTTGGAAAGGGATGCTGAAGAAGGGCCCTATGCACCTCTGGACATGGGGAGCTTTGCCAAGGTTTTTAAATGAGACTCTGGAATTGGAACTGATCACTACTTTTTGCTGCTTTTCCCTCACTATTTTCTGTTTTCTCTGCTTTAACCCAGCAGCAGATGCTTTAGCACGGTGCAGAACAGCCAGACTCAGAATGATTTCTCCAGTACTACCCAAGTCAGCAAAATGCACCTTCCACACACAAAATTATTTCAATCGATAAATCAGAAAGGCTACTTTATTTATGCATTTATGGTGGTTTTTCAACCAGGGTCTGTTGCTGCTTGGCCTTGTTTAGGATCAGTTCATCTCAGAGTGAAGTATTGACCTGGGTGGCCTCAGAAGGGAGTGAACTGTGACCATGGTCCGACACACACAGTCGCTCCTGTGGGGCTCCTGTCACTACTGGGAGCAAAGAAGCCCAGCTTTAGTCTCCTAATTCCTTTTCAGGACCCTAAATCTTACACTGGATTCAATAAAAAGATGAAATTGGACCAGGCAGCTGAAATAATACATTGAATCAGAGTCTAATTTGTTTTCTGTATAAACAAAGAGTTGGTTAAACATGGGGAAATTGAGCAGAGGACAATTTGGGTATAAATGCTGCAGTGTAGCTATTACTGAGTAGCATCCCATGGGGACACCTGTTCCCTCTCACTGGTTAGGTTTATCCACTTTGGGATTTAAACTCAGGCCTTTCTTCACTCCATAACAACTCTCCCATATAAACAAGTCTAACCTGGACTGGTCATTTGGTGGGTGAGCCAACTACTTGTAGACATGCTCTTGATGGAGAGTATCACATATTCATCTCTCCTTCCCCCTTCTCTTTTCTTCCTTACGAATACAATTATTAGAAAGAGCAAAGGGCAAGCGAGGTATTTCTCCTATTTCTTTTCCTGGCATTAAGGTGGAGAGAAGAGCAGATTTCTCTTGCTGGGCTTCCTTTCCTTCCACCTTGCAGACGCTTCTTTCTTTGTATATCACAGAAATCCCGCAAGGAGGGAAGCCAAGGTACTTACAGGGGCTGTGGATTTCCAGACCTTGGAAAAGAGGAGCCCTGCAGAAGGCTAAAAAGCCACACTCATTAGACCCAAGGTCTTTCACTGCATGTGGAGGAGAATCCCAGCAAAGACAGCCTCCACCCACCCCAACGAGACCATCTCCTGACTTTCAGAGAACCCCACTGATGTAAAGAGGTGGTGACGTGTGGCACCACGTGGTGCACTATGAGCACACTGTCACCACCAATCCTGCCAGCACATCGCCATTGGGTACCCCAGGGCTCAAGAGTTGAAGGGAGCTTCCCAGTGCCCTCCAGCCCAGCTGTGGGGTGCTGCACTCACCGCCAGACAGTGACCCCTCAACGGGACAGTTCCCAACCCGATCGGGCAGGCTGGGACCTTGCAAACTTGTATCGATCAGCCACCGGATCAATATCTGCTATTGGCACTGGCCTAATGAAATGTCAGTCAGCAGCACTGCCAATTGATCCAGGCTCGTCTCTGCAGCAGATGAGCTACTGTCTGTGCATTTTACTATAGATGATTAAAAGAAGAAACTCCACAAACAAACCCAGCCTCCACTTTGCCCAGCATCTCCTCAGAGGGATGTGCTCCTGGGAAGGGATAGGAAACACAGTTCAAAGCCTCCAGATGACAGCAGGGTAGTTTGAGCTTGGGGCAGGCTGCACCAATGGTGAAAAAGCACCAAAAGACTTCGCAAGCTGCTCTTCAGCATGATTTAACTTGGAGCAGGAAATCAATAATCAATAATAATACGCAGCACTAATCTGCCACTCCCCTTTTGCTGCATTGGAGGAGGCTGGAATTACGCAGCTGCCACTTGTGCCAGGGGCCAACACCAGGGCACAGGGAGGTCATACTCCACTTGCCCAGGGTCACTGAGCTGTTCAGTGGATGAGCTGGGGGGATGGAACCAAGGTTTCCAGCCCAGAGCCCCTATAGTAGGAAAATCCATAGTGCAAAAACATTAAACATATAGTTATCAGAAGCAAAAGAAAATTATTAATATAATAACGACCTTTCTTTTCACTGCTGTCCTGTCCGGCATGTAGAGTTCTGGATTTGAACTAATTGAGAGGGCTCAGCTTTAATTGTAGTTAATTGCTGAAATTAAATCCAGACCAGGACAACTTACTGCTGTTCAGGTTTGTGTTGGAAGAGGGGTGAGGAGGGAGGTAGAACTATTTCTGTTTATTTAGTGACAATTTTCAGAAGGTCTTGCTTTTATTCCAGTGAAAAATGTCAAAATTTTCACATTTGGCTTCCAGCCAGCCCTACTTGTGACAGACCCAGTGTTTTCTGCATACCCTCAGCACAAAGCTACACAGAACACAGGCACAGAAGATTTGCAGAATTCTTGGTTTTTTTCTCTGTGTTTTTGCCTCTTATTGCTTTTTGCCTAAAGACTAAATGGTCTCAATAAATGCCTAAGAGAGTCTCTCCATTTACAAAGTAATACATCAGCAAAAGAATTGCAAATTGTTCCCCAAATGTACTACTCTCTCCTGTCTGCTTTAAGTGGAAATTTAAATTAATTGGAATCATTATGGCTTTCTTTTTTAACTTAAACATTACTGTACCAGACTATAAAGTGCCTGAAATGTAACCTGAAGTCTTCAGACCTGAAAAAGTGTTTTGCAGCTGAAAGCCTGTTGATTTTTTTCCAGCTACATCCACTGGTCCAACAAAACGTAACACCCGCTGCTATCAGCCTTGCTTCTGACATTGAGAGCATTCCACCTGGCTTTCAGAAACTGGTTTTATATGGAATGTGCCACCAGCTACTCTGCTCACTTCATCACTTTCAAAGGTTTTGTTGATTTATTGAAAAGCTTTTATAGCAGGAGCTTCAATTAAAACAATGCACTTCCACTGCCACGCGATGCAGAACACCATCGGTTTTGTTTGGAAGTGGCAAGTCAGAAATGAAGAAATAATTTAAAAAACCCAAATGGAAGGGACAACGGGCAGCCTCTGCACCTCGAAGAGCCAAGACATCACCTTGTATTACAAAACAGAGAGGTAAAACATGCTGCTCAGCCACTGTCAGACACTCCTCACCTGAACCAGGGTAGTAACAGAGACCAATTTAGTGGGGAGATCACTGACTCCAGATTCAAGCTAACTGAAAAACATGGCAGTATTCCTGACTGGAGCAGACTTAGACTGGTGGATGGGTGGTCATTTATTTGTTTCCTATTTGCTTCTAGATCCCAGTCAAGGACCTGATCTTTTGGGGTTAAAAGTGAGGGCCTGCCTATGCCACACCACGAGGGAGGGCACCAGGACTCCTGTTGCCCCACAGCAGCATCCCCCTGCAGAAAGGCAGGATCCAAGAGGATGGAGCAAGGCTCTTCCTTTCCACAGACCTTTTGGGTGAAACCCAAGCTCAAATGGCTGCTGACCCTATCCCAGTGCCTACCTTACCCATGGGATGCCCTGCAAACAAAGCCACAGAGACGCTGCCAGGGAGAACGAGCTGGGGCAATTCAGCAACTCACACCTCTGCTTCTCAACTCAGAGACACAGCACAAAATCCACTGGCAGGGTAACCTGGCAATTATTTTAATTTGAAATCAAGACTTGGAAAGGATTAACACCTCTGGAAAGATGGGGTCAGCCCACTGCATAATAGATGTGACATAACTCAGTTAAACCATTGGGAAATCCAAATCTGACAGGAAAAGAAGACCAAAAGGTTATTTAAACTTTTAAATATCTACTTCATTTAACTCTAGAAAGCTTGGTTAAATAACCTTTAAAAGTATCCCTGGGATTCTTCAAGTGAAACATCTCACCCAGTAAGAGCTAGGCTTTTCCCAATGGGAGTTCCCAGTTGGCAGTGTGTGATTAAGGAGTGCTGGCTGTTGGAACATTCTGTAATTGCCTTTAATATGATGACAGCCACTGCTTCAGTGGGGAGGAACCACTTGAGGAGGAAAAAAAAGACCCAAGACATAAGCATGAAAACATCACCTCTTGACAGAGTATCCCATCAAGAAGAAATATACCATGAAGAGGATGTGCTACATTCACCTAAAACTTCTCCCTTTAGCCTTAAGTGGCTCGTGTGGAGCTGCCACTAAGGGTGCTTTAGCTCAAGAGACTGAAGGAATTACAGTTTTTCAGAGGCATCTGTAATTGTCAGCAGAGCAGGGGCCTTCTACTTACAGCATAATCAAACAAAATTAATTTTTAGAGAGCAAAGACCCTGTTTCGATGATGTTGCTGACGTCTCCAGGTACTTGAATCCACAGCAGTGAAGAGCTCTTCCTTTCTGGGGCAGAAAGTCAAGGGAAATCACCCCCAGCTGGGAAAGCCTGGAGAAGAGCTATCCACCAGCTAGTGAGCTTTCCACCAGAGCACCGAAATCTGGCATCAGCCACGGGAAACTTCAGCGTGCTGCTCCCTGAAGTCACTTGTGCAGAGATGAAGTCGCTGGTGACAGTGGTGTCAGAGCCACTCGTGGACAGCACCACTGGGCTGCCTACCTGACAAACAGGGAGGATGAAGTGCTCTCCCTGTCCCCAAAGGGACCATTCCATGTTTTCCCTACTCAGATGATGTGACTGGGGAACTTGGCAAGGGGTGACACTGCGCAGCTTTGCGCTTATTTCTGGAGGGTACCCACAAGAGGAAGAGGCAGCACAGAAGAGTTAACTAGTGGGGTTATGGGGATGGCACACACAGATGGTGTGGTGAAGAGCCATTTCCTTCCCATTTGCACGCTGACTGCATTAAATCAATCCCTGGGCTTTCCTGGCAATAAGCTAAGGCTGTGCTGTGAAGGATTTCAACGATCTGACCATACCCCAGTTGTGGGTATTGTTCTATTGGGTCCCCACACTTCATCAACTCTTGGGGAAAGCTCTTTCCATTTTTTTCACGTGCTTCTTGGTGATCTTCCCTAATATCTGTCTCACAGCCATCACCTCTCTTCTAGATGTGGATCTCTGTAAAGCTCATCTGCACTGTTTTATGTTCCTATCCATGTACTTAGGCACTGACACAGGATGCTCCTTAGGGGCTGAGCCTGCTGTTTTTGCTGCCTTAGCTTATCTCATTGCTCCAGACCTAAACAAATTAGTTTGTAATCCTCAGTATTGTATACTCTGGCAAATCTGGCTTTAAAAGTGATCAGAAGTGACCTCCTCATGTAAAATTGGAGTCAATCCCCTCTTCCTGTCTGGGGCTGGAAGAAAACCCTGTACCTGCACAAATAACAGGTCTTTGCAATCAATAACATTGATGATTCTGTATTTCCCTAATTGTGGCCATGCTGCACCCTGTTTACACACCGTTTGCATTGTTTTCTAGCGCTCCCTGTGCACACACAATTAATGAAACACCAGCTGGTGCAGGATAAACACTGCTGCAGGGATGCAGAAAGACACTACACAGAAGTACAGATCTCTACCTCTGCTACTTTCCATCTCAGATGCTGGGTTTGCCTCCCAGAGGTCCTCCTGAGCTCAGAAACTTTGGCTAAAGCATCTCCCTGGTTTTCCCTGATTTGATTTTTTTTCTGGTGTCTGAAAAATCCTGCTAACCCTAAGCCTCCCACACAAGACAGCAGTTCCTCTTCTCCCAGGAAGGGCTTGTCCAGCAGGTTGACTCTCCTCAGTGGGGTTTGCCACTCGCCTTAGATGCTGGGGGATGCCTACAAATGTGCAACTGTGTCAGATGTTAAGACCATGAAGGTGCTCAGAGGGCTGGAGCACCTCACCTATGGAGACAGGCAGAGACAGTTGGGCTTGTTCAGCCTGGACAAGGCTCCAGGGAGACCTTAGAGCCCCTTCCAGCACCTAAAGGAGCTATGAGAGAGCTGGACAAGGACTTTTGACAAGGGCATGTAGTAATAGGACAAGGGGAAATGGCTTTAAACTGCCAGAGGACAGGTTTAGATTCGATTTAAGGAAGAAATTCTTCCCTGTGAGGGTGCTGAAGCCCTGGCACAGGCTGCCCAGAGCAGCTGTGGCTGCCCCATCCCTGGAGGTGTTTGAGGCCTCGTTGGATGGGGCTTGGAGCAACCCGTTCTGGAGGAAGGTGTCCCTGCCCATAGCAGGAGGGTGGAATCTTTAAAGTCAAACTAACCCAAACCATTCTGTGATTCTGTAATTCTGTGTTCCACCCACGGGGCAGGGCTGATCCATGGAGCATCTGCCCTCAAGAAGGCCAGCAGGGCTGAAGAAGGCTATTGGGGGTTTTTCAAGCCCAGTCTCTGTCACAGAAGATTCCTCACCATCCCTCTTAGCAGCTCCCTGACATGTTGGAGTGACTTTGAGCCCACCTGGTCTGGCAGGAAGCTCTTCACAGGACACGTTACCAACGGACCAAAGGGCAAACAGTGCCTTTGTTCAAAATTTGTGACAAATGCTTTAAGTCATGGCTGATGGTTCATACAGCCTAGCCAGGCATCTGTTTGGTACATTAATGCACGGCTGCACTGAGCTGGTAAATTATTATTCATGTACTTTTGTAGAACATCTTGAGGTTGTTGGCTGAGTCCTTCACTAAATGGGAACAGGGACAATTATTCACACATGAAAAACATGCGTGATTCAGTTCAGCCATTTACATTTCTACTGTGGCCTTCCTTGGCAGGATGGCTAATACAGCCTGGGAGAAGGATGGGCATTCATAATTGAGCTGCTCTGACCAACAACTGTTCCATTTAAAAATGGGTTTGCCTCAGACACACGATGGAGATGGAAATTCACTACAATGGCACGGAGTCAGGAAGGCAGAACTGGTGAAAACAGTGAGGTGAGACACAGAAATCAACTACTGAGATGACAGGATGCTCTGTCAAGGTCAGGGAGTCAGAAAAGGAAAACTGGAGGTCTGTGCACTGAGGGGGAAGCAATGGGCCACAAATGGAAAAGCAAATTTAATCATAATAAAAAGGCTTCATTTCATCTGACCAGTTAGGAATATCCTGGTTAGAAATGGCTGTTCTTTGCTGCTGTCATCTGCTGGTTGCTTAGGTCCCCATTTTCACATTTTTAAGAGAGTGTGAAGTGTTTTAGGCTCTCAGAAAAAGCCAGAGCCTGTTCCTGCTGTAAAAGGAGTGTTGTTCATAATAAAAAAGAGGACAGTGGACTGCTTCCAAAGGGATATGTACTCACAGAGCACGGAGAGCTAAGTCCCCTGCTCTGGGGGCACAGTGACTGATGGAGATTTAATGTAGGAAACACTATACAGAATCCTTTTGGCAGCTGAGACAGCTTTGTGGAGTACTAATAAAAAAATCTGAAATTCACCTGAAAGTCAAGGGGGAGGTCCCAAAGTTCAAAAGACCACTGACAGTTTAATTAATGGGGTTGAGAGAATGACAGACTTTTATAACTGCTCACACTATGCTCCTTTTTTTAACAGTAACCTACATCTGAAAACTGTATGATGGTTTTCTTATCTTCAGGAAGGGAAACAAATTAGGAGTAAGAGCTGTGAACACTGAGAAGTAAAAATATGGGGAAAAAAACCATGGATTAATAATATATATTCCTTCCTAAACACAAAGATTATTTTTGCCTTTCAGCAAGTTGCTCAGAAGTGCAATAATAGGGGACTCAGCTTATTTCAGGTGCTTCCCAGCATCTCCCTGTCCCTCCTGACAGCTATGCCCACCTCTGGCACATCCAGCCACTGGCAGACAATTAAAAAAGGCATAGTCAATCAGCCATCATTAAGTTGAAAGTGACAGGCTGGATTTTATTTTTAACTAAAACTTGTAGGATTCATGCAAACTTCCCCACAGAGTTTCGCTTGCACTTTGTTTACAATTCAATACTTTCCTACATGCTCTGTAGAAAGCAGCTCCAAAATAACACTGAAAGCAAGGTAAATCTAGGATTTGCAGGGCTGCAATGATTATCACATGCTGAACCAGCATGTTTGGGTATTATTGCATCTGTGAAGTGTGAGCTGAAAATTAATAGATTAATGGATTTATACTTGCACAGAAAAGAAAGGCCTTACTCAGGGAGTTTTATTTAGCATTTGAGAAGCTATTTATTAATGTATTTACTTATTTGAGGAGCCCTTCTGTGCAAGTCAAGGCAAAAACCTGTTCAGAGAGGGTGAGGGAATAATAAATAAAATCAGTGCTATCTCCGTTGCAAAACTGCTGTGAAATTGTTACTGGTCATTTCCAGACAGGTCAAAACAGACCCCATTTTGGGCAGAGCCAGAAAACTCCCACTTGGATGAATGCTAAAGCCCTGCCTGTGCCTGGTGAAGCCTATGGGAATCCATTGATACGATCCCAATGAACAGGCAGAAGTTCTCTTTCCCCAGCCAGGGCTTTGGGTGCATTTTTACCAGCATTCCCAGCCTTGCAGAAGTAAAGGTCAGGGAACGAGAAGCCTGGGGTAGAAACTCGTTTTTATATCTGCAAGTCATGCTGTGCTGTTACTAAAATGTGCTGGTGTTCAGCTCCAGGAAGCAATGACAGAATTAATCACCTCAGCTTTTTAGCACTTCCCCCTTTTCTTGCAGTTATCACGCTGAAAAAGTTGTAGTTCTACACAGGAATTAGGCTCAGCAGCCCATGTAAGAAGAAATCCATTGCTCTGGACTAATTGCTTGAAGGGGTGTGAGGTAACAAACAAACCTCTTTCCCCACTTTCTCTGCAAGTCCTGCCTGATGGTAAAAACTTTCTTAACTGGAAATCAGAAGTGAAATGGAAGTGTTGCTTCCCATTGCACCACGCACATTCCCTCCCCTTCCTCTGCAGTGGGAAGAGATTAAAAGCATCAATTTTAATCGATGAGGGGAGGTGGACACAAAATGTTTATTTTTTAATATTTACTAGGTTAAAAATAGCAAACCTCTGATTTATTTTTTTATCAGCAGTCATGTCCTGTGCAAGCAATGCTGCCCTGAACTGATGTTAGCAGACAGCCTGCAGAAGGCTTTCAGTGTTAACTAAGGAGAATGTCTTAATTATGAGAGCCTTCTAAACAAGGAAACAGTATTAATTCACAAAAATCTCAATAGCAAATAATCATCAATCTGGATCTTCACTCTAACACAGCCAGTTCACATTTTTGTCTCCCTATGGATGCTGCCCATCCCTGACATTGCTGTTTAATGATCTTTCCACACACAGATGAATCACCCAGATTGCACTGCCTGCCTGAGGAAGGGATGCTCGTACCTTTCACGGGGGGAAATCAGCTGAGTGCCTTTAGCAACAGCTGCTGAGCCCCTGAGAGCATCACACCAGCACATGGGATTCTCTTTCTGCAGCCAGACAATGCTGTTCAGAGATCCTTGAAGGAGAAGTATGCTAAATTGCCTTGCATTTCTCAACAAAGACCAGCAGACAAATAACATAAAATGACCTTTTGATTTAGATTTAGACAGGGAAGTTACACATACAGGAAAAGAACAAGTCTACCTCTGTAATGCCAAAGGATTATCAGAATTGGGTTCAGTCCTGCTTTTAACAGAGTTGGTGATTTGTCTCTTGCTCCTACAGAAGCATGGTCAGGACATCTGAGAAAGGTATTTAACTCAGAGATTATATCCAGAATAGAATATTGGCCTGCTGGTACCCTGGGGGATTAATGTGGCTCTGAAACACTATTAAAGATGAGAGTGCACTACTGGCTGATCTCTGCATCTGCCTGCAGTCCAAAGGCAAAACGTGCTCATCTAGACTGTGCTGTGAAACCATAGCACCCCAGACCTCCCAAAGAGAGGATATTTCAGTGGAAAGAAATCTACAACCATCACCTAATTCAATTGCCTGACCACTTCAGGGCTGATCAAAAGTTACAGACTGATGTTAAGGGCATTGTCCAAATGCCTCTTAAACACTGACAGGCTGAGGGCATCGACCATCTCTCTGGGAAGCCTGTTCCAGTGTTTGACCACCCTCTCAGCAAAGAAATGCTTCCAAATGTCCAGTGTAAACCTTCCCTGGAGCAGCTCTGAACCATCCCCACACACCCTGTCGCTGGATGCCAGGCAGAAGAGATCAGCACTTCTCTCTCTCCACTTCCTCTCCTCAAGCAGCTGCAGAGAGAAATCAGGTGACCCCTGAGCAGTTTCTCAAGAAATTTCCAGGCCAGGACCACCAATCAGCAATTTGGACAAGGTCACTTTGTTTGAAGGCTTGAAGTGAGCTCTTCTGACCCATGCACATTCAATGTACAAGTCTAGACACCATCAGAGGTGGTACTAGATATAAATCAGTGAAACAGTCCTTTAGGAAATATCGTAATGGAATATTAACATATCTGAAGAGAGCTGTGAAGGCAATAAAGCTAAACAATAAAAACCTTAAAAAAATGTCTAAAGTGGAAGTTTTTTCAAGCATAAGGGTGGCTGCAGAGTCTGCCAATATGTGAACAAAATAAAACCAAATTGATTTTTGAGGGTATAACTTATTTGTTCTATAATCATGCTGAACAGTCACTAAAGATAAACTATAGCTATAGGACTTAATTTTCTGGGACTACATGGTCATATAAAAGAAGAAAAAACCCAGCCAACTAAAGACCAGAGAGGGAGAGAAAAGGCCTGATAGAAGGACAATGCTCTGACCCCTTTCCAGGTAAGCAAGTCACTCCCTATGACTGATCAGGACAGAGTGTGAGCACCAGCTGGGGAAGTGCAAACAGCTCTGAACTAAGCTGCTGTTAATTGTGAATGGCTTAATTCAGAGCTCCAAGCCTGTGAAAGTCCCCAGGGTCACCAGAACACAGATGACCTTCAGGGGCAAGGGCTGATACACCAAGGGATGCTCTCTGCCTCTGGCATTGCTTCTGCATCAGGACACTCACTGATAAAGCACACCATTGGGAGGGTCTTGAAAAAGAAAATAGGGATCAGGGATGAACCTTGGGACAACCTTCACTTTTAGGACACGTGAATGCAGAATTCAACTTAAAATAAAGCTTTTCCAAAAACCATGTGACACAGGAACGACGAGTGATTCAGTCAAGAAACCACATGCGATGCATTAAAACCTCAAGCAAGAAGAGGAAGGCAATTTAAAAAGAAATTATTCTAATCTGAAGGAAAAAAGGAAAATAGGACGTGTGTGTTAACACAGTCTGATGGCCTCACCCGCTAAAAAGCCCCAGAGATTCAATGTGCTGGAGGTATTAGATAACATCAGCTGCTCACAGTGTTGTCCCTGGTTTTAAGAGCATCGCAGGGAAAAGAGCTGAGCTTTCCCAAATGGGATTTTGCTGCCTTAAAGGCACTCATTTCTCCTCACATCTCCTTGGCTCATTCTCAGCACACCTTCCAGGAGCAAATGCACCAGAGGTCACACACGAACAATTGTCCTCTTCCCTGGCTGCTCCTGACTCATTCCTTTAACACAGCTCATTCTGCCAATGGTAGAAAACAGCAGGATGTGGCTGTGTACCTTAAAAGCTGTGGGGGAAATCTTTCCTGTACTGAAGCACAGGAGAATTCTGGCTGTGATTTCAGCAGGGACAAAATTTCATCTGAATTTTTCCCTGCACTTGCACAGGCTGTGTTAGGCTCGCAGTTCAGTGGAGGTGCTACATTAGATGGTGCAAATGGAAGCAATGATGAGAAAAGGAAAAAAAAAAAACAACTTAAAAATATTTCAGCTGAACAGTTATTTTCTGTGGGAGCACATTGGGGAGCTTGATATAGGTCTTCCTTCCTGAATTTTGACCATCAATAAAATGTATATTTATTTATTTATACGGACAGCTGTGGAGCCAAACAAGGATTGTTGGCAATGACACTGAGCAAGAACAGGATGTGGCTGGAGCAGGGGGCCATATGGAGGTAGGGCAGCACTTTTCCAGGAGAAACATCCTTGTTCTGACTCCTGGAGGTAAACACAACATGGCACAGCACAAGTGCAGAAATAATGTCGAGAAGTGGGCATGGACCATAGCAGGGGATCAGGAGCAGCCAAGACCCTCAAAGCCCTCCTACCCAATTCCAGAAAGGTTTGGAAGAACAGATTGTGCATGATAATTAAGTTGCATAAAAAATGAGAAACTTACCTCCAGGGTGGGGAAAACCTATCTATAAACAGGTACCCCCACAAAGCCTGAGCATGTGTGCACCCCATGACCCTGGACACCACAGCTGGATCAATGCTGGAGCCAGGACTGGTCACCTCTCTTCCTCCCTCTTCTTCTGCTTGCTCTCTTTCTTCCTTTCATCCTTTCATTCATCTCTCTCTTTCTCTCCTCCCTTTCACCCCACTCCTTTACCCAGACCCCACTGCTGTGTGCTTATATGGGGAGATCAGGGACTAACTTATAACATTTCCCATGCCAAGTGTGTAATCTACTAATACAACTTTGCCAGCTTTTGCAGCCCCCCTGACTTCTGTCATTCCTTTCAACCCAAGGTTTGCCCCATGGGTGCTCACTTCCCTTTGAAGGTGGGATGCCACAGACCCTCCTAGAAATCAGTCATGACTCCTCTCCTCAGGCCAAGCTCCATGGCTCAAGCTTGCAGAGAGACTCCCCTCCAGCTGTGTGAAATCTTGAGAGGCACTTAATGAATTAGATATTATTAATATTCCCTTCCAGCATCAGAAGGCAGTAATTAACTCTTTGAAGGCTCATCCCAAACCCTGCTTTATTACTCAATCCTCAGAGGCAGCTGTGTAATCTCATTGTGATTTTAAAGAATATCTTCACAGAATAATTATTTTCCTTGTTTGAAAAAATAAAGAAAGAAAGAAGTTCAAAGTCCTGGTTCTGCCTTGGACTGTGCATTAGTGATGTTACACATGCTGTAAAGATTTCAGAGCACAAAACATGATATGCTGCAATACTTTTGCAGCAGATGCCCTAAGGAGGTCATTCAACATGCCAGGCTCTAAATGTTATTTGGGAGTGAGAAAAACATTATTTTCCCACTTCAACAAGACTTTCACTTCCCTGCCGTGTGGAAATAACCTTTTGTGCTCAGTGCTATTATTAATTTATTAGCCTTTTGAACATCTAAATGTTTTGCAGCCTATTGACCACATCAAAGTGCTGGCTGAGGGACAGGGCAGCACAAACACATTGTGTGTGCCCCCAAATCCATGTGTGTGTGTTTCAAAGAGCAGATCTGATGCAGGAACACTTCTGCCTATACATTTCTGACAGTGAGAACAGCCATTTTCCCGTGCACAAACCCACAAGGAGCGTATTTATGTTATAATTAAATGCCAAACCTTATGAGTGATGACTATGTAGAAAAAGCACTAAGTATATATTTCTATCGAAATCAATTAAAGGGGGCAATGATTTTCTTTCCATTTAGATCACATGACGCCAGCACAAGCTGCTGCAGCACAGTAGAGCTGCCAGCCCAGGCTCCCTGCCTGAACAACTGCTTTCTGTCCACCTGAGGGAACTGTCCTGGATGGCACCGATTTTCCTCAGGGATGAACTCACCGCCAAACGCTTCTGTGATTCCCAACAGGGAATCACGTATCCTTCCAGCAGACAGGAGGTTTGAAACAATCCCGTGAATAACTTTATGTAACAGGACTTAGATTGTGTCCCTGGTGTGGAACGTGGCATGATCTATTTTGTGCCTAGGAACAAAACACAGGATTTCTGCAAAGCAGGCTCTGGCTCAGCACCTCTCACTGCAATGCCAGGTTGTTTCCAAAACAGTTATTGACTGAAACTGTGGGAGATGGGAGGAGTTCATCCGAAGTTCCCGAGGTATTTAAAAGTTAGTGATCATGGACTCTGCCAAAATTGAAAGTGGGCAGTTTTCCCAACCCAGACTGGGCACTGAAGAGGGGCCAGATGATTTCCTCCTAGAGGAGCCATTCCTCATGGGCTGGGAAGGTGATTGGTGACCACCCTGGGCATCATCACCCAATTTTTAGTGAAATGAACTCCACTCTGTACGTCCCACATTGACATGGCCTTTACTTGGCTCTTCATCCACTCTCACCTACTGCCCACACATTCCCCTCACCAGCAATTCCTTTCCTTCTGCAAAAGCTAACATTTCTTTAGGAATACTGTTCCTTCTCACTTTGACTCACTGCCCCCATGGCACAGTCCATGTACCTAACACTGAGCTAAAGATCAGGTATCTCTAGTGGGAACTTGAGTTCCATGAATTTTTCCACCTGGTTGACTCCCTATGCCAGGACCCTGCAGAGAAACCAATCTTCCTTAAAAGAGGTGTGTGTGAGAGAAGCAAATCCATGACAACTCAGCCAGGAAGCCACTCCCCATACGCCTCCCTGGACTACAGAGCTGAACTCCAGCACACTGCCCTGTCAGGAAAAGCCATGTCCATGTTTTTCTCAGGAAGCTAGCTGGAGTGACAGGTTCATGGTTTTAAGAAGGAAAGAATGCATTTTGGTACAATGTACGTGGCATTATCCTGTCCCATGAAATCACCATCAGCAATGCCTGAGCAGAGCTGTCATCGCAGGGCTGTAGCTGGTGAGATGGCAAGGGGGGGATGCTGAAGTCAGGGCTTGGAGCGCTTCTTATCAACACAGAAATGATAAGCCAGAAACCCCGAACCAGCTTTGAAGCCCCAAAGCCCTCCTTCAGGTCTGAAGGGGAGCTAACAACCTTCAAGTTACAGGTAAGCTGACAAGCTGGAACCAAACCTGATTATAACTCAGCTCTTTCAGGCTGCAGCACAGACAGAGGGGCACTGTAATCCCATTGCATCTGCTTCCTGCCATGGGTATTTTGTGCCATACTTGGGGTATTAATGAGCCCAAGGAATGCACTGAAAAATGACACCTCCTCTGAAAGCAGCATTTGTATGATGCTCCAGTGGCTAGAGACAAAGCAGAGGTAAAAAAGTAATATTCTAGTTGTGTTGAACTCCTGCTACTGCAGAAGCTGAGATTGTCTTGTGAAATACTGAGGTAGCCTTGCTGCATTATTAGGTGAGATGCCCAAGGTACAGCTGCAGAAAAATGTGTTTCAGCAGCTAGAGGATCACAGTTAATGCTCAGTAATCTATAAATCATTGTTATGAGATTTCTCTATGCAAATGAAATTTATATAACCCTCATCAATCGTAAAAAAAACATAAAGACGAAATTTTGCAGCCGCAATGCGAATTAAAGAATCCCTTAACCTGTTTTCAAGATACGTCCTTATAGCTAATTAATTTTTAGATGGAGTGTTCTTTGAAAGAACTAATGGATAGTGAGCATTGCTGATTGATTATAAAATGAGCAGGAGGGTTTAAGAAGTGAGCTGTGAATGTAAAATCACTACCAAGCTTTATTAACCTTCCCATATTAAAATTCTAGACTATGCGACTGCGAGAAGCAGGTATTAACACAGTACCTTTGATGAGTGTATTTTATTTATTTAACATCAATAAATTTCTCTTAGTTGGTCTATGCCATGGGGATCCATCAGACTGTCCTCTGAACTGTGCCGTAGCAGGTGGAAGACTAAACACCACCTTTGAGGAACCCAGAATCTGGATTATATAACTTTATACACTTATGCAATGGGGGGGAAAAACCCAACAAAATGAAAACCAGCAACTATGAAGAAAAGGAAAAGAAATGTAATTCATATGTCATCCTGCCAGGACTGCTCTCCAGAGCTGCAAATCTATGGGGTAACTTTTATTGAGCCATCATTACAAACGGTGACAAGGCCACTCAACCTGCGAGGACCTGGAAACATCCAGAGGAAACGGGGGAGTGTTAAACACTGCAAACACCTGCCAGGGTGTGCAATCTCTTGGTGAGAGAGAGGGGAAAGCAAGAGCTGTGGCCTTACCCGTTTCCTCAGATTGCAGGTGAGGGTGAGGTTCCTGGAGAAGGAGTTGGCAAAAGCTGTGTAGAAGTCCAGCACTTTGAGCAAGGCTTCCCGTTTGATTATATGCAAATCGCAGTAGGTCAGAGCCCGAACGTTGGCGCACGCGTGGGCCAGGCTGGTTTCCTTCCAGAAGATATCACCAAACACATCACCTTTGCCTGGAAAACAGCAGGGCAGGTCTGTTAAAAGGCAACCCTTGGGCAGAGCTCTTCAGCACACAAATGATTTTTTCACAGTCTTCCACTTCCAATTATCCCAACATAAGATCCCAACTGCAAAAGCTAACAAGGGTAAAAGTTTTAAAAGTTGCTGAGGTACTTGAGTGTCCTTAGCAGTAGCCCCAGGTTTTAAAGGTATTTATAGATTGCTCTGTGAAGTGTCACAAAGCATAAGAGCCAGATTGTAAAGGTCTCCTTGTAGCTGAAGATACAGGTAATGGGTTTTTCAAAGGCTACTGAATATAATAAGCACTTAACTAATGTTCAGGTGATTGAATACTTCAGGTGTCTGTTCCCAAGTGATTTAGGAGTCCTGCTCTTACAAAAACCCTCTGACATCCATGCTCCTACATCCTCCTGGCTCTACAGTGCGATGGATGCAGGAGCCAGCTTCCAGGGCCCAAGGACCACATTTTTAATTCAGTGCAAGTGCCAACACTCCTTCTGAAAAACCCACCAAAAACCTTACTGAGACTTTTAATCTTTAAATAACCGTCTCTAAATCTTAAACACATCCAGAAGTCTAGTTCTAAACCCAAACTCATCCATTTAAGTAGAGGCTTAGGCTTAAGTCTGTATTTCAGTGTTTGCTGAGTAAGAAAGGGCTTGACAACTTAGACAGCTGCATGTACAAATACCTTCAACCAGAGGGGAAAACTACACCTGAAGGCTACTTCTGCACTGGCAGGCAGTGTAGCAGGACAGCTGATGCTGAAGACCTGCACATTTTGAGGACTCAGGACCATGGACAGAAGAGCTCCAAGAGCTGGAAGTGCTCTGACATAGCCCAATTTCCTTTCCTCTGCAAAAATCACACTTCTGACCCAGCCAGAACACCAGCAAGGGTGCAGACTGCAGAAATGCTTTCAGGTTTGGACCCTACGGTTGTTCTGAGAAGAAGTAGTGGCAGCTTCAATGAAAGAACACTGAAACATTCAAAAGCTGCCTGTTGCTGCCTGGCCATGAGCAGTGTGTGGTTTGTGGCTGACACCTCAAATCCTGAAGCATAAACAGTGGCACAAAGGGTATTTTTTGTTTCAGACACCCAGAGATATCCCAGCTCTTTATTTTAGCAGTTATTAAAAGGAAACTAAAATCAGTCAGTCAGTGGCTATTGATTCCAGGTACCTCAAGCAGCCCCTTGGTAAAGGTTAGTGATTTTATAGTTTGGGGGGAAAAAAAAGTAATACATTGTCATATTTCCTCTTTTAAGAACTCGTAACATTTTGCTCAACTCTATTTTGGGAACACAGACCAGAGTGACAATTTATCCACCCTTATTACTTTTGGGGGTCAGAGGCTCTATTTCTCTATTTCCATTTCTGCTTCAGGAATTGTATGCAGTAAAAGATATCTAACATTTCTCAGGCAGAGTGAAATAAAACGTGCAAGTGCTTATCTTCATTTCTCAGTTTTTAGTTTCTAAAAAAGTCTCTATAGCAGAATCATCCTTTAGAAAGGTTATAACTGCATCTCATTGAACTGCTTTTAATTTTACATATTTTGATGTAATTAAAATTAACTACAATACATAACACAGCTGGTATAATTTATAAAACAAGGTTGTTTAAAATGTTTTCCTTAATACAGAGCATTTTCTAGTAATACTATAATTTATCCAACGTACTGTTTTGAAATTACCTTTTGCAGTTAATTGCCCTTGTCTATACTTACAGTTGAAAACCCAGTTTACAGTCATACTCAGCACAGTTACATAATTTATAGAAAACAGACCATTTCTGAAATGCATAAAATTGCTTAATGGATTTGCTCTCTGAGGTGGACACAGGACAGAACCACGTCCTGCTTTCAGTGCCTGCAGAATGCAGCTAAAAAGACAGAATCCTACAACAGGCACTATTATGGTTTTCCTACTGAAATGTGAGCCAACCACTTGTTCTCTTTTCAATTTTAAGCTAATACACAGTTAATTTAAGTCAAGAGGTTGAAAGCAGTGGATGCTCACCCCAAAACTCTGCACAATGTTGTATTACAGAATCTGTACACAAACCATGGATAAATAAACCAATATTCATAAACTTAGGAAGATCTCATTGTCTTCACTTCAGCGTGGCAGGGAACTGCACTGGCTGCCTCAGAAAGGCTGGGACATGATGAACTGAATTTGCTCACTCTTCCATGAGCCATCACTCACTGGATTTGAATGGTAAAACTCTAAACTCTTCTTCCATTGTGGTTTATACTCTTCTGAAAGTATGAAATCTTGGAAGCTTTTAAGAGTTCTTGAATTTGACATCTCTCATACACACTTCTGAGCTTATTTGCTGGTTATAAATGTGCTACGGAACGTACAGAATGAAAACAAAACCCACCAGATTCTCCAAAACAACGTGTCTTTTTTCATAAATACAGAGATTAATGTACTATACTTTATCCCTATTAACTGTAGTTCACTGTGCAGAGAGAGGTAATTATTCACTCAGGACAAGATTAGATTTTAGGAAAAAATTCTTTACTCAGCAGGTGTTGAGGCACTGAACAGGACACTCAGAGAAGCTGTGGCTGCCCCATCCCTGAAGTGTTCCAACCCTGGCTGGATGAGGCTTCGAGCAGCCTGGTCTGGTGGAAGCTGTCTCAAACCTGAGAGTTAAATTTTACACACTGCAACTACATAAAACCAAAATTTTCAGAGCTGCAGAACAGAAAATTTAACTGGTAGGTCTGAAATACCAGCTACTCAGAGACACACGCAAGTATTTTTCACTTGCAAGGAATGTTCAGACCTCCAGGGAAAGCACTGCCAGGGCTGGGCTGGGAATACAGAGAAGCTGATGCAGCCTGCAATAATTTCCAAAGCCCCTCTCTAGAGGTTTATTGAGGCCTCAGCACGTTACCTCCCAAATCTGCACTGTCCTGAGTTCTGAACAGTCTTAATGCCCCTCCCGAATGGAAGCAAAGCTCTTGAAAGTCCTCCTGCCCCTGCTCTCACAGTGCCTAAAGCATCACTGGAAAAAGGAATGCTGTAAATTAGAGTAGGAACTACTTGCATACATTTTACACATCACAAAATAAAATAATCCTTTGGGTTAGAAAAGACCTCTAAGATCAAGTCAAACCATTAACCCAGCAATGTCATATCCACCACAAAATCATGCCCCTAAATGCCACATCTATAGGATTATAGAATCATTTGGATTGGAAAAGACTTCTAAGATCATAAAAATTTGGATTTTGCAATTGAAAGAACCATGGAAAACGGGAGGACATGTGAAGGTGTTGGTGACAGGCACAGTTTTGCTGAAATAGCTACACTGCTATCATTCTAAATCCAGAGTACTGTACAGAAAATGTACACATACATTCATTCATATTCACATAAATATATTTAGAGGCAATCATATGGTATGGAACTACATAGTAAGCCAGGGTATTTTTATGCACTATTCTATCTTTTATATTCTGATAACCCTCTCAAACAGATCTGGGGGGACAGATGTTCTCTGCAGCCTTACACCATGGACTGACCCGCCCATTTGTCAGACAGCAGTTCATGCCTGGACCTTTCAGGCAGAAAAAATTCTTAAGGGCTTTGTGGAACTCCCCAGGAGCTTGCAGATGGAATGAAAAAGTGCTTGAACTCGGAAACACTCTTGTTAAACAGCGCCTCAGAACCCACATATATATTTATGTAAAGACAACATTTATCGTTCTTCAGATGGGGACAGAAACTGAGCTAATAAATATCCTAGTAGACGTAAGAGCGTGATGGATCCTTTGGAAGAAAGTTTAGGCAGGCAGTTAAAGAATAAATTCTTGGTGGGAAATAGCACTGGATAAAAAACACATTAAGGGAACCAGGACTTCTTAAGGTGTTGAGGTGTTTTTCTGTGCAGTCTTAGCTATTAGAGCAGCTACCCTTTCCCCATTTTAAAATACCTCTAAAGCCTCACCAGTCACACTAGAAAAAGCTAGACATGACGAATGATGTTGGCTTTCCATCAGGATACACTCAAATCTTGCGCTGCTTATGAAAAGCAACGGCTGAGGTTGTCTCAGAATCAGTAAAACTGCATCATGGAGAGAAAATGTTCATGCAGTCAGCTCAAGTACCAATAATAACCATGAAGTGATGACAGCATGGGCACAAGTGGAGGTCAGTGACCAAACACCACGTTCCTGCAGCCATAATTACGTATATTGGTATCTATATTAATACAAACACATCTGCGTCTTATGTATCTGCAGTGAAACCTCTTGCTGCAGGTCAGACATGTCCCAGACTGATGTAGAAATCCAATGAGCAGGGACTGAATCAGCTCCTGTCACCCAGAGCAGCTCCAGGATTGTTCAGGGAGTAGCTCTGCAGCTCCTTACTGTGGGACACTGGGGCTGGTTGCACAGGTTTACAAAATGATGGGATATATTCATGGAATAAAACCCATCTGTGGTTGCTAAACACAAAAGATTTCCCTCTGGGTGAAATACAATTCAATGGAGGGTTGCAGAATATTCCGGGGAAGCATCACTGTTTCCTTAGTTCACCTTCCTACTGTCTCCTGCACATCTGCTGCTGACCATTTCTGGAGGCAGGCTGCAGGGCTGGCTGGATTCCTGGGCTTAGCAGAAGTTGTTTCTGCCTAAAGAGGGTATCTGGAGAAAGTGGGGGTGATGCAGTGGTGCAAATCCATCAGGTGCCCTTGTCATCTGGGACATCACTGTAAGCACAGCCCGAAATGTGCAGAGATGATACTAAACTGTGAGAGAGGTCTCCTTGCCCCTGTGAATGTTTTATCCTGAATTTCAGGTTTTTTTCAGGGGCATCCAGAAGGGCCAGAACTTCCTTGAAAATCAGATCAGAGCTGATCACTGAGCAGTGTAGAAATCCACCTCTACAGGACTGCACGTGAAAGGGCAGAATGATGGGAGAAAAGAGCATTTCCAGCATCTCAAGCACTGTCAAAACAGTCAGTAAAGCAGCAATAACAAGAGACTGTGCTAAAATCCAAGCCCACGCTGGCAAAGGTACTTTGCATTATTTAACACAGTGCAACCTTCCCCATCTGCACCTGGAAACACAAAGGAACTGACCTTTCTTCCAGCATTCAGGACTGCTGCAAGCAGAGCCCAAGGTCCATAAAGATATTCTCCCCTTATCTCTCTCACTTTTAGTGCAAGTATCATAGTGCCTCATATCTTGCTAGAAGCCCCGGCTCCTGGAGACAGGTTATTTCCATTTTGATTTTACGCAGAAATAAGTTTCTATCCTTCCTGACTGAGGAAATAAACCTGGAAGCATGACCATTCCTACCACCTTGAAAACTCATAAGGAAAATCAGATTGCCTCAAACTGTTAGTCTGATTTAAAAGAACTGTATCACACGATTTTTAAATAATTTTCCTCTTCTTTGCCGACAAGACTTTCGAGTTTTGGCAGTGAAGCATGCAGGTCTAATTCAAAAACATATCAGTTCAGTGAAAGGAATCTTTCTGACTCTGGAGGCTGTGGATCAAATCTGTAACACACTAGCTGGCACCAAATTAAGACTGATGTTTCTTATCATAATTAAGCATCATGCAGAGAGAGACAAAAATATATTAAATTTACAAAATAATGTGAAAAATGCAGGTTTGTCAGTAAGAACTGATGACACTTTTGAATAAGTATCAGTAGGACTAAATCTTACATGGCACTGCAGATGTCAACCCAGACCTGCAAGATCTGAGTGATTCCAAGGCACTGAAGAACCGCACAGTGCAGAGCAGCACGTCACATTCCTTCTCAGACCAGTAGCCCTTCAAGTGTTTTGCAAAAAATACTTTGAGATTCAGCACTTAAAAACCAGCCTGGATCACATTAATTATTTGAGTTCTGCCAGCTGAAAAAACCCAACCCTTTCCTCTATGAATCATTTTCCTCTTAGTTAATTTAGAGCTTTAACTCATTGGAACACAGGGGACTTTTCCTATGGATGAATTAGGACACAGCCTGTTCTGTAAATTGCTACCAGGTCCATGTTACTAACCTGGGGAAATGTTCACAATTAGTCTGCCTTGATTGGCTTCACACAAAAAACAACACAAAGTTCAGTATAAATTAACAAGAGCTGATTTGACACGGGCTAATTCTGCCACCTTCATTCCACCCAAGCAGAAACCCAAGCTGCAACTAAACTACTTAAAACCATGGAATTAGCCACTAATCCTATGAGATGGTACTGGACTAAAAGTTTTTCATGTCATAAAGTGCATCACATATGGTCAGTTTTGTCCTGCACAGAGCACATACTGTCTAGGCATGGAAATTCAAAGTGTTCATGCACGGATCCCAAAATCATATTACCAATGCCCACGGATGAGAGTTGTGGAGGTCCTGTGTCTCCTGCTCAGCTAAATGGGAGCTGCTACTTGCTCTTCCTCTAAAGACCTTTTCTCTGGGTGATTTTGTGGGACACTCAATCTTTTGATCTCTAAACACATGTAGCATTAAGAGCAGGAAAAGACATCCCTACTTTCAGCTGCCATACCAAACCCAAGAAGACACTTGCTTTTCTCCACTCCTCTGATACTGAATCATATACCCTGCCAGATCAAATATTTGGAAATAATTAACAAAGAAGACCTTTAATAAGGTCTGGCTTGTATAATAGCAATAAATCCAATAAACAACAGGTTGCTCTGGAATTATATGCAGAACATGATGAGAATTAACATGCAACACATAAAGGCAAATATCTTAACTGAACACATATGGGATCAGGACTCTAAGTACAGCTGAAACACAAACCATTAAATTTATATTCGTTCTGGCTTGACTATCAAAACTGAGTTCACTCAGCAGCAACCCCCACCAGGATTTCACTGCTCAATATATTTTTATCACTGTGCAGCTTGAGCAATATTTTTGATCAATTCCTACAATCAACAGCTGAATGCGGCGGGTCATTATTTTTCTGCTGAAAAAACTACTCCTTTAAACCTTGTTAATCAATATGCCCAGTTTAAGTTACTGCACAACTTACACAGCCAGCTGTGCAAACAGCAGGAACTGGAAAGCACCTTCCAGAGCCACTTGGTTGGCATTGCCACTTATGTGAAACTCCTCATCAGGAGCAAATTCAGGTTAATTGCAGCAGGGTGAATTATTAGGTGCCCTCTGGTAGCTGATGCTTCTTTTCATTAGCCTGGGGATTCCAAAGCCCTGGTCCTTCCTGAGACTGCTCACTGATAACACCTCCCTGTGCAGAGCAGTGGCAGTTAAATTGTTTACTCCTGCTTGAGATGGTGGAAAATTACTGATGTGCCTTCCCAGGGTCACCTCGCTCGCTGGGAAAGTTTAGATAATTAGAGACAAGGCTGTTTGCCCTTCTTCATTCTCCTGGCAACTGCAGATGAGTTATGTTCAAATGACTGTGTCTCCTTTTCCCCACTGTGGCAGCACCCCAGCTCTGCACACGGGGTGCTCTGCTACAGCAGCAGCCAGGACCTGCAAAAGGTGAGAGCCTGGCCTCCAGAAGGGGAGGGAACTAATGAGGGGAACATACTGGGGCACCTGGATATCTCCATTAATGAGACCTAAAAACCGCAGGTCTACAACTGGAGACATTCTCTTAGTGTTAGTGTTTCTGTAATGCTGATTACTGCAGCGGCTGGGCATTTAATTATCCACAAATGAGAACAAAATCAAACCCGGGGGGGGGAACAAAATGTCACAGTGCTGCAAGTTGCCCTGCCAATCACCAGGCTTCACCTCATTTCAAGCACAGGAAACACCAGAGCCGGGGCTGTTGAGCCAGGAAAACTGATGCTGAATAAAAGGATGGTTGTTCCACAAAAGTGTGAAAAAAGAAAAGCACCTGGATGAGATGCCGAGGCTCCTGAGGACACCGTTTCTACAGGCAGGGAGGCTGGAGCTGCCAACTCACCATGGCTGCGAGGGAAGGGAACATGATAAGGGAAGGGAACATGATAAGGGAAGATGGACAAAGAGAAAAAGAAGCAACATCGTGGAGTGATTCATGCCAGGACCTGAGGGAGGATGAAGCCCTGCACCTCGGACGGAAGCGTGGATGTAAGAGATGGGAGATGATGGTTCTTAACCTACTTTGATGTCCCTACCTGACTCACTTCTCTAGGATACTCCACATTTAAGAATACATCAAACCATCCATCTGCAGGTGAGCATGGCTGAAAAATAAAAAAGAAACCTCTTCTCTCTCTCTCTTTAAGCAATGAAAATAACACACTACTGTATTATAGCACACTGTTATTTCCTCTGCAAGGAGCAGAGGCTGCAGACAGCATGTCCTGTTCATTCCTGCTCTCATCGAGGAAATTAGTAAGGACAAGTTTCCAAAGGACACTTATCTCACTTGCTCTGGATTTCCACTCTAGGTCACTGCTGGGGGATGGAGAAGATGGACAGACTGATGGTAGCACAATCCTGCAAGTTGACCTTCCCCAAGAAAACCAGAGTGACAGCAGATGCTTTGGAGCATTCAAAGCAGGCACTGAGGTTTTCCCATTAGGCTGAGTTTTTCAAACCTGGTCTCCCCCTTAGGCAGATTCACGTTCCTTGTGCTTGAACTTCTGAAGGCAGAACAGATCAATAAGAATTATGTTTTTCACCATCTGATCTGCAGCCGCTATTTCAGGTGCCACAGCTGCCACTATGAATGTCTTTGCAACTACATCTGGGAGAGATTTCCTTCCACAAGTGAATTTTTAGGACACAACATCCCATAATTACTCAGTTCACTATTCTGCTAAATAATCTGTCAGAGCATGAAAAAACTCTTCAGTGTGTTCTAGGGCTAGAGGAAGCAGTTTATCTTGCTTGAAGTTGCATTTACACATTCTGCCAATCCCTGCAGTACCTGATGAACGTAGCTCGGAGTCATGGAAGAATCGAAGGCACTTCTGGTAATTAAAGGTAATTCACTTTAACGAGATAGGGCTAAAAGTCTCTCTAGTCAAATGGGGATTAACACAGATACTGGATTTATTACATCTACAAGGCAGAAACAAAAAGTTCCTACTCATTCCAAACACACAGTATTCATTAATAAATGCCATCAAATTTTGCATGTAATCCATTTAGTGATAGCTCTTTAGTTCAGTAAATTACATATTTATTGTTTTCATTGTAAAAACCATGTATTTGTTTAAATACTGCTACTTACTCTTAAGGCTTTTGGTTTTTTTTAAATAACTGTAAGCAAATATAAGATATCATCACCGAGATTAATTATAAAAATGAAACGGTCTAGTGAGCTGGAATACAAGGAATAATTTCCTATGGAAATTGCTGATTTAGGAGCTTTCATCATAATGACTTCACATCTGAATATGGAAACAGATTCATTCTTACAGTAAATCTCTCTTTTTCAAAACCTTAGTGTATGCTAGCATACAGAAAGACTCAGCAGGTATTTCCAAAGAGCACGGACGTGTGTTTTCCTGAGTTCACACTCCAGCTGGTAGGATCCAAGTGATGCCCTGGGGGAGCTGTTCCCATGCACTCCCATCCACACACTGCCCAATAGTCCCAGGCACACACACACCCCCACCGGTTTTTAGGGAAACATGTCAGGAGCCCTCTGGAGCCACCCTAAGAGGGAAGACACGGCACTGAGCTTCAGTGGGCTGTGAGAGGTCCCCTAGGATGAGGAATCCACTGGATTTGCTCTCAGAAGTCACAGCTCCAGTCTAAGACAAGGCAACTGTTCAACAGGAGACGAGTTCTACAATAAATGGGTCTGTTTTAAACAGGCAAGAAAGGCTCTGGATGGTTTCCATGCAGAGCCACCAGTTCTTCCTCTACATGGTTCTGCCTCTGAGTAGTATTCCTTCCTCCACACTCGTGCTGACCACGCAGTCCCACCACGTGCCACACCTTTCCTAATCCCATACAAGCTAACGAGGGTCTGCACTGGGCTCTTTTTCACCCACTACTGGCAAACCAAGCACAGTGGGGTGAGAGGGTGGTTAACCTGGAGCTCCCCCACAAGTCAGACTTCTCATGGCTGTGGTTTGGTATGTGGTGTAACCCCATCCCTTTGCACAGTCAGATCAGACTCTTTGTTTTCTGTAAAGCCAGTTCGCTACCAACAATTCTGCTTGCTTGCAGAGACTGTTTGCAGGTGTTATTCTGGGCTGGAACACAGACAAATGAAAATCCCAGTGCGAAGGTTAATGTGGAAATCCTCCTGAGAGAGCAACATAAAACAACGTGCATTTCCTCCAGCAGGCTGTTTAAAAGACGTCAAGCACACAGATGCCATTCTCTCCTGCTCAGAGACACTGTGGCCATGACCAGTGAGCCATACTGGGCAGAAAGAGCATTCCCACTGGCATAACAGATGAAGGATTTGCTTCTGGAGTGGGATCTCTGGAGACACAGTATCTCCATCTTCTGACAACTGCTCGCCTCCTGCAGTCCCAGCTGATGTCAGGCAAGCCTAGTTAATATTCCAACCTAAGCAAAAGGAAAACACACACAAACCACAGGCGCTCCAACAGAGATCACAGTACCTAAAATAGCCACCACCTCGTCGTCCTGGATGACCTCCAAGGATCCTGAGACCACAAAGCAGAGAGCATCCACGCTCTCCCCAGCGTGGTAGATGAGGTCCCCCGGGGCGCAGTGGATGGTCTGGAACTCCACGGCCAGGGCGCGCAGGCAGCCGTCGCTGGCCAGCCGGAAGGCGGGGTGCTCGTTGAACACCTTCCGGTTCAGGTGCACGCAGATGTCCGCTCTCATGTCCTTGGGGCAAATCGACAGGACCTGGATGAAAGGAAAGGGGAGAGAGAATCAGCCGGGAACGCGACACCAGGCCACTGCTTTGTGAAATGACCGAATGGACGGGTCTGAAAGTGCGCCCCGGGGGGATTCTCGGGATTGATCCACCCAGTTGTTTCATAAAGATTCTGGTGGGAGTTTTATCCAGATTTGGGGTAGTCTTTTCCTACTCATCTACTGCTTTCACTGTGTCTGAAAGGGTGGTGTGGAAGACAGGACTGTTCTGTTACACTGTGCTCATTCCTAGCAGTTCTCACACTTTTTTTCTGGAATTGCAGGTGGGTGCCCAGACTATCCTCCTGCTGCTACGGAGCACGGAACAGACACACAGAGCTGAAGGAGCTTGAGGACATGCAAAGACAGGCCATCCACAGCAGAAAAACACCAGATTTTGTTCACATCCAGGAAACCCTGGTTTCAAAAGTCTTGATGACCACTTACCAACAGGTATCCAAACACACCCAGGGTTCACTTCCAGTGAGACAAATAAGGAATAACCTGCCCAGGAGGGCTCACAGACTAGAAAATCCAAAGAGATTGGAGGAAAAGGAAAGTATAATGAAACCTTATGAAATGTAAAGTAAAGGTGAGTGAAAAACTGTACTGTGAACATGAAGACATCTTCACAATGGATCAATTAAGTAAGACCTTCCACTAGTTTCCTACCTTAAATAGCTTTCCCTACTGAAACAGTAACACACATACAGCTGAAGAAAGAAAGTGAAAACCTGTGGGTCCTGTTGGGTTTATAAACTGTGTGTTTAATATTTGCACAGCCTCCTAAACATGGTAACACCCTTATGACCCTAAAATGCACAGTAGCCAATTGCACTGAGAAACATATAAAACCTTTTAAAGTTTTTCTAGGATAAATAATAGAAAAGAGCATGAGAGTAAGAGCACTCTGGAAGTCTCACATAAAGAAGACTACAGATCAATAGTACTGATTAATTTCTCGTTGTATGGAACTCATCTGGCGGTGTGCTCTGCAGACAGTGCAGGAGACAGGGACCTGGGGTCAATGAGTTGACTATCATGGAATAATAGCAGAGGGACACTCTGGTAACCCTGACCAAGTTTCGAGGCAAATGGTCATGTTAATGAACTCAAGCCAGGATTTTAATTTCTGTTTAATGCAGAAGAGGTATAAAACGTATTATGGCAAAGCATTACTGAAGGTCCTGAAACGCAGGATGTGAAAAGAATAAACAACTTCTATCTCAATAATAGTATTTGGTCCTTTTCTTATTTAAGTAGATCATTATGTCTTTGGGATCAAAGACATAATGAATGCAGAAAGGTGAAGTAGAAGTTATTCTCCAATTCTCTGTACTATGGCAGTCTGAGAAGGGGCTACTGCAGCCATCTGCACTAACCTCTTCCACTGCAAATTTTCACATCAGTCCCAGAATACCTGGTAAAATTATAGCCTAGAAGGCCTTGACTTAATGTTTTCAAATGATACAGGGTAGTTGTCCCAATGGACAGCAACTCTCTCTTTCAATACACGTCTTGTTTCTGAACTGATTTTTTTTTTTTTTAATTTTCAGCCAATAACCAGAGACTCTATCATCTTCTTCAGATAAAAGACCTGCAATCATCAGAAATCTCTTCCACATGTAGGTGTTCATACAATATGACCAGGTCACGTCTCAATCTCATCTTGAAAAAACAAGAGAGATAGATGATGCTCCTTGTGCTTAACACTATGAAGCACAGTCTCTCCTTGGAAACTTCCCCCTGCATGAGGTTTTCTCACTTACAACCCCCTTCCCAGAGCTACCAGATAATTAGTTTTTATTTTATTCAACACAGAGTAAGTCAATTTGGGTTAATGATACTTTTCTGTAACAAAATGTTGTACAGAACACATTAAAATACCCTGCATAAGTATGTTTTATCACAAAAATTAATAATAAACACGTTTGACAAGACATGTTCTCCATAAACCATCATTTGCATTAGTAATAATGTCTTGTCTGAGTCACTGTTGGCCATATTCTGTATCACATTTCCATAATTTAACAGGGGCAAATGTCAATTTTACAAACTTCTATTTACCTGAGTCATTCCATTTACCATTAGAAATACAGGCACATTTGGTTTTTCAGTAAAACACAAAGATTACTTTTTGAGAGTGATTGTTTCACCTCAGTCCTACTTCAGGATCAAAGAGAAAGTTTGTCTTTATTATAATAAAACAGAAACATGCCATCTTTCTTCATCTCAATAGTAACTTAATGAAAAATTCTGCTTTCTTTTCTACCATGATTGATGATTTTTAACATTTTTATCTAGTCTTGGGCCTGAATCATGGTTATAAGTTTTTTATGTCCCTTTAATACTTTCAGAAATGTAAGTGCTTTTGACTTAACAAGGCCATGAGCTCGGAATTCTCAAATATTGCTCTTAAGAAAAATGTCTGTGTTCATACATGACTGATTACCAAATTTCACCTTTTAAGCTTCCAAACTGCAGGAAAGATTTGTTAAACTATTGCAGAGGTTGTTCCTGTAAGATTTTGAGATGTTCCAGGACCCTTTGTTTGTTTGGAATGTAAAATAATTGTGTCCCTCAAGAATAAAAACCACTTGGATGCAAAGCAGCATACTGTGTCCTCACAAATACAGACTTAAATACAGAGCACTAGAAGTGAGCACTCAAAGAATTACTCTTTTTATAGACACAAGCATATCTATCATGACACACAGTAATATGAAGAGACAGAAAAAAAATACATTGCACAGAAAAAAGCCAGTCTTAGAAAGCATAATTCAGGAATTTTCTGATGTCATGATAAAGTGATTCTCCTAATGACAAATCACCATACAGAGATATATGGCAATATCACTTATCAACTACTACAGCAGTAAGTGAGTAATGATCCAAGAGTTAGCCAGGAACAAATAGGCTTAATTTGAGTTTTCTTGCCTGCTACACAGGTATTGAGAACAAAGAATGAAACAGATGACAACTAAAACAAATATTTAGCATTAGAAGATTTGGCAAGGTATTGCTGACTGCTAAAGATAAATGTAGGTATTTTTGGGGAAAAAAAGAGAACAAAGATAGACAAAAGCAACATTCAGCTACCTGTTTACTGCATGCTCTTCAAATGAGCACTTCAAATCCAGACAAATATTCGCCTGAAAATGATCCTTTATTGATAACACAAGACTTGGGACACTCTTATTGTGCACTGCTCTCACTGAGATCTCAGCGTTTTTAAGGCAGCATGCAACTAAAAAGATACAAACTGGTAGCACCATGGTTGTCCCTGAGCCCATATTGTGTACAAATGCACACACATGGATGTAAATAGAAATTCAGGTTAAGGAAGAGGATATCCTGCAATGCTCAGTCAATTTTCTCACTGTTAAGAAATGCCTCCAACACATCCTGGTAACAGAACCAAAGTTCAGCTGGGACATTTGTTGTACCCTGTGTGTTCTTTCAGCAGCGCAGCAAAAAATACCAAGACAAATTTCTTAAGAGGAAATTTCCTCGGAGATTTCACGACCTTTTGCAGTGAAACCTGCAGTTTGTAAGGCAGGCAGGATATTAAGGTTGCTGATGGAGGCAATGCTTTACTAAGTGATGGGTTTGGAGCACTTGGAGGGGGCAGTCTGCTGGGACCAGATGCTTGTTCTGCCACAGAAGTTGCTCCCTAATAAATCTGCAGCCACAGACTTTGCAGCCAGCTCTCCCATATGCACCCAGGCAGCATCAAAGAACAGAACCTGCTACGTGTCAGTGCAAAACCAGAGGAGAAAGCTGCATTCTACCCAGAAGAGAATCTCTGCTGGCTGTGTAAACTCTGATTTCACCAGGAAAGGAGCAAGGCTCCATGAACAGCACACAGGTATCCACAAAGACCTGAGCCACTACCAAGCTGAGAGGAGAAAGGGAAGCACAGAACAACATTTATCACTTTCCCTCTCTGCATAGAAAGCTAAACCTCCTCGAAGCCAGCATAAGACAATTGCTGAGCTCTGCCATCACCGCCGGCACCCAGCTGACACAGACCCCAACACAATGACACCCAAGGCAAACACTCAACACCACTCTCATCTCTAGATCCTCTCCTGTGTAAAATGCTGACAGTGAGACAATAGCTTGTGGTTGCTGCTGGAGATTGGGAAAGGCAGGAACCAGCTCTGGAAGACCCACAGGGAATTGGCACAAAACGTCTCACTATCTTTTCAGCTCGAGATCTGTAGGGGTGGTGAATTAAACTCCCCAGGAGGCTCCATCTGATTTTTTAACTCTCTCATCCATTTCCTCAGCATGCGCAGGCAGTTCAAGATAAGCCCCTTGAACAGCTCAAAGAACTCTACGGGGAGCAGAGATTATAAAAAATTCAAACAAAAGCAAATGAATCAAAACAGAAACTGTACAGATTAAGAGCGCGTCCAAACAATACCTTTTAGGATGGGTTTTACAGGTTTAAGTATTTGTTTAAAAGTCTTCCCCAGCTGGAAAACACTACAGGATGGCTTAGCAGGTATTACAGAATCTGTTAAGACTTGTCAACAAAAAGGGCAGAAGCCAGTCAATCATGAACATTAGCTATTGTCAATCCTCTTCCAGCACACAGGATTCCCACTTTCTAGAGCTTGTAGGTAGGAAACATATGACTGATAACCAAGCCAAGAGCTTAGACAGTCTGTGGTGTAATAACAAGGACTGCTTCCTAAATTAACAACTGTAACAAATATTGCACATAATAAAAATGCCAGCTTTCAAAATAAGGAAAATAAACTCCTCCAACTTCTCATCCATTTGAGGCCACAGATAGCTCTTTTTATTTTGTGGAGAAAGGACACTCTGGGGTTTCAGACATATTCAGCAGTCATAATCAAGGTCAGTTCTTTCCAAAAAATCCACAATACTCACTAGGCGCTTGACCAGGTTACCCAGATTTTCAGAAAGATTTGGCTCATTTGAATGTGGAATTCTTTTGCAGGCCTGGCTAAAAGTGTTACGTTCAGCACTGGAGGGAGGCCAAAGAGACAAAGGTAAAAAAACAGCTGATTGGCAAACCACAGAGCATTTTTCTGTAATAATCAGGTAGTTCTGTAAGTATCTCAAAGATGATGTATGGAGCTGAGCAGTAATTAACCCTGCATGCATTAGGGTGATCTTTAATACATCACTGAATACCTTGGCACTAAGAACTGAATCTCAGCAGCAAAGGTGTGCTCTGTTTTAACCGCAGTAACAGCCAAGGTCACTTGGATTTAAATGCTCAGAAACTGAGATCTGAAAATCACATCTAAATTGAGTTTGGCTTGTTTTCTTCTTAATAATACATGAGCAGAACCAGTGATTAAAATGGATGGATTTAGTGGTACAGTAACAAAATTAACTCGTTTTTTTAATCTAGTAATGTGTTAGAGACATTTAAAAAAATCCCTAGAAATTGGCTGTAGAGTCCATTAAATTCAGTTATGTCAACACAGATAGAATCTGGCTAAGAGTTTAAAAATCAGGGCAAGATGAGAGGCATCACCATGTCTTTTAAGGAAACAAGTGATTCACCAGCACAGGGCCTACTAATTTGTCTAATGCCACACTGAAAAGTGTGGCACACTAATAACAACCACAGATGGCCTGAAGTGGTAGATCCCAGGTTGCCTGGGATTGTATATTTAAAGGTTTTATAGTTTTCAGTTTTGCTGCAATGTCTAGACCAAGCAAAATTATTGCATGGCTTTCTAGTGGTGCAAAGGATAGCACACTACAGGGAAAGATGTCATTAATAAACAACTTTTTTGATAAAAGAAGAAAAAGAAACATCAGAAAGAATAGGTCATACATCAAAGAATTTTTCAAGTCACAACGGTTTCTGGCACAAAGGTCACCCTTGGAAGAATGAAATCACTCAATGGACTTTCATTTTTGTGCTGCTTCTTCTGGTTGTAAGTTTTTTATAACCTTCTGTGAGGTGGCTTGATTTTCTAACATGCAGCATTATGTAAAGATATCCAAGGAAATGAAGAATGAAAACAGATCTGGAGAAGACCTTCCCCAAGATGTGGACTGGAACTGGCAGACCCTTTGTCTGATCCATCCCTTTGGTGGCAGTGCTCAGGAAATTTCCCGACCCACCCACTCAGGGATTTATTCCCCCAGGAATTAAGCTCATGAGCTGCTCCATAGCCCTGGCATTTCCTCAAGCATGACAAGTTCACCATTTATTCTGTATCAATCCCGAGATATTGCATCCAAGAGGCAGAGATAATTGTGGATAGTCTTTCCTGGCCCTGCAGAGTGCATACAGCAGGTAAACAATCCGCACTATCCAGAAAGGGGAAACAGAAAGCCCCACTGGTGCACAGGCCCCACTCAATGGACCCGTGGGAAGGGCAGTGAGACCTTGGCTCTCTCTCCTGCATCCCGCTCTCCAGAGAACCATGGATTCCAACTGTACCTGTTCCTAGCTCAGCTCTGTGAGGTGAGGGACGACTCCTTGTTCACCTCGTCCCGCTCTGCAAGGAACGACCAACAACCTCTACAGCCTCTACAACGAAACAAAAATACTTGTCCAAACGGTCTTTACCTGCCCTTATCAGCAGGGAATTGTGTGCAGCTGTCACAGCTAATTTTGCAGGAGTCCTCTCTGGCCACGAAGCTTGGCAGCCTTCTACTCCTGGTCATCCACGAGGAAATCCAGCCAGCAGTTAGGGACACCTCGATGCAAGGGGACGTGGTAGGAATGGCAGCCCGATTGCTCTGTTTGTCTCAGGGTGTCACTAATTATTTCTACAGCCCTCGAAGCTCTTATTAACAGCAAACATGTGTAAGCTGCACTGTCCTCATGTAGATTAATGTTTAATGAAGTTACAACCGGTGTCTGTTTACCATAAAGCCATCTCCTGGATGAAAGCTTAGTGGGCCAGCAGTGAATAGTTTTAATACTGTGTTCTTTTCTTGTGATTTCCATTTCAGTCAGTGCAATGTGGAATTGGCTTTCATTATCCCAATTGCCATTGATGTTCAGGTTGAAACTAAGCAAGATGCCTTTTTTCTCGTTCAACCTATGGCTTTTCTGAAGGAAACTACTGTTAAAACAGGATAGACATTTATTTAATTGCTTTCTGAGCAAATTGTAAGCCATACAACAGCACAGAGGTCAAGATGAGAAAATCTTTGGGTTTTACAGACATTTCAGAGTGTTATCATTAGATAAGACCTTGAGACATCTGCGTGTTAGTTAATGGTTGTTCTGCTTTCCTGGATAATGACCTATTTCTTACAGAAGAGCTAATATCTATAAATTTCTCATTTGCTGCCTGGAGATTTTAATAAAAACTAAGAAATTTGAATTCAGTGTGTTTCATATATCAAATTATTACTGCAAAGACTTTTTAAAGCTACTTAAAAATGGTCCTCTACACAGAAAGTACTGCCTCTTTTTTACCACTCACAAAAAAAACCAGGTTCTGATGGATGAGAGATACTGTTTAGTGTATAAAGGCTTTTCAGTTTTGTCTTGTTTTTAACCCCGATCATTATTAGATGAATAACACCGAAACCTGTACCATTAAACATTAAAAAAAAAAATAAACCCCATCTTGTTTGAGCCACTGTTACACCAGGTGATAGAAGTCCGTGTGCATGTATTACATATCTCATCCCAGCTGTCAGAGGAGGGCTCTCATGTTTAAGTGATTTAAGATTATGGATCAGAGGCCACTTGCTCCCCCTCAGGTGATAATAATAAATATGCTAATGCTTTTAGTGTCATTGTTAATTCCTTGTTTGTGAACACTCAGACAGGCTGAAGCGCTGGGATTTGAAGGCAGGATTTGAAGATGAGCAATTCCCAAGGAGATCAGGGAAGCCAAAACCCTGAGAATTCTGAGCTTAAAGCACTGTCACTTCAATGTGGGAGACCAAGTCCTCTTCCACACACGAGGAAAACAGACTGGGGCTTTAAGACCAAGTTCTGTTTGGGACATCTCGCTACACAAGCAGCAAGGTCTGGATCTTCACTTAACCTCCTCCATGCCAACTTCCACTTTGCCTTCAGTTCACATGTAAAGACCCATCCTTATCAGTCTTAGCCAAGATCTTCTTTGGGACTACACTCTGAGTGTGTCATTCAGGGATAAATATTTGAGGCAACAAATCAACACACTTGAAGTGGTAGTTATTTCAATCAAGTTATTAACTTATATTTTAATTTCAAGAACATTGATTTAAAATCTTTAGTTATTAAAGGAACACATGCATGTGTTTACTCTTATTCCATCAATGCTAGGATCATTCAACACCATAGGAATCAACTGTAACACTCATATGAGAAATCTCATTTTTCCCTCTTGTTCTTTGAATTTGGGTTTCAACACAAAAGCCATTTCAACATGCTGAGTGACTGAACGAAATGTATTATAAAATGATGTTGCAAAACACATTCTAATGTGACAATGCAGATATATTTGGAACCATTCAGGATGTAATAGTGTATATTAGGGTGAAAAACATCCTTGGATGATTGAAACTCTCTGATCTGCCTGATGGAAAATGCAAAGCTGAAATTCCTCACTAATTATCCTGCGTCATGAGCACACGTGTCTTGCCAGATTATAAGAAGCTTAATGAAAAGTTAATCAAAATTAAGGTAAATGGGAAGTCATGTGATGCAAATATATCCACACAACAGACTGCTCAGAATGTCATTACTGGAGCTCTGAAAACAGAACAGGTAGAAACCTCTAAGATCAGGTCCAGGCTGTCAGACAAAACAGGGCAGAGAAGCAATTAAAGACCTGGGACAATAATCCCCTGTTCCACACTGGAGCACTCTTTGGACCCAGCAGCTCAGCTGCAGGTGCAGTGTATCCCATTAGCCCCTCTGTATCTACAATAATAAACCTGAATTGACATTGGGTGCCTTGGAGGTCCCTGTGCTCCCAACCACTTGCTGCTCTAGGTTTGGTACAGATGGATTACTGAAGGAACTAAGACAAGAGAAACCATCCACCCTTGATGACTGATCTCTGAGATTATATCACTGTTTCTGTAATTTTTCAGCTGGAATTTACAACGTTTCCACATTTGTTTGGTGAAGCACATCCTAACACCTTCCTGAGTGGAGATAAATGTAGGAAGGCTGCCTGGCTATGACACAGCTTTCCAACCTTTTGTTACAGCCAGGGTTTCTGCAGCAGAAAGCAAACTGCCTGATCCTTGCCCTCGTACAGACCCTGGGATGCTCTGGGCAGGCACCACAGGCTGCTGGAGCTGTTGCTTTTGCAGACTTGCAGGCTGTAAGGGACACAAAACACCAAAATATTTATCCCGGTGCTCAGGTTCTTAGGTTTCTCTTGTCTCTGTTTTTCTGTAACATGGGCTTTTTTGGGAAGCTCCATTAGCTGCAACTACTGATGTCCAGATGCAGCGGTTCCTGAAATCCTTCCACTGTTTTAAATTGGTTTTGGATCCAGGCCTATGTTTAGGCAAGTCTTCACCAAGGGAAGATTGTTAAAAAACCTAAGTCACAGATTTTACAGGTATATTAATTATCTAGCTAAGCAGCCACTCCATCTTACAGACCAGGGAATAATGCTTGCCGTGAGTCGAAGATTATGGCTCTAACTGCATTTTTATAATCTATAAAACCGGACATGCGGAAACTATGGTAGGAAATTTCAGTAATTAAAGCATAGGTTCTCCTAATTAACTGCAAAGCATCATTAAAATCTAATGAAACTGTAGTGGAGTTAGCACAGGACTCTGGCTTAACTGCAAGGAGATAAATGCAAATGAAAGTTGAATTTTCATGTAGTTTGAAGTTTACACAATAGGACTGAATGCATTTACAGTAGTTTACAATATAAAAGCTCACTTTTAACATGGATGAATCAGGATTGGGAAGTTAGGGTATTAGTGTATAAGAAGTTAACATATTAAAGAATGTGTCACACTGAAGCACAAGAACCAAAGAAATAAAAATTTTTGCTGCTTAAAGTAGTTGTATTTGTGATGGTAAACCGAATTTCACAGCAGATGATAAAGCTGCTGTAGCATCAGCATGATGTAAGACTGATTTTTTCAGTGAAGAGACTTCATCTTGGCATACTTGAACAATCTGCACCACCATCCCATACTGCACAATAGATTCAACTGAAGAAAGAACTTTAAAGCCCTGCAAGCACTCTATATTTCAAGATATTAATCTGATGCTTCTTTACCCTCCTTTAGACACTTGGCTGTTAAGCTCTTAGGAGGGAAACCCTGGATACTGGAGCTTGAATGCCTGATTTAAGCTGATGTGTACCAGGTGCACAGATGCCACAGGAGCATCGCTGATCTTCACTGAACAAAAGTCTAGCCCTAAAACTGTTGTATCTTGCCTTACAATCGAGGCACTGCAGGTGGAACCCCCTCAACATCTGACTTCAGCTCTCTGAAATATCCAATGTCCAGCTTTGGACAGATTTACTGCACAGATCACATGGAAAGAGAGGTCTTGAGGACAAGTCATGAGGTCAGTCCTGGCACAGGATGAATCACTCTCCAAAGATGACCTTCTCCTTTAATCAGCTTTTGAAGAAACCTAAATGACCAGTCCTTTCTGAAGGCTGAAGTCCTGTAGGACTTCCACCCTGCATGGATGCCAGCAGTATCACATTCTCTGTACCTCCCTACCAAAGGCCCCAAGTGCTAGTCCAGAGATTTTAGCTGAAGGAGATCAATCTCTACTGCCATTAAATCCTATACTAATTATGCTGATGGATACGCTGGTGTCCTGGGCATCAGCAAAAGGTCCGAGCCAATCAAACTCATTTAATTGCAATGCACAGATGCCAATACTTCTCAGGATAATACCAGTGTACTTTAGACACCAAATTATGTTCTCGGGCTAATTTGAAGACCAATTCCCCATTGATTTCAATAGTTAAGTACATTAAAATTATTTAGTATTTAGACAAACTAAGACTGGAGAAAGCAGAAAACGTTTACCACAATGAAAAATAAAGGTGTATTTTCAAAGCAGCAAAACAGTCCATTTCTAAAACAACCAGTTTTTGTTCCAAACACAAACAAAATAAAGGAGCAGCATGCAGTTTAGAATTTGTTAGTGAGTTATATGCACTTATACAGTCCAGTTGCTAAGAAAGCAAGCAATGGACACAAACTCTTGCTATCTAAATTGTTACCTCAGGTGCTCCTACCTTTTCTGTGTCAATTCCTTTGGACATGGACCAGGTTGAGACAATGTAATCCATGACTCTTTCGCTAAGGCCTTTTGGGACTTGATATAATTTTAGGAAATCCCTCACATTGTTCAGCATCTCGTGGTACCGGTTGGTGTTGGCATACATTTGCTGGAAGATGGTGGTGACGTTTCCAAAAATAGTTGCATAAAGAAGAGCTGGGAAAAAAAAAACATAATTGAAAATAAACATGTATGCCCCAGTAAATGCTCATCATAATTCAAGGATAATGTTAGAGAATTTTATGTTTGGTTACCGATTACTGCAAATACATAGATGTAAACAGAAAAGTTCTATTTCTGGACACCTTCTCACACACATGTACAGAGTTGTTTACTGAATTTACCCATACAGCCACCCCGTGTGCATTAATTTACAAAATCAGTCACAATGTTCACACTTGGAGTTATTTAAAAATAGCCAGTGCAGTTTAACTCTGTACCCTATACTAATCCAAACTAATTTTCAAATGTAACTTCAGCCTGCCAGTAAACCTTGAAGGCACTGTCCAAAGAATCATGTTGATCTCCTGTAAGACTGGCTCAGCTTCCACACACTGTGAGCAGAGAATGGCCTCAGTCCCAAAGATGAAACGAAATGGAGAAGAAAGGAGCCTGGAAAACCTGGCAAGGAGATAAGGATACAAGTGGGGGTCCTGTGCCAATGGCCAGGATGCTCACAAGAAGGACTGGAAGTGGCAGTTTCACAGTCTGATATCTCAGCTAGCCCCAGCACATGCCTTGGCCGTGTGATGTCAGCTCCAGACGCCAGCCACTAATGACCTGGAGAGAGAAAAACTGGACCAGCAAACAACAGAAAGCCCCTTTGCTGGAGACACATGCCTGGGGCAGGAGGAGGAGATGTCAGACTAGGAAGGACTCCCTCAAACCCACTCCTGGAGTTACCTTCTCCCCTGGTTTGATTCTCCCCTTTCCAAAGATGTGGAAATGACTGTGAGGCTCAGTCAGCTGAGCTGAGCAGCTCCAAAAAAATCACAGGCCATGCTGGAGAAAGTCACACATTCTAAGGAAGCCTTTCTGACTGAAAAGTCATCAACCTCAGCACACTATTAGAAATGTGATACAGTGAACATTAATTGGAGAGCAGTTAATTTCTACAGCCTAAATTTGACGAAGCATTTAAGATAAATGCACACCTTTACTAGTGCTGTCTTGAGCAGTGGTGCATTGAAAGATGCTTTTAAAGTCAAGAAAGTTTAAATGCCTTATTGATGCACAATGTAATTACACTTGCAAACAAGCCCGAAATGACATTCTTACATTAGATATTACGGATTTTGCAGGAAAGAGAAATATTCTGGTATCTCATAACACCAATGTGCTGCACAACTTCTGCTCCTGACATTATCAAATACACAGAAATGTGCCTGTCATTTTTAATTTACTTTGTCAGAGGTACTTTGAAGCAGAATTCAGCTATGCATTTCCATATTGCTTTTTTTTTAAAAAAAAACCAACTGCAGCCTACAAATGGCACGAAATAAGCCACTGTGAAAGGAGAAAATGCCTTCCATCACCCAGTGCATAATGTCTTCCCTCTACACAACCCATTTCTACCTCATTCCAGAAATCTCTCTTTGTTTCACACTAATTTACTCTTGTTCATCACCCCTACGTGAGAGGTGGCATTTTTAAAGAAACTTGGTGCTTTCTTAAAACCTATCTAATAGAAAAATTGTACTTCCATTCCACACAGTGCTTTTTATGTGTCCAGGTAGAAATCAGATGGCTGAAGTTCATCACAAACACAGGATCACACCAAACAAGGTCACGCAATGTGTAGCAAGAATGAACACGAGGTTTGTGTTTTAGAAAACACAGCAGATTAATACTCCATGTGACGTCCAGAAGTAAAGCTCGTTGCAAGGGCAGGTTTTTTCCTTGCTTTTCTGATTGCTGCATCACATCTGAGAGCTACTGAAAGGTTTTCTCCACCTCTGTATCCACTCAGACATATATCAACACTTAGAGTACAAGCATATGGATTATAAAACACTTTAGATGGATGAATGCCACTTGAGTTTTTTATTTCTTTAGATTTCTTTGCTCTTTTGGACTTTTGTGGCAGGACAAACTTGATGAAGTATTGCTTTTCCTAAGTGCAACATCCCTCATCCTTCTGAGCAGCTGCTGATTTATCATGCACTCATCTCATCAGGTATGTGAGGGCACAATGTCTCATCTGACATTGGATGCTTCTGCAAATCACTACAAATGTATAGAGAAGTCCTCACTGCCCCCAAAATGCCGTCTTTCTGCAGGAGTGGAATTTATACAACCTGTAACTACAGCTAGACTGCATCTGCAAACCCAATGCCTGCAACCCAACTGGCCATGCAGACCTACAGAGAGGACACAGGCTGATTGAAAATGTGCCCTGTAAGACTGGGAAAAAGAGATTCAACCCTGACACCTGCCAGGCTGGAAACAGCTAAGGATGCCATGGTGAAAGCAGCTTGTCTGAAGCAACTGGCACCTATTACCTCCTCTTGGCAGAGAGCATTTGTAGAAAATATATGGCCAGAACAGAAATTCTAGTTCTGTGTCTCCTAATATAGGGTTCTGGAAAGCTGTACTTAAAAAAAAAAGCATGTTTTTACAAGAAGTTAAGGATAGAATGAATCATTGGATCAAGCACACAAAACCCCTGTAAACACCACCCAGCAATGCCTCACTAAGCCAGAACCCACCAGTCTACAGGCTGTGGAGTCTGCACAGACCAACTGAGCATTACCCCTCTCTTGGAAACCAAAGCCTTCCCTTCCTACTGGAAATGGTAGAGATGGTTGAGTTCATCCAAAAACTCCACTGATCTCATGGGTTACTGCACAGGGAGGCTTTGCCAAACAGATAAAGGGAACCAATGAGATCTGCACAGCTTGGAAGCCTCAAAGACTCTCCTCACTCGTGGTGCTTCCCTATGCCCACAGTGGGAGCTGCTGAGGGCACTTTGCAGGTTTTGGGGGGAGAGAAGATTTTTCATAATTTGGCATGGANGTTCTCTACATGGTAACTAGAAAAGCAGGTCACTTATAGAAAGCTAATTTTTATTGTTTTGCAGGTCTTGGTGTGCAACAAAACAAGTTTTGATGCACTGGCAAGCATCTAATGCTGCTGTTACCTTCAGAGGTTTAAGGCTCTCCATCAGTAACCCTTAGTGTCCATAATTAGCAAGTGAAGCTTTTTCAGAGAATCCCCATTCAATGACCAAATGTTGAAGAGACAAGTGTGAGTCTTACCCCCCACCTTTAAAAAAAACAAAGGTAGAGGAGCGCTACCAAGGGCATTTCACTTTTGCTGTATTTTAATTATTTTTGGCTGGTGGAATCGGCAGTAAAAAACATTTGCAAAAGGTTCTGAAAGAAAATACAATACTGCTCTTCTCTTTGCATAAAAGTATTTAAACAATCTCTAAAGAAATCTCTAAAGGTATTCATACACTTTAATACTTTTAATTTAGTCTCTCAGTTTATAATAAGTAGGAGAGATGAGGTTGAAGGTGAAATTACCCAATTTCATGAAAGGACTACTTAGGTCAAACTGCATTTATTCACCTTCTCTTTAATGATCTGAATTTCTGCAAACATTTCCTGTTATGTTATGTTCCTACAGTCATGCAACGCTCATTTACTTAATTGTTCTTTTTGTGTAAATCTAGAACAGTCTTCTCTAAATTTTATAGAGATAAATTTCATGTAATGATGCAGAAATATTTTTTCTCAGTCCTAAAGGTGAGGTAAGTGGTCCAACTGTTATTTCAGTTTCTATTTTTACTCTTCAGTGTGGAAAACCACCCCAAAATTACATACAAGGACCCAAGTACCATATATTTTTACATATACAATGTGTGTTACTATATTTGTACATATATAAAACATTTCTGAATGATTTAGCAATAGTGTTACATAAATCTTTTAGCCTATTCACAAATAAGGAACTTTCTGAAAAAAAATTACTCAGAGTTACCTAAATAATCCCAAAGCATTTCAGATCTTTTATTATCCTGACTGTATGCTAAATACATCCAGATAGGAACATCTGCCTTAAGGAACTGAGGGCTTAATTGAGAGATCTGATTTTCCTTATGTCCTGCTCTATCCTGGAGTATTATTAATCTAAGCATCGACAGTGTTCCTCTAAAACTGCATTGCAAAGAAGATTAGAGAGAGGGTATCAGTCTCTTCTCCCAAGTATCAAGCAACAGGACAAGTGGAAATGGCCTCAAGTTGTGCCAGGGGAGGGTTAGATTGGAAATTAGGAAAAATTTCTTCATTGAAGGAGTGTCCAGCATTGGAAAATGCTGTCCAAGGAAGTGGTGGAGTTACCACCCCTGCAGGGATTTAAAAGACATGTAGATGTGGCAGCTGGGGACATGGTTTAGTGCTGCCCTTGGCAGTGCAGGGTTAATGGTCGGACTCGATGACCTCAGAGGTCTTTTCTAACTTAAAGGATTCTATGAGGCCTTGATCCTGGAAAAATACAAATTTTCATTTTTGCATGTTGAGGCTAGCTGCTGCTTCTTCTTCAACTAACTTTTGGAATTAGTTATGCCTGGAAGATTTTTAGATTAATATTATTAAAGCTCTACCATTCAGGAGTGATTCGATAAAAACTCCAATATACATTTATGTATCGGGTTTGCATGGCCTGGTTTTGGTACGGGGGGGACTACAGGAGTGGCTTTTGTGAGAAGCTGCTGGAAGCTTCCTCTGTATCCAACAGAGCCAATCGCTGGTGGCTCTGAGGATGGACGTGCCCCTGGCCAAGGCTGGGCCAGTTAGAAATGATGGTAACACCTCTGTGATAACATAGCTAAGAATAGTAAGAAAAAAAAGTTATTGTGCAGATGTAATTTCAGTCAGAGAAGAGCAGGGTGAGAATATGTGAAGGGAAGAGCTCTGCAGACACCAAGGTCAGTGGAGAAGGAGGGGCAGGAGGTGCTTCAGGTGCCAGAGCAGAGATTCCCCTACAGCCTGTGGTGTAGCCCATGGAGGTTCACAGGGATGCAGAGATCCACCCACAGCCCCTGGAGGAGACCCACGCCGGGGCAGGTGGATGCCTGAGAGGAGGCTGTGACCCTGTGGGAGGACTGTGCTGGGGCAGGGTCCTGGTAGGTCTTGTGACCCTGTGGGGGACCCACAATGGAGCAGGCTGTGCCTGAAGGAATGCACCCCGTGGAAGACTGACCCACTCTGGTGCAGTCTGGCAAGAGCTGTTGCCCACGGGATGATCTCATGTTGGAGAAGTTCATGGAGAACTATCTCCCATGGGAGGGACCCCACACTGGAGCAGCAGAAGGACTCCTCTCCCTGAGCAGTGGCAGAAACAACATGTGACGAATGGGTTGTAACCCCTATTCCCATCTCCCCGTGCCACTGGAGGTGAGAAGTTAGAGCTGGGAAGGAGGCAGGGGTGGGGGAAGATGTTTTTAAGATCTTATATTTCTTCTCATTATCCTGCTCTGGTTTTGTCAGTAATAAATTCAATTAATGTCTCTAATTCGAGTCTGGTTTGCTCGTGATGGTATGTGGTGAGTGATCTCTCTCTGTCCTTCTCTCAACTCATGAACGCTTTGTTACATTTTCTCTCCCCTGTCCAGGTGTGGAGGCGAGTGATAGAGAGGCTTTGGTGCGTGCCTGGCATCCAGACAGGGTCACCCACTACAATTTACTAAATATAATTAGAGAGAAGCCCAGTACCCAAATACCTGATTCACTATCTTACAAGCTGAGCAGTTTTCTGTTATTTCTTTCCACCTCACCTTAACACATCTGTTCAGGCTGCAGAACGTTTGCAGGCTCTGCTTGGTGCAACACCAGGCAGCGCCCACCTCCCGAGCCGAACAGCCTCACTGAGATGCTGCAGCAGCAAAAAGCTGCCACTTGCTCAACAGAAATAGCTTTCCTCAAATCCACCAACACGTCTCAAACGAGTGTACCACTTGGAAGAAAATAACCCTCCCAAGCCCCCTCCCTCATGGCTGTTTCACAGCACTTCTTTGATGCCAGCCCCAGCCTCCCACCTCCCCCCGCAGGGATGCTCCTCTCTGCCAGCAGTGCCAGGGAAAGCACCAACACAGCCCTGTGGTTTTAGAGGTCTTCAAAAGGCCAACCTTGATTCTGAATCCTTGGCCCTAGTAAATATTTTGCTGTTAAAATACCCTCCCCCCCTCATCCCAGCAATGTTTTACATAAATGTTCAATCAGTGTTTCAATATACAATTGCTCCCCTTTAATAGCGAGGAGATGCCAACACCAGAGCACACCAGCTTTTAAATTTTTCTTCCAAATGCATCCAAAGCATAAAAATACTTTCCTCCAATTACCCCCGCAACCCAGATAATTTTATTATCCCACACCACATCATCCAATATATTTATCCTCCCATAAGCCCTAAAAACACATTGTTACACCCATTTTGCAGAGGAGAAGCTAATGGGCAAAATTCTGGATTCAGCAATGAACTTCAGCTCTGAACTCCTCACCAAAACCATCTGACTGCTGGAACCAGGGGGCAGTTTTCACACAACTGGGCAAACAGCCACCGTGGCCAGTCTGCTTCCATCACGTGGTGGCCACCCACGCATTCCTGCATCCCACACTGCAGCCACAGAAGGTGCACAGCTCCTCCGTGGGTCCAGCTGACATCCACCCCTGTTCTCCCGACCCAGCAGCTCCCTGATACCACAGTAATGCAAACTCTAAATTAAGAGGATCATGATAATAACAATAGGTCTGTAAAATCCCTGTTAACATCGATATTTGCTTGACAAGAACCAGAAGATTATGCAAATTAGATGATTATCAGTAGTAACTGTAGGAACTCACACCCATGGTTCTTGCCCTTACAGGGGACACTGCACAGGAGAGAGGAACAGCTGCTTTGGAGGCACTTGGGCATTTGGCATTCCTTATGCATAAATTCTTACTGAAATGAAGGCTTTCAACTGCACTTGTACAGTCACTAATTTTTAAATGGTGAACCTGGGAGCTTTTTTTTTTTCATGAGCACACTCAGCTAATGGAAAATACTTCCTTTAAAGCTGCAAAGCCTCGCCACCATGCAGATGTGATGAGCTGACTAGCTGCACTTTTGCACACAGCTGCAAGCCAAGACTGGCTGAAATGGGATTGCAAAACACAAATTAAGGCTGCCATTGCCCACAGCTATCAGTGTGTTTGGCTTCCAGTCCTGTTGCAGCGACAGACAAGAGCTGAAGTTGGCTAAGGTTATTCAGCAGCACAGACAACAAAATTCCTCATTGCCACCCTCTGGGGATAGGAGGCCAAGGGCTCCTGGGTCTGATGCTAAACAGCTTCAAATCACAGTTTGCACACACATTCCCTGCTCAACATCCCCTTCCACAGCCACCTCACGTTATTAGATTACTTTGTTCCTTCACCTGAGAAGCACTGCCAGCCATCAGAAATAGAGCCCTGCACAGGCTCAGGGGGTTCCTGTCAGTATTTGGATTGAATTTCCTGCATTTTCTTTCAACTGGAAAGCTTTACAGGTCTTGGGACTGCTAGGGTCTGCTTCTCCCTCATCACATTAGTCAAGGGTGTTAAGCAACATATGGGAAGGCACAGCCTGAAAAATGGTGGCAATTACACCGCAACAGGCAGCAGGGCAAGCAGCAGTAGCCTGTGTTAACTGAGTGGTAAAAGCATCTCTTTGCCTGAAAAATCCTTATTTTGCAGTGAAAAGGCCTTAGTTCTGGAAACTTTTTCTCTAAGAGCTCTGAAGTAAGAGGCTGAATAAGGCTTTTCTTATATATTTCATACACGGTGGAAGTTGGGTCTAATGGGTGACAGCTTTTGGTGGTGACACTTGGGGGAGGAGTATTTAACTTTATATTTACAAGAAGGGTATGACACAAACACAGATAAGAATTAACTAGTGAAATGAGTGAAACCATTTCTTATACCGATGCTTCATCACTCCTGTTTCTTCAGAACCCCATCACCTCCTTGCCAAATGGCACACCTAGCATTTCACACACTACACAAAGTCCTGTGCAAAGGTAGATGTTAATTAAACACAATCACTTCCCTAGAGGCATTACAGTGGGTGCAGAAGGAAAGCTGAGAGGCAGAAGTTGACCAAAATTCATGAGAATTATGTTCACCTGCTAAATACCAGCAACTCCATGCCTTTAGCACACTTTGCTCCATCCTTATTTATCATTTTCTCCATTTTGAATATTATCTCTAACACTGCCTCATTTCCATGCAAATCTCTCCAGTATTTCAGAAAAAGCTGAATTGTGTCTGGCAGACAATCATCCACCTATCACATAAAATCTTTCTCTTTCCTTTCTCCATCAAAAAAACTATTCTCAGAGTGCTGCCCTTACCCTTGTTACTGCCCAGAACTAAGACCGGGGCATCAAAACCAACCCACTGCGCCTCACTGTGTCAAAACTGTCACCAATAACAAGCACAGGACACAAAGGGTCTCCAGCACTCCTGAATGGAAGCACAGGAACCAAAGGGATCATCTCCAGGAAGAAGTTCTCTGAGCAAAGTTGGCAGCTGTCAGTATCATTGTGTGAAACAACTTTACAGCTCCTCGCTGGATTTGAGCCGCGAGGGTTTTTTCTCTTGTTGATTTTTTTCCACCCCCTTTAATACTTTTAAAGGAATTCTTTTTAGTGGGACACCAAGTTCTTGTCACATTAAGGTGAACTCAGGGATAGCAATGTTGCTGGAGGCAGGATGCCAGAACATCACTCGCACACTGAGGAACACCACCTAAATTGCCTGTCTTGTTAAAATATAATGGAAAATTTGTAAACACACCTTCAAAGTACTGGACTGGAGGAAAAGATGCTTCTAGCTCTCTGCTCCTAGGTTCTTTTTTTTATGTGTGTGCCAGTGCAGAAATCTGTGCTGTATAAATCTACGTGTTGGTGTGGTTTAGATACTCACAAATACATGTACATATATGTACATACACACAAATACACCTGCAAGTCAGTGTAAAGGTGAACATACAACCCCAATGGGCTCAGAACTTCTGCAGCTGCTAATTTTCCTTTGAGTCTTCTAATTTGCTCGTTCTTTCTACTTCTTTCAAATCTAATTTTGCTTATTCATTTAATTAAATGTTCGGTTTTATCTCGGCACAAATAATAAGAATGGATTTGGGACAATTAAAGGAATTATTCCAGCTATAAAACACAGGCCATGTATAGCCCTGAGAGATGTGGTAAACACACCTGTTACCCTAACAGTGCGTATTTATACAATATCTGCCTGAAAATATTAATGAGACAGAGAACAGGTAAAGCAATGTTATTTCTATTCAGTAGAACTCAGCCTGAACTCTGTATGAGGATAGACTTTTGTGAGTAATTTCAGGGTATTTTTAGGAATGAAGTAAAGTACTTAACTCTTAATATTAAAAGCCTCGAATCTGGAGATGATGTTTCCATCGTATTATTTTCAGAATAATTCTGCTTCATAAAATGACCACAAAACTGCTTCACTGAACTGAACGATAATATTTCTTACTCATCCAAATCATCTACAGAAGCACTTTCCCTCTAATTCTCCATCCTGCAAATTCAGCACTTCTAGACAGAGCTTAGCAAACTTCTGTATCCAAAATTTTCTATCTGATGCTGACAGATTAGCTCTGATTAAATTTCTCTTCCCTGACATGTCTGCACTAAAACCAAGGGGGAAAAAAGAAAAAAAGAGTTTCACAGAAAGTTGAAGCAATTCACCTCCAGGTTTTATAAAACTAAAATAATTCATAGCAAAACATTTTTCCTCCAGTCTTTTCATTTTAAATATTAGAAACCTGAGCAATGAAAGAAAATCATATTTTGATGCAAAAAACTAGTCTTAACACCCTAAGAAAAAGTGGAGCCTCTTTAGTGGATTCATTATTTTCACACGTACCCCAATTTATACGGCAATGGAATATTTTCCACAAAACCAAGACACAAGTTCCTAGCACGCTGCTGGCAATAAGGGCCAATCCAAACCCCTTTTTTGCCCAATTTATTAGCACCAGATTTCCATTTTATCGGTACATTTGTGCACATGACTGGTGTGAAGCCTGCTCCCCACTCCCGCGCTTGGGCAGAGCGCAGGGCTGGACCTCAGCACCCCTCATCTTTTGCTGGAATAACGCTGGTTTTGCCTAAAGAATTTCACACCGCCGTTTTCAGGCTTTCAAGGTGAATTAGCCTTACTCTACTTCGATTATTCACTCTGGGAAGCTGTCCTCCATGGCAGTATTGATTCAGCTGTGGCAGATGCTGAGCTGTCACCGAGCCTGACAGCTTCTTCAGAGCTTCCTCTGTGGCCATCCGGTAAAGCAGTCAATAGCCAAGCGAAACCCGGCTGTGGAAACAAGCACGTTCCCCACTTTTATGCTCCATGAAATCACATGGCCTACTCTGTGCTGCATCCTTCCGGGAGGAGAAAAGAAGCTGGGCTCTCAGTTTGGCATTCAGCATTGTTAATTAATCCTTTATGCATTCAAAGCACATCCAATCCCCCAAACATTGGTTTGGACCATGTTTGTGACAGGTCTGTGGCTTTGCAGTCACTCAGAGCTGCCACAAAGCCACATCTTACCAGTGGAGAAGGGTCTGTGGGGAAGGTGAATGTGCTTAGGAAAGGGTTTCACTTCCTACACAACGTTGATTTGAATTCCAGTATATTTGGGCAGTTTTTATGGCATTTCAGGGAACACCTATGGTCCCACAGAGACACTTTGTGTTCACCTTTGCAAGTGCCACAAACCACTCTGAAGAAAAGCAAAGGCATGGCAAAATGGCAGGCAACACCCCAAAAATATTTTTGCATTGTCCATCAGAGGATCACAAAGCCAGATAGTAATATGTATATTTATATTTATTTAGAAATTTATGTGTAGAACTGGACATCAGCACTCCAAAGGCTCTGAAGAGTTCTGTTTTCAGATTAAACAAGCTATCTAAATCCTATCATCACATACATTACCTCCACCAGTCCCCACAGCTCTCCACCACCCCCTTCTCCAGAATATCAAACATAAAAAACAGTCCTGGAAACATTGCTAGCCACGGATGTTGTCCTGGCAGGAGGGGTTTAAGAATATTCAAAAGAACAACAAAAGATTGCATGTACTGTCAAACTAAAACAGACCCAAAAAAAGCCTGGATTTTCATTTTGGCCAGAGTGCACGTATTGCTGAACTCTCCGTGACTATGTGAGACTGGAAAAGTATCTTTATTTCCTGGCAGCAGCTCCTGGAGCTCTTCTCCTCCCTGTCCAACTCCTTCTGATCAGCACTTGTTTCTATCTGATTACCTCTCTGTTTTCTTGCTCACTATTCCAGGAAGGAGATGCTGGAATTAGATTTGCTGCATTTCCATTCCTACATTAACACTAATTTCACTGAAGTCAATGAAATTACACCGATGTCTGGAGAGTATCTGAGGAGAATAATTGAGTGTATTTTATCACTTTCCTTCAGCTTTTTTTGTGGCTGTTTTGTAGCATTTTTAAATGTCCCATTTCACTAAAATCCACTTATTCTGATCTTGGATGCTGCAATGAAGTTACTCTTTGGGGCCATGGAGCTCTTTCCGTACAGCTCCAGACACTGCCTGGGTGATGCCCGGGATGGGAACACAGGGATGTGTACAGTGATAAAAGGGACAGGCAGCATCACCCCAACTGCTCACCCAGCCAAAATCCATCCTCTGACTGCAGCCCCCTCCAGATACTCATGAGAAGAGCTCAAGAAAGAGGCTGCACAGTGCATCCCTGCCCTGGGCTACTCCTTTCAGACTTCCACAGAGCAAGAGCCCAGGCACTGCACCCACACCGTGTATCAGCCTCTGACCATCTCCACTGAGAACCTCTAATACGTTCCACAAATCCAGTTCTGGGTTTTTTCCTCACAAAACCATTATTTTGTCGTGCTGCTCTGCCAGCCTGGCTGCCCCAGCCTTTACACTGACCAGCCCCAGCCACCCTTCCCAGAAGTGAGTAATTGCTCCTCTCCACCTCCTCTGCACCACTCTTGGTTTTTTGTAAAACACCCCCCAACCGTGTTTTTCCAGTCGTCATCCCATGCCTCATTCCTGTCACCTTTCAGGCACCCTTTTTAATCTCACAGCATCTTGTTGCAGAGCAGTGCAGTGTGGTGCAACAACATTAATTTCAATTGCCTGCCCAGGAATCCTATTTGCCTTTTGTTGACTGGTACTGAATATTGCAGCAATATTTTCAAGGAACTCTCAGCAGTAAGAGTCAGATGTCATTCCTCAGTGGTAACTGCTAATTTAGAAAACATTACACTGCGTAGGTATAGCTACCTATTCATTTTCATGCACTGACACTGGATTTTATCAGTCCTTTTCACAATCACTTCTGTGGTGGCACTGCTGGATCAAACCAAAAGCCCCAATTTCAGTAGAAAGATGACCTGCAACACAAAGGAGTTTTCTCCTACGCTTCTCCCAAGCTAAGTTGTCTCCTAAGCTGCATTTAGATACAACTATGAGGTTAAAAAAAAAAAAAAAGTCCGTGCAAAATTAAATAGTTTTAAAAATTTTTTAGGTTTATGCCGGTATCATAGCTTAGGTCCCAATAATTGGGAAGATTTTATCATCTTTCTACTACAAGCAGGACTGACTATTTCCCAGAGCAGGACAAAGCTGTTCTTGGTTGTTATCCAAGAGTGACTAAGCCAACTCTAAAAGTCCAGTGAAAATAAACGAGAGATTTGACAGAATAAAAATATCAAGATTTGACCCAACAGTTATAACAGTTACGGGATGGGATGTCTCTTGAATATTAACTCTTTAGCAGCAGTAGAAAGCATGAATTTCTGAAATAGGTGTTTAACCCTTTAGACTGGCAGCCCCAGCGTGCCATTAACTGAACATCTTATTGTCTTTATTCACATACCAGTGAGATCAACTATAATACAAGAATTTATTTAAGTGACCTTGATGCCTTTGACATATTTGTTGATATGCTGAGAGCCGAGGGAATCTCTCCCCCCACTTATATTCCCATCCTCAGTTGCTTCTCAGCTGTTGCAAGGCACTGGTAGCCCGGCATGTGCGCCATCAATGTTCTTTTTTAGGGACAATGACATCAGAAATTACACACAGCATAGGCACTGAACATGGAATGGGGCGTTTGACAAAATATTCATGGTTTGTGTGTGCTACTAAATACCTGCAGGCATCACTCACATTCAGTTCTCCTATCACAGACAACTTCTGTGAGTAAGAAACTGCTCTAAGCCTCGCAGGATGGAGTCTTCAAACCTCATGAAAATGATATTCAACAACCCATTTATTAGCACATCTCTTCAGGCCTTCCAGCCTGCTTCTCCCCAAGCCTCTGCAGTATGGTACATTAATTTTATACTGAACTATTAATTGTAGTTGACTTTGCAAAGCTCTTTTCTTTACATTCTTTATTCAGTTTTGCAAACCCGATCCCAAAGGAGTTCATTTTACTCCCCACAGTTGTTTGATCAAATTGCAAATATTTCCTTTAATCTTTTTAGGCATTCAGATTTATTAACTATGGAGCAGAGCCTCTTCATCTCCTCTACTGATGATTGGGGAGAAAGAGTCTTTCACATATTTCTCATTTTATGCAAGTGCTTATTCGTGCAAGTACATATTAGTAAGCATAAAATTAAAACACATTTACCTAACCTAAATAAAAACACTTTGAACCAAATTTGCAAGCTAACCTGCTTTAGTTCTTAATGATATTAAATCTGAAGTCATTTTTCCCAGAGGTTGTGGTCTATAATTCACTGAGGTCAATAAAAAGGAGCTGCTGATGTTAGTGAGTTTTAGGGTTGGCAATAAACACGTATGAGTATATTTTCCTTTGGGAAGCTGTATGAAAGATTTCTCAAAGGCAGGGAAAAAGGCCTTTGAGACACAATTTTAATTTTCTTCATGCCTATTCATAGTAAGAATTAAGAATAATAATAATCATCATCATTTCACAGTCAGTTCATATTTCACGTTAATACATACATTTTACAAAGAAAGGTAAATTATTCAATTTTGTTCCATACTTAATCATTTATGATTAAGCTCCATACTTAATCATTTATGTCAATTGTCCCTGTTCTATTTTTCATTAGGAAATTCAGAATTAAGTATTTTATAAAATTGAGACATGCACTGGTTTTAAAAATTACTATTCCCCATATCCTTATTTAGCTGCTTTTATTCTATGAGATAGGATAAACTTTAGCAAAAGAAAAAAGTAACACCTTACTCTGAATCTTAGTCTGAATTTGTAGCTGTAGAAGATCTCAACTGAAAGCAGAAGTCAAATGTCTTATTTTTTTACTACGTTCTACTTTTCCACCATCCACGTGAAGTTTTTAAAGAACAAAATAATGTTTCCTCCCATTTTTAAAACCTTTCCAGCAGAAAATCAAGGGAAGGATTTTTCTTCAGTTTCTTTGTAGTGCTGAAAAAAAAATCTGAAAAGCAGAGTAAGGGAATGAGCAAGGGAGGACTTTTCAGGTCTCTTGAAAACAGGGACATATTACTTGGGATGTAAAAAAAAAATCTTGTGTATATCAATTCTTTTCTTCAAAGTACGTAATTTAGAATAAATTTTCAACAAAGCTAAAGATTTTCCCAAATACTTTCCTTTCTATCTGAAGTAGTTTCCACAAGTGTTTTTTTTTCGCTATCTCATTAATTCCCTCCACTTCTTCCTCCTCTCCATGTCTCCTTTCAGCCTCTGCAGAAGTGTTCCAGAAGCGATTTTTTATATTGCGTACTTTTTATTTTGTTTAGTAGCTTAGCTGCCTCCCACCTGACATGACTCTAAGCTGTTTTTCTTCATTTTACTCAATGTTGTTCCTAATTATTTAACCTAATTGATAAGATGCCTCCTCCGGGTAGAGCTGGTTGCCATGACTCTGTAAGAAATTACTCCATATTTCTCCATTCCTGGATCTTTCTGAAGAATTTATACAGAACATCTTGCCTTCACCAGCTCCCTACCTTTGCACACATCCATAAAAAATAATTAATGATCTAATCCTTGCATGCAGATTTCACTGGAATAATAGGGCTAAAACTGGGGATGTTTTTGTGAAGTTTTTTTTCTTCTAACACTGACCAAGACTGCACAGCTTTATACAATCAGAGAATTGTTTAAGTTGTAGAAGACCTTTAAGATCAGCAAGTCCAACTGCTCACCCAGCACTGCCAAGGCGTGCCAAACCATGTCCCCAAGTGCTGCCACATCTACAAGTCTTTTAAATCCCTCCAGGGATGGTGACTCCACCACTGCCCTGGGCAGCCTGTTCTGGTGCGTGACAACCCTTTCCATGAAGAAATTTTTCCTAATGTCCAATCTAAACCTCTCCTGGCACAACTTGAGGCCACTTCCTCTTCTCCTATCACTTCTTACCCAGGAGAAGAGACTCACCCCACCTCGCTACACCCTTCTGTCAGGAAGTTGTAGAGTGATAAGGTCTCCCCTGGAGCCTTCTTTTCTCCAGGCTAAACACCCCCAGCTCCCTCAGCTCCTCCTCAGACTTGTGCTCCAGACCCTTCCCCAGCTCCATTCCCTTACCTGGACACACTCCCGCCCCTCCATGTCTTTATTGCTAAAGGTGTAGGTACAAAGGCTGCTCAGAGGTAGAGCTGGAGGGCTTCTGAACTTCTGAGAGGTGAAGACATGCAGGCTGTGCTTGGTGTGACAAACCAAGGGCACCCAGAGGACAGCAGCAAGCAGAGAGGGGGCACAGGCACAGGATCACCGGCATACGGCAGCTCATATGGGTACAGCTTTGGAGACAAGCTGGGGCACAGCTGAGTGCTTTTGCAAAGCCCCCCACCACTCACATCAATAAATGTGTGTGCTCTCAAACAACATGGAGGAAAAAATAATGCAGTTTACAGTACAGAGTTGTCTAAGAAAATGGAACCTAACCCTGAAGTTTCAGGCAACCTTGCGATCCCAGCAGTGCGAGTTGAGAGCGCGCTGCAGAACGGACGCTGATAACTGAGACGCTTCAAAGGCTCTGCAGCTCTCGAGGAGCTTTACAGCTGCAGAAAAAAGGGCCACACTGAGGGAACTTCCTGCAAAGAGCAGGGACACAGTAAGGAGCTCCAGATGAAGCTGACATCCTGCTTAAAAGAGCGGTCCTTGGTAGGAGATCACCTCAATTTTGGCAACTCCAACCCCTCCTGCCTGGCCCCGAAGTCACTCCAAACCTCAATCCCGATCTTCTCACAACCTCCTCTACCTCCTGACCCAGACCTCTCCAACCAGGACATTAATTTGAAAACATGAAATGAAGCCAAAGCGTGTTAAGTACACACCAAGCAGCATTAACAGCTCAATCTCTACCATCTATTTTGGGCTGGCTTTGGACAGTGATCACACCGCTGATATTACAATCCTCTGGCCAGTTATGTACAGTTTAGAGGATCACAGTTTGTACCTAAGCCAGTTCGAAATACACAGCATGGACAACCCTCACAGTGTATCTGTCCTTGTGGAAGTTGCTAGCAAAACAGAATATTAATTATATTCATTATTTTTACTTACACACTTCACTAGAGCTGTGGTTCTGCTCTTCAAAACTATGCACTCAATACTGCAGAACTGATACAGACTGGGAATAGGCAAGCTTTTTATGGTAAGAAAAAATCCATTTATTTTCATTTATACATTATTAAGAAACTTGCTGAGCAAAACCTGCTTTTATTGTGGTTGATGATGATTCATTCACAAGGCTAGGATAAAAAGCTAATGAAATCTTAAGTAAAAAGTCAAATAACAAAACTGTATCTGAAGTCCTTGATGTTATCTCCCTTACACACTTCAGAGGCATAAGGCCATTATGAAATTTCATTTTTTTAATTATTGTTTGGGGCAGATTCACACCAGATTCAAGGACTGATTTATTTAGCTAATATATTTATTTTCATGTGTGAAAGTCATTTCCGAGCACTGTAACCAAAGTAACAGCAAATTAAAATTCTCAAAAGCTACAATTTACTGATTATAATTAGCAAGAGCTTGCCCATCTCCCATCTCATTTACACAAAATGAACTTACAGTCCATTTCCAGGTTCATCCCCTACAAGCAGTCAGCCAACAGCAAGTATTTCAAAGAACATGTACTTGGAGAGGCTGAGTAGAGGGTGAGAAATGATCCTTTCAGCCCTGCACAGGGCACACAGACAATTCAAGCAGAACTGTGCCTACCCCACAGATCTGCCTCGAGCAGACATGGAGTCATTAATTGCTCCATAATGTGACAAGCACAAGAAATTAATGGCACCAAGAGTCAGTGTGCAGCACACATGGCAAAGCACGTCCCCTTATGGTCTCCTAATTAACAGGTGCCATACATATATTTGTATTTGCCTTTGCCCCCCTTTCCCCTCACAAAAAAATGCAGAGATTGATATGGCTCAGACTTTCTTCTTCTCAGGAAACTTTGATTTTGATTCCAAACTGGAAAGAAAGAATAATTTTTAGATTTAAAAATTGTGGGCTGGTGGGGGTGGGCTATGGTGGTAGGAACTAAAATTAAATCGGTTTTGCACTATTTTATATTCCACTTGGTAACACGAAATAATAAAGCCCTCAAAGCTAAGGATGCTTAATGACAAAATTGATAGGTCAGCCTGTCCCATATTGAATTTATCAGGACATAATGGAAGGAAGGGGACACAGAGTGCTAACAAGTTTTTAAAAGATGTTTTGGCAAGATCAGGTAAATGCTTCCTTCTTTAACAAATTAGCTTCTTCTATTGAAATAATATTCTCCCTCAAAGATTTTAACTGGCTTTAATAATCTGCCAATTTATTTGCTAGTAAGGGATTTCTGCAATGCTCCAGTGGTATTTGCATGCAGGGCACCGAGACTCATAAGGGCCACATTGAATATCTTTGTATTTAAACTCATGAGGATGTTCAGGCCGGTTACCATTGTGGCACAACCTAGTTCTACATTATTACCAGCAATTTGAAAGCAAGTGTTCATCCAGTATCTTGATTTTTTCTTAATTACTGGAAGAAGAAAACTCTTTTCTTTCTGATCTCATGATCCTCACATAGGCTGAGATGACATCTGGGAAAGGCTATTGAACACATTTACCATGACTGATCTTCCACACGATATTTTTCATTTTCCTTCAGAGAGAAATAAAAAATAGAACTTCTCGGTATCAACTACTAAAAATACATGGCACAGTCTTTCACAAGCAAGTCTATTTCTCACTATGTTTCACCTACTTTATTTCAAATAGAAACTGAATCATTAAAATTCCTCTTTGTTACATTCAAGACAAGGGCAGCACACCTGTCCACAGAGGAGCAGTGACTTTGTCCTCTGCATGGATCTCAAAGATGACTTAATACTGCACATCACAGTGATGAACTGGAGGCTCCACAGGCTCTGTGGGCTGCTCACCAGCTCTTTGTAACCAGCAGTTGGTCAGAGAAAAGAACATCACCCAGCACTTTCTTTTCTTAACTAAAAATAAATTTTAACAGGTTCTAAATTTGTGGGTATTGTATTTAAATGACAAAAAGATAAAAAGAATCTGCATTAGGTGTAATGTCTTCTATTTAGAGAAGAGTGACAATAGACATTCTGGAGACAGAAGTTACATAAAACTGGGATCAGAAGAATCAAACTCCAGTGATTGCCTGCAGTCCTTCCCTAAGAGCTGACAGAACTTTCCAACGGTCCCTTGCTGGGAAGGGAAAGGAAGGGAAGGGAAAAGGGTAAAAGATGAGGAATGAGGACTGAGGTTGCATTGAAAATATGTAATAATTTTTCCTGTTGTTGGTAGTAATGGTTTCAGAATCCTTTTACCTTCGTTACACGAACTTTCCATGATCCATTCAAAATCAACACAGAAAAGCTGCCACCTATTTTGAGAACCCAAAAACTGTCTGTATCCTGACTGTTGCACATTATCTGCATTGCTGGAGGTGCTGAATTAACACCATTCTGACAGCAAACCTCCAGGCTGACTCCTTTGCCCCAAGCAACTCCAGAGACACGTCTGGGAGATGTGTATTGATTTTAGCACCAGCAGAGGTAAAGAGGAAATGAAAGGGAAAGGCAAAAGAATTTAGGCAGTGCCTTGCTTTGCTAGCCAAGCACTATTTTTGACTGAGAAAAGACAGGACAAAACTGGGTGATCAAAGATTTTAAGAAGTCAGCTGCGCTAGGATGCAAACACAGGTGCAATCTTCTCCTCTCTGCCTGTATCCCCACCAACCAACTGACTGTGGTTATTTTAAGCTCCCTGTTTTCAGCTTTTCCTCTCAAGAAATGCACTATAGCCGCTGCTTTTCCCACAAATAGGAGTAAACATACAGTGAAAGGCATTTGACAAATAAAAGCCTATTAGTTATGCAAAGAAGTATACCTTTTTAAATACAAAACATTCTCTTCATCTTCTCCCTTCTTTATACGGAGTGTAAAATGGCTGTAGCATTTTCAGATGTTTTTCAATTGCGCGTTAATGTACTCAACTGTTTTTGCAAAAGTTGAAAAAAAAAGGCATTCAAAAGTAGGAAGCATTTGCACAAAAAACACCATCTTGATAATTTGATTTTTTTCAAGAAGCAAGCGTTCTTTTCAAGTCTTTTAAAATACCAATTTTGGAAGAAGCATTCCATTTAAAAATTTACTTTTTCTCCTAATGCAATTATGTAATTGTATTAAATGCTCTTAGTCATAGAAATTTTTTTTAAAAAAAAAGAAAGCCAGGGCAGGGTACTGCAGGCAAAACTGGTCTGTACACACAGCTTAGCTGCAATGCCAGGGTATTTCAGCATAAACATTCAGGACGCAGAATTTCACTTGGATGAGTGCCTTGCAAAGTGAAAACTGAATCATTGTTAGGGTCTTTGGACATCGTGGAACAGATCCAAAGAAAAAAGAGAAGCAGAAAACCAAGTTTAAGCAAATTCTGATGTCTGCATCATTGTGTTGCAACAAGGACTAACCCTGGAATTACTCAGAATCATCAGCTGCTTCTCTTTTTAATCTAAATATTCCCAATTCACCTTCAATGCTGATTTTCTGCAGAGACTGAGAGACTCAGCAAAGATATGGGAGGGACCTGTAATCCATGGAAGTTGCTGGAACTCAGAGGATGTGGGAAAGAGTGAAGAAGAGCGGCCAGGCTTGGTGACAGATGAGTGAGTTCATCGGGGAGAGAACAGCTGGGAAAGAAACAGGCAGGAGCCCAGGGCAGGGTGCAATAAGAGGGATAAGCTAGAAAGGTGACCTGGAACCTCTAGAAGGTGAAAGATGAGGGACTGAAATGCCAAGGATGGTTGAGATTTTCCTAGGGACTTACTCTGCTGACCAGCTGCCCCTCAGGACACAGGCGAGGGCAGTGACTCTGCCAAGGGGAACCACCACTGACTCCTTTCAAAGAGCAGCTTCTGACTCCAGCTGCATTTGTGGAGCTGGGTCCCACATGGGCAGAGGACCCTGATAGCCACCCTGCTTTATCAGCTTCTGTTCCTGGGATTTCCAACATTTAAATACCCACTGTGTTCAACAGGAAACCCTCCAGACATTGGCAAACTCATTTGGCCATTTCCGTATTGTTCTGTCCCATGCTCCCATCCAGGAGGCAGCTAAAAGGCACCTGCAGAATTCATAAGGTTTCCACCTTCAGCCAGTGCTTTGAAGATCTGTTGTGGTGGGGCATTTTTGTACCCTCCAGTGTTCACCATGCAAAACAAATCCCTGGAGAAGATCCTGTGGATCCAGTTCAGCTGTCCACGTTTACTCACCCTTGAAGGTGGGTATTTATTTTTGTCTTCAGATAACACTCCAAAGCTAGTTTCCTTTCACTAATACATCTCTATTAAATTTCTCTGCTAATTAAAGAAGCCAAGGCCATAGCCAAGGAATTGGAAAGTGCTCTAATGGAATTACTACTCTGAGGTGGCTTGAATGTCATAATTTCCTTCTCCAACGTAGCAAAATCTTGACAATCACATTAAAGACAAAGAGTGAGAATAAATGCTGCTGGCTTTTTCAAACGAAGCATCATTATGGATATTAACACCTTCTGTGTTAACAGTAATACAGGCACTAAAAATAGCAGCTTCAGTGACTGAAATGCCTCTAAAGCATCTGCCACAAGATGAAGCGTAAAGAAAACTCTGGGCTGAGAACCACCCTGGAAAACTGTAATTAAAAGATTTCCAGAATAACTAAGCTATGGCTTCCATCAGACCACAAACACAGTCCATTTCAATTCCTCCTCATATTTAAGAAATTATCTAAGCCATTTTGACATCAGGCTATGCAGCATTTATGGTTTTGTCATCACATCAAAGCTCTCTCTTCTTTTTACTGTAATATTCCTATTCTATAGTGATACAGTCTCTCCATTTTCTATCACATCATCTTGGGAAAGTGGTTAAATGATCTCTCAGCTTTACAGTGGACAAGGACATGGTTAAAGAGCCAGGCTGCCTGGGCATGCATGGAGAAGGTCTGTGTCTGCATTGTGCATAGTGCTGTATGTGTAATTCTCCTACAAGTCTCATGAAAGACATTTATGTCTCTTTCCCTACCAAGAAACACAGCTCAGCCCTCCTCCCACAAGCCAGGTCACACAGCAGTCCTTAACCCAGGAGAGCCACAGGTTCAGCACTGGGGCACTCAAACAGCACATGTGTCCCATGAACCTCAATCATCTGCTAAACATTGTTCTCCCTCATTCTCCCCTTTCCACTTTTAAATACACACAAAGCCTCTCCTATCTCACTTCCTTCATAACCAATTTTCCAATGTATATTTTGCTGTTTTCCTGCTCCAGCCTTGCCCATCTGGCCATTCCAAACCTGCCAAGCCAACTGAGCATCCACACTTTGCCAAGCCTTGGTTATGATCCAGCTGAGCCATCGGTGTTTGCTGAGCAGGGATGAGGATCCTGCCACTCACGGCACCTGCAGGAACATCAGGAACCCATGGAGAGCTTTATCAAGAACATGACACGTCTAACATCCGGTTTCTTATCTTTCACACCACCACTGCTTCTGCATTTCACAAATGAAACACAACTAAGACAGATACTAAAATGTAGGGAGCACTGACATCCCTGGTTTTGGTGAGCTTTTCCCAATGTTTTGTTGCATTACAGCTATTCCAATGTATCATCTTTGAAAGTCAATGTACTGTCAGGCATTTAATATTTAAATTGCTGAGGCTGTTGAGTGGATACAGAGCTGGCATTTAATTTTTTAAAAAGAGGAGGGGGGAAAAAAAAGGAGAGGTGGAGGAATGGCAGACAAAATCTTCTTTTTAATTAAACAGTGTTATTTAAATAATAATGGCAATGATAATTTGCACTGATGAATTTTACCCCAAATCAGGCAAGTTAGCTTCTAGGAAACAGTCACTGGGATGAAAAGGAGGGAGAAGATGTTGAGGAACAATTTTGACAATGCATTTCCTCCTCCTTTTTGTTTGATACTCTTGATGAACATCTTGTCAGCAGTTTTAATATGTAGCTCTAGAGCTGATCAAAAGCTGGGATAAGCAAATAGAAAAGTTGTAAAGCAGTAATCTGTGGGTTTTCCAGCAAAGTGAGGGTAAAAAATAAATCAGCATTTGAAAAATGCCTTGCTGCCATCTGTAGAAATAAATGCTTAGCAGTAGTTGAGCATCAAATCCCAAGTTTACTCAGATTAGCCTTTCCCCCCTACAAACTCTATAGAAGGTGGAACACAAACCAGATCATCACAGGGCCCAGAAAACAGGTTACTGCGATATTCTGAGCTCAAGGCTATCCTGAAAACCAGCTCTAGGCCAGAGCTGCACAACAGCACATCCCTGCAAAGCTGCTAGTGTGGATGCTGGGAGCCAGAACCATTCCCAGCCACCTGCACTCACTCTGCCTGTGGTAAACCAAGTCTTCATATCAAGTGCACAGGGGTGTCCCAGGACCTCCAAGCCTTATTGTGGCTGCCAGCCACAGGACTTGCCACAGACAAAACCCAGTGACTTCCAAATCAACTCCCCAAATACCATGATAATTTCCACAGAGTGACAGACAGAAGGGAACAAAGTAAAAAAAGGGAGTGAGCCCTCAAAGTGACACAATGTAAACAGCAGATGGTTTTACACAACTGGCAAAAAGGGACAAGTAAAGGAAAAAAATACCAACTTTCATTAAAGGGGCTAAAATGTTGTAGATTAAAGTCTCATTTTTAAAATTGATGCATTGTGGGAAACTGAATAGCTCAAAAGAAGAGAAATTCTAGGATGCAAAGGCTTTCATCTCTCCATCCTTGGTCTCTGCTCTGTGCTGGCCAGTAAATCTATTTTCCTGGCTGGGTTCAAATACAGGCAAAGCAGACTCAGACCCAAACCTTCCTGTTACTCTCTGAGCCTCAACATCCAACTCATTTGCAAATCTTCCCAGCTCAACTCCTCCCAGAGGACATCACTGCAATAATATGATAATCAAGTTTACAAGACTCATCATAGGAGTAGTTTAATGTTAATCTAAGCCAATGATACCCCTGCTAAGGTAACTCGCCACTGCTCGCCTGCATTTCCGGCCCTAAATGCCTCACAATAACTTCTGGGATCAGAAACAGCTCGTTGTCCCTTGGAATATATTTGGGTATGTGCATAAAGGCATTTTCTAATTCTCTTCCCACCAAGTCAGCCTTTAATCAGAAACAAGCTAAGAAGACACTGTACCAGATTCAAAGATGTGTTTACACAAAACCCCACTCAACCTGGAGCCCAGGAGTAGAATTAGCAAAGGGATTAAAACCACGAGGTCAAGGAATAAAAGTTCTGATGAAATTAGAATCATGAGGTAAAGGAATAAACTTCTGGAGGAGGAGAAAGTGCCTTGAAATTCCCCTCCCACATCTCCATGCAGAGGATGCTGTTCCTCTCTTTTTCTTCTTTCCTCACCCCATTATCTTTTCAGGCCAATAAAGGAATGGACAGACTAAAAGTTCCAGATATAACCTTTCAATCCAACTGTATTGATTCTTTTACTTACAGAAATTTAAGAATTGAATTGTATTTGTTTTATTATAAAACAAGGGTGTACTGATCTTTCCATGCAGACATTTCCACAAGGGCAAACAAGCCCCTTGCCCAGAACAACCATTTCAGTTTCACCCCAGATTTTAACACGAACCCAGGTCACTACTGACACACCAAAGTCTGGGCCCTTCTTCCTCCACAAGGCCTGGATGAGGAAAACCACACTTCTCTGCCATTTTTTTCCTTGGACCATCTCTGCCTGTAGTTTTGCTCATCCTTTGTGTAGGTGAAATCTCAGGGATCTGCACAAAACACACAGAAACAAGCTCTGCCAACGCAGCCACTGGAAGGAAAAGGCAAACTGAACCCTCCTCCTAGGAGAATTTAGCACAGCTATTTGGTACTTGTGTTTCCTTAATCCTTAGAGATGTGTCAAGTGGGACTCCTTTCTTTCTGAAGCAAGTTTGCTGCACTCTCTACTAAGTGCTTGATTAATGGACAGCTCTGTTGGTACTGACTATAAAAAGGTGGGAGTCCATCCTTTGTCTGGGAAAAGCGTGCATCAAATTTTCCAGTGAGAAATGGGCAAGATTAAAGCCAAAGCAAACAGAATGACTGCTATGAAATGGGCCCAAAGTGCGTTTTTAATATATGTTTAAAATGTCTCCAATATTCTGTACTTAAAGACTTTGACAACATAATTCTGTGAGAAAGCTTGTTTATCCTGCATAAAGAACACAGAGCACTCACCTCCCAGAGGAAAGAGAATACTTATGGCTGTTGCCGTGATAAATGTTTCAGGCAACAGCAGAATATCTCTCCTTTGCTAGCACGAAGAAACACAAAGAAAAAGCCTCACTTCCAGCCCTCACATCCCAGTTCATTTATATATTTAGGGTTGGAAAAGAGAAAGAAAAATTCCTGACCATAATTAATTTTAACCTTTTCTAATTTCACCATGATTTATGCTCAAAAATATTTTCATTAACTAATCCATACAACACTCAGCTACATACTTAGCCTAATTAGATTACAGAAATGGTTTTAAATCAGGAAGGTTTAATTAGCAGCAAATTATTTCCCATGTTATTTCCACTACGTTATGGAATGACATGGATTATTTCACAACAAAACAGAAAAACAAGTATTTTTCTAGCAATTCCATATTCTACTGTGATGCATGACACAGGACTCACTCTCTGCCTCTACAAATAGATGCTACTATCAGCCACAAAAAACAACTCTGCGTTGACAGATACTCAGTTTCACATCTCAACATCACAAATCCACCCTTGACTAAAGCCACCTTGGAGAGGAGAGGAGAGGAGAGGAGAGGAGAATTATAGCCAAACACCTCCATAGCTGCATGCCAAGCTAACAGTTGTGCCACAACAGCAATTTGGGGGGAAAGATCAGGAAAAAATTTAATTACCATCTTCCCAAAAAACCATTTCAAGAAAAACAGCACATGAGGATAGAGTCTCTGAGGATAACAACAGGATGATTGACAAAACATCTCAATCTGCTCTATGAGACACCCAGACAGCCTAAATGGAATTGAGTAAAGTCCCCTGTTTAGGACTCGGTTCTAAAATGAACTAATAGAATCAAAACCTAAGAAATGGATTTGTCAAAAATTAAATTTGCCCTCATTTTGTGATACTCCCAACCAAATCTTCTGTCTAGGATATTAATTTTCTTGGTATTTTTATTTAGGTGTCTTGAATGTGAAGCGACTATATAATGAAGGAAAGAGGATATTGCAAATAAAAAGCTGATTGCCAAATTTCATTTGGGGCAGGAAATGGAAGGAAGGCAATGCTGTGTCTCACAAAAGTGCATTCAATGTTGGTGTTTTTTCAACAAAAAGGTAAGAAAAGGAGTTAAACTATCATCTGCAGACTGAACACTGCATTCCCTGGTTGAGACAGTTTCACCTCCCACTCTGAACTTCCTTCCGTCAGACTGATTTGTTTTGGCCTGATATTTTCCAACGCCAAGGTGAATGTTCCGAAGAAATTTGAGGGAAAATTATTTTAGCTGGTTTTCATCTGTTATAGCTTTACATGAAAAATACGGTCTTTTTCATTAATTTTTGGAAGTATGTCTAAGAGTAACAACAGCTATTGGCACAAGGATCAAATTCAATGCAATTATTGATCACACTGGGAAAAAAATAGACATAAAAACTTTGAAAATATCCTTTCCATATGAAAAGCATTTAAAAAAAAGTTTGTTCATCTACAGTAGAACTGAATTTATTTGGGTTTTTTTTGAGGTTAATCCAAAATGTTTCAGACAGAAACAGGTTGTAAGAACAAAAAGCCAAGGAAATCTAATGCAGAAAGTGGAAACTAATTTAAAAACCAAAAGCAGTGAGATCTTGAATTGGTTTCTTGTTCTTTAAGGAAAAAAAAAAACAAAAAAGAAGTGTCTAAGATTAATTTACTCTTAAGGCTTAGCACTCCAAGACCTAATGCTCAGAGGTCAGGGACCTCTGAGTAGTGGCTTGATGGTTTATCTTAACTTTGCTGTTACCTCATTTTTCCTTTTTATAACTAATATTTCTGTGTTGTTTTGGAGGGCAAAAGAAGAGCAAGGAGCAGATCCTAAACTAATTTAAAATGTTCTGTGTTGATTGCAATGGGAAAGGCTTACAGGAAACAGGAACATGATGTTAAAGCCAAGATCTCTCTGACAGTGAACGGGACATAAAACTCCCCAAAGCTGTTATCAGTGTTTCAAATATTTGCATAATATCCTATACAACTCCCATTTCCAGTGTCTATAATGGGACTTCCAAAACCAATACACTCTTTGCATATTTAGAGCAGATACCTGTTGTGGCTTTGTCAAGTCCGCCAGGTATTTCTTGCCTTTCTACTAAATAATATTGGCTCTGCATTAAATGTTACTATATCAATTTAAAAGATCAGGATATATCAGACCATAGCCTTTATGCCTACATATGTTCATCACATTTGTCTGAGAAGCATGAGACAGGGACTAATTTCAGCCCAAATCTGTCCTGTTTCCATGTACCCTGGCTATATTAATCCTGGAACTATTTACCATGGAACATACTGCTCCTGGCAGAAAGAATTGCCTCCAGTCCTATTTGTTAGGCTGCATCCACTGAAGCAAAACAGTGTATGCATTTTATTATTTTTTAAATTAGGATGAACTACAAGGTTCATCTGATTTATTCCCACAAATGCTGTGGCTCAGGCCTAGATGAACTCTCGGCTATCATGGAATATCCTGACTGCAGGGCTATTAGACCAGCCAGAGCAATGCACAGTATGCCACATTTACCTCTGCCTCCGCCTCAGCTTTTCAACCGCAGATTGGCAAAAACTAAATGTCTCTTGCACTCTTTGAACGTAACCCAAGGTCTGAACCAGTGATGTTGAGTCAACTACAGAAATTCAGATTAATTCAGTGCAATAAGACTGCCTTTTTTTTTTTTTTTTTGTGATTCCTGGAATATTTTAATTTGTTTTTCTTGGTTCCCTGTAACTTGGAACGTGGTTTGGCAGGCACTTTACAAAAACGTGGAGTTCCTGCCCCTAACCATTTAACATTTAAACCAATAAATCAGAAATAGGTTTGGAGAGGAATAAAGAACCACAATATTTATCAAATGCCAAGGTTCACCATTCTACCAAATGCCAGATCTGGAAATGAAACTAAAAAAGTTTGACGTTCCTAGATGAAAGCCTCAACCTTTAGACATCTCTACCCAAAAGCTCTTGTTTCTCTGTTAAATGCTGCCAATTAAAAGAGACCACAGCTGACTCCTTCTCCTTTTCATGTACACATGAAAACACATTGGTTAACAACCTCCACGTGTCACCATTACACCTGACGAAGTTTTGCTGCTACAATTATAACCTGAAAGACAATAAACTATGAGAAACTCTGATTAATTCTGACGTTCTCGTTGTAGGAACATAAAAACCATTAAAGATGTCATGCCACTGCAGAGATGTCTGTGTCATGTTGACACGATGATGTGCCTTTATCCACAGCAGAACTTTGGTTAGAAATAGTACTGCAGCACAGAAAGGAAGAGAGGAATAAATGCCTTTTGCAGAGATAAAGGACAGAGGACTCTGTTTCTTTTGAATTTACAATTGCAAAGACGTATTTCAGCAAACATCCTCTTTGTTGCCTTCTCAGCTGGCTGAAAATGGATTAGAAGGTGAGGATGCATAACTTCGCTATGGCCCATTATTTCTTATTATCATCCAGATGGAGCGTGGCCATTAGAGCAACACTAAAAACTCTAATGAACTGCAATGTTTTAGATTACTAATTCTTCAACAGCATGTTTGTGTATCAATAATAGACTGTAAAAACAACAACAACCTGACTAATTAGGCTACATCAAATCTGCTCAGCTCGGCTTCCCGTCCCTCCTGTTCTGGGCGTCGGTGTGGGTGTTCAGTACTGGTGCAGCTTCCATAAAACTCCTTTCAAAGCCTCTGATCACCCAGTACAATATTGCAAACATTTAGAAACGTTTGTTTGAATGGTTATAAGAAGCATTTAAACAAAAACACACCCATGTTTAAACCATATGAATAATTTTCTTGCTATTTTGTCTGGAATGCAGGGGAGTTTAAATCTCAGTTGTTCCTAAAACAGGAAGATGTGGGAGGGCCCCAATATTGATCAGTAAGTCTTCTGTCTAGCAAAGCACTTAGGATTTAATTCATTAATACTTTCTGGTATGCCTGGGTTTGTTTGGGTTTTTAACAGGTTAAACAGAGACTTGTTCTAGGCTTGTGCTTTCGTTTGCTTTGCTCCCTCAGCAGTTGGTGGAACCCATAAAAGAGCTGCAGTGCTGGGCCCCTCTCTGGAGCTTGGGAAAAAGTACTTTTTTCAAAAAGTGCCAAAGCAGGCTGTGGGATCTATGAAGTAAAACTGTAACCCTGCTCCAAAGCTCATCAACACAATGCAAACAAAGTGCATCTGTTACAATCCCCGAAAAATATTAGGAAAGTTTGCCAATGGAGATTTATTATTTTGAAACAGAGTAATGTTTCAGATAAATCTCTCCAATTCTGTCGTTTTACATCCCATTTAACAGCCAGGGCCACCCCTTGACTTCCCAGAGGAGACAGAAGTGAAACGTGATGGGGCTCAGCACAGCATCACTCCCATGCAACCACACAGAGCCTGGCACGTCACTGAACACGGCTCTCTGCCGAAATCACCCTGTCCATGGGGCAAGGGAAGGTTGGCCAAGGACCTCCAAGGGCTGTGACCATGCCACAGGTTTTGTAGGGATCTCACACACTTGTCTTCCCCTTCTCTCCCCCTTCACTTTATTCATCTTCAGACGAGGAGATTTGATTACAGGATTCTTCTTGCGTGACCAATCTTCACCCACAATTAATTATTTCAGACTCACAGCCATTAAATAGTTTCCAATAAGGCACTGATGCCAACAGCTTTATTCTGAACTTCTTTCTTACCCTATTGACTTGCCTTATTTTTTTTTCCCTTTCAAGTGCTAATGTAGAAACATTGTGTTTGATTAACTAGAAAGTTACATTTCCTTTAGGTAAGGTGGACTATCCATTTGAGCAGGAAACGTTTGCATTAATGAGGCACAGTAGTAACCTTCTTCCTGCCTCAATTTCCTATTCAAAAATAAGGGAGTGGAAGCGTCCATGAAATTTTGTGCTTTGAAATGTTCCTGGTTAAGGAGGAATAAGGGCAAATGAAGCTCATCCTTTCACCATATAAAGGAATGATGGTTTGTTCCCATGTCTTCACCAAACAGGTTTCATTCAAACATATCATGTAAAAAAATCATTTGCATACATGGGACCTCACTGAAATGGATGCTGAGGTTTTACAACACACCTACATGGATTTTAGGCATGAGTCCTAGTGACCTTCAAATGGGACTCACCCTCTTTATTCCCTCTTGCCTATATTTGGAAAATCCACCAATAAACCTTAAATGTCAGAAACATTCCCTTTGTCATGGCTTGTGGCCAATAAAACACTTAAAGGTAAGTTCTCATTAAGCAACAATGAGGTCAGTGGGACTGGTCCAGTGCTTAAAACACGCCACGAGTTTAAGGTCCCAGTTCAGGAAGGACTGAAGGACTGGGTAAAACGGATTTAAAAAAATAGACATGAATTCATCACACCTCATTCTGCCCTCCTGGCCTTTAACTTAATGCCATTTGATCATATATGAGGCATGAGAAATGAGACTTAAGGGATGCAACACCCATCCAAAAGGTGACAGGGTTTGCCTGTGTGAAGACTGATGCTGCCTTCAGGTTGTTCAACCTTGCCAATACAATGGAAGAATCACGATTTTTCTGTAGCTGCCACCATGGCTGTTGGAATGTGCATTGCACAAACACAGATTTTATAGGGGCGTGGATATGACTGCTCCTGCCAGTGTTCCAACTTAGGAAAAATCCAGTTTAAGGGGCTTTCCCCTTAGAACTGACCATCTTTCACCAAGGAAAAACTGACACAGAAGTTGCTTGTCATGATGCCATTCCTACAGAGCTGGGCTTTTCCTGCAGAGGAATTCAGCCTCCACACCATCTCCCACTATCACATCACCATGCAGGAATCAGTGGCAGATATTTATAAACCCTTTTCCATCAACTTCATCCTATTTCAATTCTGACTGCACTTCACAATAGAGCTTTGAAATATGCTTTAATTTTCACGACACACTTTAGAAGAAATTAAATATTCTGCTCTATTAGAAAATCCTTCATGTTGTTACACAACGAAAATGTAGACAAAAATCTTTCAACTTTTTTAAAATGTCTTTTTCTATCCTTTTACCTGCTTGCTTAGTCTCCCCTGGAAAAAGAGAGAAATTGCCCCCAAATTTCTCATTTCTCTTTTTTTTCTCAATTCTACTTCCATCCTTCTATTCTTCCAGTGTGTTATACCAAAAGATNGACAAGGGGGGAGGGGAAATAAAACTTCTAATATAATTTTTCTTTCTTTAATGTAAATCTCTATTAATGAAAAAGTTGTGATGAAGACCCAGAGGCAAGAACATTTAGCTCAGAATTATATTTCATTTACAAAAACATTTAAAGCCAAAAAAAGTCAGAGCTCCTCTACTGAAATTAATCACTAAATGTTCAGGGATGCTCAACCACCTAGAGAAAGTGAGCTTTGCTAGCTTGGCCTTGCTAAGACATAACAGGGATTTGTAACTGTAACTTACTCTCCCTCCAACATCAGAGAGATGTAGGCTTGGGAGCGACCTCCAGGGACTGCCTGGTCCAATTGCAATCCTGAGGGAAGAGCAAGGATATCTCTAGCAAGACTGACAGATACTCATCAGTGAAATGGAGTCCACCAAATCTGGTGGTGGCTCTGCCCATGATCTGAAAAGTTTTGCCCAAGCTGAAAAATTTTGGTGGACTGATGTTGGAAATCCCTGTTTCCAACATCAGTTTTTCATTCCCTCCTGTGTGACCTGACTGCCCTTCAGGTAACACAGAGGATCAATATTTTTTTCCCTTTCAAGCACACTCTTTCCATGGTAGAAGTCAATCTTCATGTTCCCCTTAAGCTTCCATCAGCTTAAGCCAAAGTCAGTTCTTCCAACTGTTCCCTTGAGATCCTTTCTGCCTTGTAACACATTTTTATTGATCTCCTCTCCCTCCANCCAGCAGAATAAGTGCATTTTCAGCTTGCCTGCGGCACTGCTCCTGATACTTACAGATACTTACCTGAGATTTACAGGTTTTACCCCACCGCTGTGTTGTTACATTCAGGCTGCAGTTGCCTATCACTTTCCCCCTCCAATATCCTCCAAAATCCTCTCCAGCCTCACAGCAGCAGAGCCAGTTATTCCATAGACTGTGCTTATGCATTTGATTTGCCCTCTTTACACGTGGGGCATTGCATTCCCCTCTGCCGAGGACGCCTTTCCAATTTATGGGATCATTAAGGATTCTGATGCTGTCACCCAAACTGCTTGCAACCCTTCCATAGCTCTCCCGACGCGCTCCCTCTGTTCTGTCACTCAACTCTGCTAATCAAAGCGTGGAACAGAATCACACGCAGGGCAAAAACCTCGCTGGCAATTCCCTCCAAGTTTGACAGTGAAGCCCTTGATTGTATTTTGAGAGGGACTGTTCAATCAGTTATCGCCAACTTTGTTATGACTGTGTTGAGATCATCTTTCACTCGTTTGCTGTGAGGCCACTACGTGGAAAAGTGTCAGAAGACTTTTTAAAAGTTCAGATATATCATATCTACTCAATCCTTATTCTCTAGGCAGTTATCTTGTCAAAGAAAGAAATCAGATTAATTTGCCATGAACTCATCTTGACAAATCCATGCTGGCTGCCGGCCAGTGGAAGAAAACTGATTTTAATCATTCATGACCAAAATATTCCTACTGAAACACTGCTGGTTTTGACTCAGCACTCGCAGGGATGCGCAGCAGGTACCCAGGGGAGAGGTGCCAGTTTGGATGCTGTCCAGTCCTTCCTCCCAGTTGAAGGGGAAGGGGTAAAGCTCTTTTAACGAGGAACCTGCAGTCATACTCCCACACACAGTACGCTCCCACCAGCAGAAAATTTTTCCCAATTGTATCAAAGTTCTTGCAGAAAAAGGTACAGGAAAGATGAATGTGGATGAGAGACACGCAGGCTGAGTCCTCAGCGCTCTCAGAATGTTGAAGAGGAACATGACATTGCACTACTTCAGACCCACGGAAAGGAAGCAATGAGAAACCAGGAACTGGTATCTGCCATCTTTTATCCAACTACCTGATACCCCTGAGTACCACCAAACATGTTACAGTGCCACAGGCAGTACTGTGATAATGAAACCTCCTAGAGATGGGGGCTTTTTATATACTTTAAAAAAACAACACAAAACTCCCAACTCTATCAGCCTCGCTGGATATGTCAAAATGCCACACGGTTTTTCAGTTCTGAAAGTCGACCTCAAAAATTGTAAGCACAGAAATCTCTTGCTGGACATGAAGGGCAGTGTTCTAAGGCCTGTTTCACAGGTATGATTCAATTTTTCTACAAGGGGACACTTGCTAAAACAACTTGTCTCCTTGCTCAACTGCCCATCTTGACTTCCACTCCACTTGATAAACCACAGCACTTATCTGCAAGCAAAACTGGGCCAATATTAATGAGATTTAACAGAAAATACCTCTTTTGCCCACTGAAAGCAGGGCCCAGCGAGGAGCACAGCTCCACCGAAATCAGGCAGGACCTGCCTGGTAACTGCCATGGCTTACCTGGGTAACTCTCCCTTTTAAATGCCAAACACACACAGGTATTGAGTACAATCATGAGTACACAAAATTAACCAAGGATCTCTGTGCAGACACAGGCTTAGATCACTCACTTGGCTTTCTGAAACTTCAGAAGAGCAAAACACAAAGGATCTCTTGAGCCCCTTCCATCCAAGCAGTGTGATACCTTGGGGGTTATCTTTTATCTCAGATTTGTTTATCCCTCTAGCACAATATGCTATAAAACTGAGCTGTGTTGTTCTTAGCCAGTCAGATATATTTGCTGATCTAGTTGGACTAATTAAAACTTTCTGCTTCCTGAGAGATACAGTTGTTGTGAGTAATCCTGGGCAACCTGATAATCCCTTCGGGGCCATCTCAGGTGACTGCTTGCACAGTGTGTGAGCATAAAGGTTGATTTTCCACATTTATGTATCATTTATTGAATAACAATTTTCAGTTGTTTTAAATAAAATAGCTCAGCAGCATGAAATAAGGTTTCTTTCTTCATTGTTACCTCTCCCACTCACTGTCCTATCTCTCTTGATACCATAATTTCATTTAAACACATCAAGCCAATGACAATAAAAGTAAACCTTATATAAACGCATGCTAGCTATAACCTTGGGAAAAAAAAAATCCCATAAAGCTTCCCAAGGAGGCTGTTTTACAGTTTTAAAGCTCTTTATATAAAGACACATGTTTTTGCTATAAGCTAGAACCTGAATATCTAAAAATCTACTGCCATGAAAGAATTAAAGCAAAACAAGGTACATATGGCCCCAATCTGGTGGCTACAACAAGGTGCTGGAGCACATTCTGAGAAGGGCAATGGAACTGGGGGAGGCTGTGGAGCACAAGTTTGATGAGGAGCAGCTGAGAGAGCTGGGGGTGTTTATCCTGGAAAAAAAAATGCCTGGGGGACCTGGTCACTCTCCACAACTCCCTGAAAGAATGCTGTAGTCAGGGAGGGGTTGGTCTCTTCTCCCAGGTAGCAAGTGATAGAACAAGAGGAAAAGGCCCCAAGTTGCAACAGAGGTGGTTTAGATTGGACATTAGGAACGACTTCTTCACAGAAGGGGTTGTCAAGCACCAGAACAGGCTGCCCAGGGCAGTGGTGGAGTCACCATCCCTGAAGGGATTTAAAAGCTGAGTAGATGTGGCACTTGGGGACATGGATTAGTGGCGGGCTTGGTAGAGCTGGGTTAATGGTTGGACTCAATGATCTCAGAGGTCTTTTCCAACTTAAATGATGATTCTATGCTCTCACTCTTAGACTGAAGTTCCATTGAAAATTGGATGATGCTACATTTTTTACTCCCTAAGAGCAATTTGGTTTTTTACTGTAGGCTGCTGAGGCTATTACACTCTTAAGGCTTTTCCATCAGCTGTTCAGAGAATATTAAGATCACCAAGTTTGGCTGCTGCACTGAGACCAATCCCCTACCTGGAAACACTTCATTTGCCCCAGCTGTGAAACACAACTAAGATTAGTAACAACTAAAAGATATCACAGAAAGATATCGATATCCTTAATTTGTAGAGCTAATAGCACTTGGAGTGCAGTCCAAAAGTGTCAAAATGCTTTTCCAATGGCACTCAAGAGGGGAAATTTTCACTCGTAAGGCAACTTCTTGTAACTTTCTGTGCCACTTTCCTCTACTTGCACTAATGGATAAATGTGAAAGAACAGTCTTAGTCTCTGCTGATTTGGATGGTAAAGAATTTACCACCTTTCTCATTGCTTGAGGATTACACCTGTATGTAGTTGAACAGGTTACCCAGAGAAGCTGTGGATGCCCCATCCCTGGAAGTGTTCAACACCAGGCTGGATGGGACCCTGAGCAACCTGGTTGAGTGGAAGGTGTCCCTGCCCATGGCCAAGGGGGGTTGGTATGAGTAGATCTTTCAGGTCCCTGCAACCCAAACCATTCTATCATTTTGTGATTCTAAGCAGCAACTGCTACCAGGGCCATGCTGTTGTTGAAAGAGACACTCCCCCCACTGGCCCATGTTTTAAGAAACTTTAAGGAGCAGCACAAAAACTGGCACAAGTCCTCTCCTGCTGAAGAGGTTGAACCAACACTTCTGCAGCTCCTTCATGCAGAGCCACATCTCTCCCACATCCCTGCAGGAAAAGAAACTGCCCCTGCACAGAAGTGACTCTTGTAGGACACCCTTGGGGCAGAGCTGGATTTCAACCACAGCTAAACACTCAAGCCTCTGAATTCTCACAGATGGAAAGCCTTCTCATATTAGTATCTGTTGCTAGGAAAAATACGATTTAAACTACGTTGCCGGCAATGATTTTTGCTGGAAGGTGCTATCTCACGCATACACTTTCCTCAGGATCAAAAATGAAATCCTATGGGCTCCTGGGATTGCTTGTCTGGGAGTCTGCCAGACAAGCGCTCTCCTACAACGATACACTCTTGTGTCAGCGCGTGGGCTTAGCCACTGCTTAACAAATTTGCTAGATAAACTTCCATGATTCACCCAAACAGCATTCAAGTGGCTAACTACCATATATTGGCAGGGAACTGACGAATGCTGCCTGAACAATGAGAGAACCCACTTAAATAATGAATTAGGTTTGACAGATCAATGGAGACATGACTGACAGTCCCTGGCACCCCACGTCACAACTCCAAAAGAGCTGAGCAGCGGCAAAGGGGGGTGCCATGAGCAATCAGCAGCCTTTCAGCACTGTTTGCCAAATGCAGGAGAGTTTAGGACCAGAGGTGGCTCAGATGACAGCATGTCATCCATTGCAAAAAGGGAAGAGCACGTCCTCTTCTCTCTGCTTAATAAAATTGGAAGCAGAGCAGGACATCTCTGTGTTTAGCACAGATAACTAAGATACCAGTGACATCTATATTTATGTCTAGTACATACCTTCTAGTGGAATATGTCCCAGCCCATGGCAGGGGGTTGGAAGTGGATGATCTTTAAGGTCCCTTCCAACCCAAACCATTCCTTGATTCTATGATATCAAGAGGAACCCACAACACTCTCCTGCATCATCTCTCCCCTGAACAAGAATAACTTGGGGTCAAAGTGACCGCAATTACATCTGTCTCCTTTTCCAAGCAGAAAATCATGGACCTGGGTCTTTTAGGATGAAAACAAGGAGTTAGCATTTCCAGCCATTAAACTAGAAACTCTTTGAAAGAGGTGTCTAGAAATTGCTCCAATTTTCCCGAGAAGGTATCCTATACAATCACAACAATGAATTATTCTGCTCATATGCAAAACCAGTTTTCATTGCCAGGCCTGTTTTCACCATAATTTAAAAGCAGTCACTGAAAAATATCATCTCTCCCACAACCACCTCTCCATAAAACTGCAGTAAACAGAAGCCAAATAATTATGCATGTAGATAAAAGGTATCTCCCTAAAGGAAGAAAAACAAGGCACCCTTTTCTCAGCTCTTCTGGGGACTGATGGCTAACTAAGAGATTCTTCTGTGTCTTTCACAACCTCAGAAACAGTGAATTATTCAATGTTCATCGACACTCCTGCCTTCAATATCTTGTCCTGACCTTCCCTTGCTGCACGGATCATGGCAGCATTTCAGTGACCAGTGGAATATACTGGATTTCTGCAATTGTTTGGATGAAGTACACGCCAGGTTGGGCCCACTCAGCTGGACAAATAAAGCCCTGTAATTGCCATATTTATGGGGCCAGACTGAGGCTGCAATCTGCTCTGTGCCATTCAGAGCCATTTCCCTGCTGCACACGGACAGGGGCAAACCCATTGCCTCAGGCTACACCAGAAGCACGAAGAAATGTGTCAGAGACCCCCTGAGCCTCAAGCTGGGTGCTGTGCTTTAACTTAGCAACTAAAAGGCAGCTAAAAGCCCCCAGCCACCTGCTCGCTCACTCTCCCCCACTGGAATGGGGGAAAGATTCAGAAAAAAAGGCAAAACTCGTGGGTTGAGATAAGCACAGCTTAATAGGACAGAAAAGGAAGTGGGAAAATAATAACAATGATCTAAGAATTCAAAAAATGAGTGATGCACAATGCAATTGCTCACCACCTGCTGACCAGTCACCCTCCAGCCTCCCCAGTTTATTGCTCAGCATGATGCCATATGGTGTGTAATGTCCCTCTGGCCCGTTTGGGTCAGGTGTCCCAGCTGTGTCCCCTCCTGGCTTCCTGTGCCCCCCAGCCTCCTCGCTGGCAGGGAATGAGAAGCTGGAAAGTCCTTGACTTCATGTGAGCACTGCTCAGCAACAACTAAAACCTCAGTGTGTTATCAGTGTGTATCATTATTGACATTATTCTCATTCCAAATCCAGCACACGGCACTGCACCAGCTACTGGGAAGAAAATCAACTCTATCCCCACCTTAACCAGGACTCTGGGAAGCTGGCTGCCATTCTCCCAGTGGAAGCACAGGAAGGAAGGAAGCACATGACAGTACTCTTGTTGTTTAAACATTCACACTCGTTCCTTCAGAAAACCCCATCTCTGCTGAATTCTGCAAGCTGCTTCACCCAACCACACTGCCACTTTCCTCAAAATGCTTTTTCCTTTTTACTTTCTGCTCACTGAAGTCCTGGCTGTGCCAAGTTGCAAAACAGTGATAATGTTGTACGAACCAGAAGTTTTTTTCTGTTCTCTTTCTTGATAATTTTTTTTTTTTTTAAAGACACAAACCCAGTCATTTTTACATCTGCATCTCAGCCTGTGCTGCAGAAGCCTTAAAGCTGGTTGTGGACAGAACTAGAGCAACACTCAGCAGCACAGGCTGAGATTTTGTTTGTGAGCTGACAGAAGATAATGGGAGGTTTACAACAAAGGTCCTTCCTGAATGATAAACGATTCCTGGTCCATTCAAAGGATCTGACAGACCTACCTATTTGTTCTGCTCTGCACAGAGACGGGATGAAATGACCTAGATCAACACAAAAGGTGCTACAAAAATCAGATTTTCAATGCATATTCAGCAACTCTAGGCAGCAAATGCACAATAGGTATTTAAACAATAACCCTTGTAAAAACCTTGCTCCCTTGTCAGTGGATGCTTCATACTTGCTATTTTTAGCTTTTCAAGTGCCAAGAAGCAACAGAAAAAATATTGCTGAACAGCACTGGCCACCAAGATAAAACAAGTGAGGCAAAAAGAAATCTGAAGCAAGCTCCACAAGATGAGGTTAAGTTATTCAAAGCTCTCTTTCCTGCAAGACAGGTGATGTATTTCAGTTTAAATATCCCACTCAATCTGTCCTCAGTGAACAAGCAAGTGACAAGCTGCCAATCAAAGTGAAAAGCATCCCCATCCATCAGGGCTTCCCCCGCCCCTGCCCCGCACCCAGCAGTGCTTTATCAGCACCTACAGAATCTCAATCTGCCTATTTTTAACAATTACACCATTCTGCAGTCCTGCCCACCAGAAGGATTTGCAAATCTCTCCAAATACTCCTCCCAAGCCCTGATAACTTTGCCAGCATGAATAGGAAACTTGGGGCTTTCAGAACAAGCCGCTGCTCGCTGACAAGGCAGGGAAGATTTCCTTTCCTATCTGCAGTTTGCATGAGTAGGCAGCTGGGATTGTGATGAATTACTATCTCTGACTCCAGTGCTAAGTTTAAGACATTTACTTGGCATAGCCTCTTAGGAAAAGAAACACTGCCAATATCAGCTATTGGTATTAGCAAACTTCTTCAGGAGAACTACCAAAGGTATTTCACAGCCTCTCTCTGCGTACAGCAGGAGTCTGTGGAGCAGAGATATTTATTGACTGAACAGTAATTGAATTTTACTGAATGTTTATCTCAAAACACTGTTTCAAAAGAGAAACTAAACCATCTTGGGTTGAAAATAACTCAGTTCTTAGTTACACCTTTTCATGGGGCCAAATCCTTCTCCCAAGCTCACTGGCCACTCTGCCTGAGAAACTGTATTTTCCATCACCTATTTGTTGTGCCTTCCTGCTTCATTTTGGAGTTCAGTGCCAGGCTTTCAGCAGCTGGCCCTGCAAAGTGTGTCTATACAATCCTGCAGGTCTGATCTCTCTGCACAAATATTGCAAATATTAAGCCCATGACCAGTGCCTGTTTGGAAGTTGGTGTATTTTCTAACCAGTAGAAAAGGATCAATCAAGGAACTGCTCTGGATTTCAAGAGCACTCATCACACTGATGTGCAGGGATTAGAAATCTTCAAATCTGCACTGATATCACTGCCAAAGATTGAACTATTTGATGATAATGGAGCATTTTTACACTTGTAAATAAACCAAAAAGGTTTCTTCTGTCTGTAGCCTTCCTGCCTGCCACAATGCTCTTCACCCCACTCACAGGAGAAGGTACATTTATTTTGATGGTATTATGTTTATGCAATAAGCAACTCAATAGCCCTTTTGCCACGCTTCTGAAATTTTAGATTCTACTTTTGACTTTGACTAAAAGCCTGTAAACCTACCCACAATTTTCCAACTTCTAAGCTCACAGTTCCCACTTATAAATTTGACATGGACATTTAGTAATTTTGTAGGTAGCACTTATGAAAATTATCTGCCAGTGCCACATACAGAGACTGCTGTCTGTCACCTTTGGTACTGCTATGTGTATTCCCCACCTTTAACATGAGTTTCAGAGACAATAAAAAAAGAACACAAGTCACCTAGAATAAATACAAAGCAGGTTACAATTTCCACTTCCTTTTCACTTGCTGAGGCCATGTATGCATTTTATTGTCGTTATCATTATAAATAGTAGTAATGGCATTCATTATGTTTTTATGGCTCTCACCACAACCGAAGTCATTCACCACTTAGTTTCTTCTGTGAAATCCTCCTCTGCCAGGCAACAGAATTCCCCACCAAAAAAGCCCAAAACAACCAACCAAACAAGGCAAGTAGATATTACAATGTATAAAAAATGTTCTGTATCCACTTTATTCTCCAAATCCCCAGATTCTGTAAACCCCACAAAACAGTTTCAACAAATGGCATATCAACACTTACAGGCTTTTTGATCACCTATCTGCAATAACTGATCAATGCTCTACCTTGGAGATTTGCTTTTTATGGACCTGGAAATGTTTTGAAACACATCAACCCATCAGGTCAAGGCGGGTGTTCAGCAGGAATTTCACTGCACCACATTGCAAAGAGAAGTCCTAAAACTGCAACCTCTCTTTTTAAAAAGCACTTTAAAATCTCCAGACAAATGGCTTTAATCTTCTAAAGATCTAGAAAGGCTGTGGCAAGAAAACTTCCTTTTTATAGTTCAGTATTTCTCAGAGATGAGCTTCAAGTGTTAGCTGAGATAATTATCAGAGAGATTATGCAGATCTTATTATCAAAAGGTTTTGTTTGCTCTCTTGTTACATAATTGCTTAGTGTTTGCATGATGCTCAGAAAATAGAAAGCACCAGAGAAATACCAAGAATTATTTATTTAACAGAAAAATAATTGTCCCAAATGGTATTAACATTTTAAGTTGACTTCGCTATATTTTGAAGATTTCTGTTAACCTGTACAGCTGCTCAGTAATCTAGCCCTGGCAGCACACGAAATGAAAAATGTGCCTTACCACTACTGGTTTTAGACTATTTCAGCAGAGCTGTGAAACAACAGGGAGCAGAAAAAAAGGTGCAACATATTGGCTCATCATTTCCTTCACTTCCAGCTTTGCTGGTGACAAAGGCCACCACATTCAGAAGATAAAATCACGATTTATAACTCAAACCAGTGTCACAGAGTACGCAATCAATGTATGGAATCACTAAATGCTTCAAGAATTGGATAAAACCACAACAAATGATTCCAAGCTTGTGCAAGTTTATAAGCAAAACTTAGACTACCTCAATTTGAATACACTTTGTAGTATTTAACCAAATTCTAGCCAAGACCTTTCAAACACAATAAAAGCCATCTTTAAAGCCTAAAGATGAGGCCTTGAATTCAATATAAACTTGTCATTGGGCACACTTATGTACCCAGACCACTTAGTCTTGCAAGCAACTTAAAAGCTACAGCAAACACACAATTTCAGTGCCCGCTTTCAGTAATTCCAAGTTCATTCCATGATTATTTACAGGCATTTCAGATTTGTTTTAGGATGTCAAGAACTTTTACAGCAGGTGTAGCAGCCACAGAACTTCCCCGGGGCTAAACACAAGGAAACCAAATGTTACTTACAGCCAACCATCATCATGGCCACCGAAAAAATCTTCTCCCCATCGGTGGTGGGCGCTATGTTCCCAAATCCTATGGTTGTAAGGCTTGTCATGGTAAAGTAGAGAGAGGATATGTACAAGGAGTCTTTGCTGGGCCCTCCCTCCCACTGGCCCGAGCCCGTGGTGTTGTAGCGGTACGGGGTGCCGATGCTCAGGGCCAGCTGGTAGAGCCAGCTGTCCGTTTTGATGGTGTTGGTGAGCTCGTCGATGACCTCGTAGTCCCCGATGCTGTACCAGATGCAGGCCAGCCAGTGGGCCACCAGCCCAAACACGCACACCAGCAGCACCAGCACGGCAGCACCGTACTCCAGGTAATGGTCCAGCTTCCTGGCCACCCGGCCCAGCCGCAGGAGGCGCACCACCTTCAAGGAGCTGAAGAGGCTGCTGATTCCCTGGAAAAGAATAAAAATCATGACTCGGTCTGAAATATCCGGGTGGTTAGCACAGAAGGCCATACAGCAATCCCTGCGTCTTCTTTAAATCTTTCTATATCATTTTTCAGGCCACAGATAACAGAATACAAGATCAAACCCTCCTCCCTCTCCCGTGCTTTTGTCCTCATCAGGCTAAATCGAGTTTGGCACTCACTAGGTGGATAAATTAATTTGTTCAAACTCAGTCTTTCAAAGCAACACAAGAGTTCCGTAGAGTCCAAAGTGGGAAATGGCAAGTTTACTACACAAAGGAGTGATTCGATGCTTTGCCAGTTTGAAGTAAATTGGAGGCTCTGCTTTGACCTCAAGAAGATCAAGCAAGGTGCAAGAGTAGTCACAGATGCAACTACACCTTCCAAGGGGACTCTTCACAAAGCTTCTCAGAGGACAGTATTCTTTTCAATCCAAGCAGAGGATTGTTATTCTGGCCAAAACGTGGGTCCACCCACTTCAACAACCCTCAGCATTAACTGACAGTTGAAAGAAACATCAGAAAGTAATCACAGTGGGCAACTCAGAGAAATCTGCCCATTGTTACCCTCTTCCACCAAACAGGAGCTGAGTAATCTCCTCCTGTACAACAGTCTCCACCTCTTATCGTCCTTCAAACACAACTCTGGGCATTTTGTTATTTACAAGAAGTCTCACTGACTGAACATGGAACTGAACAGCTGCGGGCACACCACCTTCTGAGAGAGGGAAATACAGACCACAAGGCACACGCCTTTGAATACAGGGTTAATTTCCTTTCCAATCAACAGACATTGCAGATATTTTCCTAAAGCAAGAGTTGGTGCAGTGTTGTTTTTCTTTGTCACACAAGATATATGAAGTACAAATAAATGGAAATACAAATATTTAGGGAATAAGAGCACAAGGACCATCAGAAAGTTAACAGAAACATCTGAGAGGGAATAAGAAATGTGTATGTCCTCAATGCACAAATGGTTTGTACCGTGTCTTAATAGAGTTTAGAGATGCAGAAAGAGAACAAAAATAAGTTCTTGATCTACTGCAATCCCATGATATACCTAACTTGTGCATTAAATTAATTAGTGGCTCAAAATAGAAGGTTTGTAAAGGAAGATTTCTAATATAAAACATTCAGAAGCTGAAGACATTTAATTTAAAGTAGAAATTAAGACATAGAAAGCAATGAGGCAAACATTCCTAGTTACTGTGCCAAGATTAAATTGCCCTTTTCTATGCATCATTATCAAATCAGTCTAGTCAAAACACTGGCTAATTATATTATGAAACAGTAAAAGACTGGAGTTTCTGGAGTTTTCTATACCAGAAAAACATTTGTCTCTTTTGCACCTCTATTTCTTCTCCTTTTTGCACCTTCTTTCCCTTTTCCCAACGTTTGAAGGGTAACATACATCTGATATTTCTAGATGTAATCTGTTTGGCACAGTTCTTGTATGCTTTTCAAATCCTGTTGGAATGTGTTTCAGATCCCCAAATCCTTAATAAATTGAAGCTCTATATTTGCATTCAAGCACTCATGATGACTAATACCACAGAGGGAAGTGGAATTTTCCCATTTCGATTTCTGCATTTCGCATTTACACAAGACAGAGATCTAGTTTATCATTCTTATTTCCATCTAAATGTATATCTACTTATTTGCTTTAGGATATATGACTGTGAGGCACTCTGAGCAGCCAACTTTTCCAATAAACCAGGAAGTCCCTTACAACATTCCTGACACAATGGACTGTGGCCAATGGACGACTGAACAAGGGTCCCATCCCACAGAAACAATATCTATATTTAAAAAAAAAGGGAAAAGAAAACTATGGAGTAGTTTAATAGTGTATTTCATTAAATTATTCTGCAGTGTGTTGCAGTGAGTTAACCCTGATTTTGAAAGTTTACAACTTGCTGTGGAATCAAGAGGGAGAAAACAGCCAGGTGGGGGTTTTTGGAGGACCAAATCCTGTGGCATTGGACAAGCAGAGATGCATTTTTTTTGTATTAATTGAAGAGTCACTGTTCATTACCAAGATTAAGGCTAGGGAAGGAGTTAGAGACCTGGAATTCAAGCTTGGGAGTTCCCTTTTTTGCACCCAGTAGTTTAAATTTGTCCCAGTGATACATCTTACACTGCACTCTCTCCTGCACAAACAACCCCCGAACAGAAGAGTTTACAGTGTGGCCTCCATCCCCCACCCACACTACATCTTCTCTCTCCAAGCTGAAAATTCAGGAGTTTTACAACTAACAAAAAAATACAGCATTTATTTCAAAGTCTGGGAGAAAGTTTGTGCTGTCATTTTTTTTTCCTAATCACAGACAACAGTCACATCTCTTATGTAAAAAACAAAGAGACATATTTCATTTTAGCTGACATTGAAATGTATTATTTCCAAAGAGTAATTCATTTAAGCAAGTTTCACTGTAAATCTTGAAGTCAGTTCAGTTTGACCCCTTACTTAAGGCCAAAAAATCCAGAGATTTATTGAGCATTCACCTTTCATGTCTAGTCTTCCAAAACAGAAAGACAACACTGGAAGCTTTAAAAGCCTCTTCCATAAAGCTGTATCTAGGAGAGAGCAATCAAGCACATGCTAAATGAGCATGTGATATATCCCACAGAGAGTATATCACATATATCACACACAGACACAAACACACACATATATATATATATATATCTATCTATCTCACATATGCACTAAGTACTGGGTTGGGTCAAGCTGGTACGTTCATACTTAAAAAATAAATGTTTGCACAATTGTTAATGTGCAAGGCTCTGCCTCAGATTCAGCAACACTGTCTTTGGTAGAAGTTATGTGAAAGACTAACTGCCTTGAATTAAGTTTGGGCTATTAAGAAATCCAGTTTTTTAAACTCGACTGATTGCTGGCTGCCTTTAATTTCATTTTTCTTTTAACTGTATTTATGCTCCGTAGTGAATACTCTGGAAACCCTTCTACTCCAGGATGAGCATCTGCTCTGACAGAAGCCACTTCGGCACTCAAGGAACAGAGAGGTGATCAGAAACTGTGAGTGAAGCATGTAATCCAGTTTGGCACTGGCACCGTGTAAATAACACACAGTTTGGATACTGGAGACCCGGCTTTCTGGGAGGAGCATTTGTGATTCTATTGCCGTTTCAACTGGGCCAACTGTCTGCAACAGCTGCTGGTCTGTGTTCTCCCACTGAGAATATCTCATTATGTTATGAACCATCCAATCCAGCCCCTTGAGGTTTAGGGTAATGTATTTTATCACGTCCTAATCAGATGAGGACACTCAGCTTGCTCATCATCAATCATCTCTGCTGCAAAAACCTTCCAGCTGAAAAACCACCTACTCCAAAACTGTGTTTTGGGTGTTGAGTTTGGAACCAAATTCCCATCTGACACACATCATCGATTTAACTATTACAAATGTGACTCACAGGAGATTTTCCCAGGGGCTTTTAAGGCCACTGGATCAGGAGAGGGCACGAGCAGAGTCAGTCAGAACCAGTCATTTCTGTACCACCATTTCAATTTAGGGGACAGCTGAAGCCGTACAAAGGATGCAGATCATGTCAAATTTATCCAGAAAGATATTTTTGAGGAATGGATGGTTTAACTTGGGAATTAAATGAGACATTCATGATTAAACAAAGCCCAAGTTTCTTGACACTAGCACCTTGCAAAGTCTGTGTTCTCAAATTCTCTTGATACACTGAGAAAAGGATTCAGTTTGATAGTGGAGGCACAACTGATGGCAGCACTCAGTCTGACATGAAGAGGGACCAATCCTTCCTTTTAAAATTACCTGACTCTTGCCATTTCAGAGCCTGGATGTTACCCCACTGTCCAACTTCCGTCTTCTAGGATGAAAGAAGTGTCTAAGCTGTGTGTCTGCATCCAGCTGAACTTTTTTAACTGCAAGACCGAGACAGATGCTTCCTGAAATTGCGACACACGCCATGGGAACAGACCTCTGCACCTCCAGCAAGAACAGGGAGCAAAGTGCTCTTGCACTTAATGAATCCCTGATAAGCCAGGCAATAGGAAGGATGAAGCTGTCAAAGTCGTGCAATACAGGGGTCAAGAGCCAAACATGCAAGAGGATGAAGGGAACATTGTCACCAAAGGAAAATGAAGGTTAACAAGGGCAGGAAATCATCTGAGTCCACAATGACTCTACCAGAGACGTCCTCCTAAACCAGGGAATAAAGAATGGAGTCTGCTCTCCACTAAAGGAGCAGCAGAATAGCAGAGATGCACGTTCATAAAACTTGAAAAAGAATAGCCGGTTACCTGCTAATCTAATTAGTCTTTTCCGCAGTAGGAAAATATTGCATAAATATTTTTTAAAAGTAAAATAAAAACAAAAACAGCCATTAGTTTCAACCATCTGAATACACAAAATCTGCTTAAACCTAAAAATTAAATCCCAGTATGCTGAAATGGTAAATCATGCGTAACTTTTTCTTTCTACTAGGGAACAATGTGTTTTTAACTCTAGGCACTTTTTCAATTAGATTTCACTCCATGATTTTTTATTTAGTTGTTGTTGTTAGCAGTGGGTACACACACAAGAGCAACAACAAAAAGAAACTAAATACACATTTTTAATGTGTTCTAAAACTGAAACACTCCGAGCTTTGAAAATGGGGATCAGTACTGCATCATTTAACAGAAAATACTGTCTCAGAAAAGGTCAGGGGAGAAAAAAAGAAAAACTTTTCACTAAGTTTTGATGGTCAGCACATTGCAGTTTTGAAAAATTTATGGAGTGGCCAAGAACCAGAGCTGTGAAATGTTGGTCGGGCATGGCTGCCACTGCAGTCAAAGGGTGATTGCACCATATACAGACATTAAGCTAAATTTAAATTCATATGCTTACGCTGGACCTCCATTCAGCAAAACTGCCACTGAAGTGATCAAATCCTCAGAGGAGTTTGCAGCCCAGGCTCATCTGTGTGCAAGAGCAAAATGGTTTTGCGTGGCCACAGCCTGACCCTAAGCACCCTCCTGGATCCCACATAACGCTGCAACCCGACAGCCAACCCACCCTGCCTGTGTGAGCAGCCCAGCTTTCCTCCCTGGTGAGGGAACAGTGGGGCATGGCAGGAGAGTGATTCACCCCATCCATCCCTGACAGCCGGGCAGGGATGCAGGGATGAATCACCTCTCGGAGCTGCCTCTCTCTCCACTCCCGCTGAACACAGAGGAGCTGAAGGCTATCGCTTACACAGCTGATGCGAGGAGAAACTGAGCCCATCCTTAGGAACCTGGGGAGCCCGGATCTGTGCAGCAGCCCCATCTGTATCGTGTTATCACAGAAACAGACACTCCAGAGCGCTGCCTCACAATGGGACACTGAGCCTGCTCGAGATGAGCTTGGGGAAAAAACGCTATTAATAACAGGAGGCTGAGATTTTCTGCAGATGCAACAGCATGCTTATTGCTCCATTCAAGAGCCAGTTGCTTCATGTAACTTCACACTGCCTTTAGTTCTTATAGGATTTTGCAGAAGCCCCCACTGGCTTGAAGAAGGAATTGCATCAGTTCATAAACAAATGAACAATCACAAAGTAAACTGGACTTGGGTTTTTGCTTTCAAAAGGGCAAGAGCTGGTAAATTAGAAATGATAGTATATTGAACTATAGATAGTAATAAGTGAAGAGAGGTGGACTGTGAGAGGTAGAAGGGTCAGACACCTGGCAGCAGAGGACACCTGGAATGTCCTTACATCGAAACACACAAAAGGTTGCAACTCAAAGAAGGGGAAAAACTTGTAAAGCTGGGCATCAGTTATAAATGAGTAAATAATCGCCCAGAGGAAGAAAACAGAAACAGAGAACTGACAATATGTAAGAAATAAAAAACTGATCAACAGAAAACTACACCTTAGAGAGGAAGAATAGGGATAAAGTGAGGATTGTCAAATGCCAGGTTGAACTTTTCCTTGCAAAGAGTCTTAAAACAAATACCCAAAGATTCTTCACACTCAACATTGAAAAAAAGAACAACTAAAGTCATCAAGTTGCAATGAAGTAAAAATAATCCAGGCTCTGGATAAAAATTACATTAATCCTGAGCATTAGTTTCCAAAGATGATGATGTTTTCCAGAAAATCTAATGCATCAAGAAGGAAATAAACAGATACATTACCTGAACAAATGTTAAGGGAAAGAGTAATTAAAAACTTTGAGATAAATCAAAATGCAATCAGTGGAGCAATAGGTTTTCTAAGCTCAGGCTAGCTGGGATTTATCCAAGATTTCCTGACAGCTTTCTCTAGCTGGGATTTATCCAAGTTTTCCTGACAGCTTTCTCTGATAACACAGTCCATTTTCTAAACAAAAGAAATGCAGTATTTCACTAACAGAAGAGGTGAAATTATTGCAAAACAGAGCGAAAACAGGGACCACAACTGGGATACCAGGGTGACTGAAGAACTCGTGGAAAGGGTGGCAAAATGGAAACCATAAAAAGGAGTCTAGCAGGGGTTAAAAGTGGTGACTCTCAGTGATTTTGCTGGTCTCTTAGTGACATAAACAGAAATAGTACCTGATCACAAAATCTGATAATGGCACAACTTTGGAACACACTGTCAAGTACAAAGAATAACTATGTGGGAATAAAGGAAAATGTGATAAAGCTTGACAATATAGAGTCTCAAAGCATCCATTACAGGGCAAATGAACAAAAATGTCTGCAACTACAAAGATCTTTAAGTGAAGACTACTGACAAAAAGAAATATTTGGGTATATGGGTTAATCCCACAGTGAACTCAGAGCAATCAGTGAGCTGCACTCACAGAAGAGGTTAATCCAGCTCCAGGACAGATTAGCTGAGAGGAAAAGCCAAACCCCAGTTATAAAGTGAGATGAATTCTCCACCTGGTGTAATATGTAAAGCTCTGCCCTAAAGAGATGTACTTGAACTCAGCTTCCTGCAGAGAGAGGCAGCTGGAACAGCCACAAAAATCTTCATAAAATTTCATAAATGAGGTGTCTAGACAAGATCAGCTTGCTTAGAGTAAGGACAGGAAAATAGGCATGTTTATGCAGGGGAGGGATGACTACTCTTTCTAAGCACATCAAGGAGATAAACATGAGGGAGGGAAAAGAAATATTTAACCAAGGAGGTTGGCACAGGGAGGAATGCACAGACTGCAAATTAAGAGAGATTTGTCAGACACCATGAGGAAAGGCATATTTTGACCAGTTGATGGGATGGGTGATACAATGAACTGTCCAACAAAGCTGATGACTCAGTGACTCAAAAGGACCCTGTGAGTTTTACACCCATTTTTTTCTGCTTTTGCTTTTATCCTTTGAAAAATCAAAGTAAGGCAAACAGTCTCAAGGGGGGATGCTTCTCACCTCAGCCTGAACTAGACCACAGAGGCGTTTGCATCTGAGCTAGTCACACTGGTGTCACTACAGGGTGAGAAACAGAAGGTTTAGGGCAGGATGACTCCTCAGACCTACTCCTCAGATGCATCTTAGAACATGAGGAGCCGTGCTCCAAATGTGCCTGCATCTCCTCATGGAGAATGCCTGGCCCCAGGTTTCATCAGGGGAATTCCACGCTTAGAGTATTTGGAAATACAGTCCAAATACTTTATTTAAAGATGCGTGGGCAAAATGTCCATTGCCTTTCTCTCACCAGAGGTAATTACAAAAACAACAACCAAAAAAAAAAATCACCCAAACAAATCATGTAGCTGATTCTGTATAATCAAGCTTATAGCTCAGCATTTAGTACTGAAGCAGTGAAAAAAGGCAGGATTTTTGTAAACCTTGAGCAATCTCCACCAAACAGTTTTTACATGATGGCACAATGTAAAAGAAAACAAAGTGCCTACAGATTTTGGGAGTGACTGGAACAGTGAGCCCTGCCAACGTGAGCAGGTGAGCCTGCAGCCACACAGCCACAAACTCTCATTCCATGCAGTGCAGGAGGAGTATCCTGGAGGATGTACAGGCTGCCTGAAATGCAACCAGCAAATCATTCCCAAAGAAATTTTTGCGCTTAGCTACTTAAATAGAGCTTAGCTCTAAAATCCCTGGTTAGCTCCTTAATGCTGCTTTACTGGAGTTAATGTTAAAATAAATCTTCCAGCATGTATCAGAAATCTTTATTTCTTGGTAAGCAATTAATATAATAAGTTGCATAGCTAGAAATCAAAATGACAGAATGAGAAAAATAAAAAAAGCAACAGTTTTGATTTATCACCACTTTAAGAGCAGAATTTAGGGTTGTAATCAGTTATGCAGATACACTCAGGAGTAAAGGGCTTTGCCTCTTCTGCACAAGCTATCTGGATCCCAGGTCCAGGTACAAGCAGAACCCATTTAATATTTGACCCTGCACCACTGGAAACAATGGGAGAAGTGACTTCAGAGAGCACAAAATTGAGTCCTCACAGCAAAATGAATGCAAGTAGGTGATTCATGCATTCTCTGAAAGTACCCCTAAATTTATTGCTTGAGATTTATCTTTTTTTTTCCAGAGGGATGGAGAAACTTTGCTTTTTTTTTTCCCCTAACACAAATGTCAATAAGCTGTAACATTATAAATAAACTTCCAGTGAACTGTTTATGGCACAACTATACAAGGCAATACATTTCAAACAGTAAATAAACGAGGTTATAAAAGGAAGGGTGATTTCAAAATATTTATTCTAGATGCAAGATAAGAGGATATGGCACCTTGCATTATTTATTTGTTAGTGCATCAGTGTGCCCAAAAAAAGGGAAAAAAGACAATATCACAAAATATGATAATTTTCATTTGCTTAGGGAAAGCGGATGGAGGACAAAATGGGAAATGGGATTTGTGCTACTCCCATCAGCATCACTTCAGTAAGCATCTGATCAGGTTATTTCATTTCCTCACCTCCTTTGTAAGCCTTCCCCTCCTTTGTGAGCAAAGGGATCATGCAGGACTCCAAGCTTCCTTTGAAAGTGCTCCACACACAATTTCCCCTACTGGACTCTTTATCAGCTTACACAGCTCTGACTGAAGATCTGATTTCAATGGCTTGTACCCAACATCTGCTTCCCAGTAATATATACACCACATTAAAAAAGAAAAATTTTTAAAAAGGAAAGAAAAGACCACTGGGACATCTAATTACAGTTCAGAAAGCCATAATCCACATCTGAGAGGTGCAGCATGAGGCTATCAGGTCACCCACCACCCCCTGCATTGGCTCTGGCTCAGCTCCTTCCTTTCACAAGTTGCCCCTCACATCATGGAGACATTCATGTGTCTCCACAGGGAAACCTGCAGAAATATCCCAGACCTTGTACAGCATTAAAATAGCTGGTTGATTAATTAATTTTTAAAAAATTCAAAGCTGATTAATTAAACAGTGGAAGGACTTTAATAAAACCTTAGCTTGAAGAAAAGCTAAAGAGAAGTGGTGCAATTCTGCAAGTCAGTGCAAAGGGGTGAGAGAGGTGAATAAGTGACAGAGGTGAATATGGCTGAAAATCTACATGATATATATGTAATATATGCCTACAGTGGATACATTTGTATTTGGATACCACAGCCATGCCACTGCATTATTCTATTGTGGTTTTTCACACACTGCAACAGAACAACAGCATTCTTTATATTTAATTGTCTTCTGAGTGCATAGCAAAGGGGAAATGCCAGGCCCCAGGCTTAGTCCCTCTGTTGTTACATTGTCAGGAATTTTCATCATAGTTCAACACTTGGGTGCAGCTGGGATTTTGTTCTGGGAATTATTTTCTCCATGTCAGCCACCTAGATTTAAAAAAGGTAGCTAGCCATAGACTGCATTTCAGAGCTGAAGTCACATTCTTGAAACACACCAATTTATCTTCACCCTGCATGTGCCACTCAGCCTGGGGCCCAAAATCCCTCCTTCAAATACCTCCCAAAACGGGAATGCTCACAGTAAAGCACTGCAGATGTGAACACGGCTACCCTGGCTTTATCAGCTTTTATTTGCTTTCAATCTACAGATATTGCTATTTTAGTTGCTATTAACTGCAGTGATACAAAGAAGTTTCTGCCAGTGCTGAAATAGATCGATATTAGTAATTAAGAGAAAATTACACTTACAAGGAGGCTGTGCTTTAATATGCCCTGAATAGATCACTAAATTTTAAAGGCCACTGGGTCATGTAGTCTTACATTATTAAACAATAGGCATAGAAAGAACTTTGGTTTGGGTCATTTAAATTTCTCTGCTTTCGCTTCCAGCCATTGGCTCACAAAAATTAATTTTTTTGCAGAAAGGATGATCTTTTATACAACTCATTTGAAAACCATCTATTTGGCTCTCTGTATGTAGCACCCTGCCTTTCTTGTCCCATTCTTTGCAGTACATGACACGTCATTTCAGGACCATGTTTCTGGCAGAGATGAGATCAAGCTTCTAGGTTTTGTTTGATGACAAACTCAGAAATTAATAAGTAAAAATTCCCGGGGG
>VZRJ01005917.1:1172191-1219434 GCA_013397565.1 Ptilonorhynchus violaceus | reverse complement strand
GGGGGGGGGGGGAAAGAAACAAACAAACCAAACCAAAATCATATTTTTCTAAATAGTAAGAGGCTTTTTCAGCTTAATTTAGCCCTTAATTTGTGGATGCATTTTCCATTTGGCCAAAAGCCTGTCCATCCATCTAGTCTGGGGAATATTTATTCAAAATACTTATTTACAGAGGCTTGAATGCATGTGAGGACAAGAGTCAAACACCTGCACAACATCCTGGTTTCCTGGGATGCCAATCGATGTATTTGTCCCAAAGGGAGTTGTAGCATAGTTTGACCACATCTGATCAGCGTCCTCAGGCACGCTGCAAACTCATTTGCTGACAATTTCATCACAATGGGAGTCTGGTAATTCTGACTTGTATGGAACAAAAGGTTACCCATGCTTTAAACAACCTTTTGATAGCCCAGACTGACAGAGGTCAGGTATTTATCTCTCTAGTAGGCAGAACACATATAAAGGCTGTCTCAAGGTAACATAATTCTCCAGCTCCAAAAGCAGGGAGTCATGATTTTATAAACTTTATAAATTGGTGCATGCACCAGTGGAAGAGTTGTTTCATACAGCTCAGTACTCAGGGGAAAAAAATTAGAATCACTACAAGCAACACGTAACTCCCAAGACAAAAATCCAATTTCCAGTTGCTACACACTTTACAGCCTAATACCAACACGAACTTCATGGGATGAAAAACCTTTGGATCCAAACACCATATCCCCCATTACTCCAAAATTTTGTGCCTTTTTTTTTTCCCTTAATGTAAAAGAAGAGACAGACAGATGCTTTTGGACTAAATCTGAAGTTTTAGAGAACTCTTTTACTGGGGAAAAAAAAAAAATCTGACTTTTTCCTTGAAAACTGCCTAGATTCCTCAGTATGTATCATAGTGTCCCCTCTCACACTTCTATTTAGGAAAGGTTTTCTGTATGGTTTTGGTTTATCCACAATGTATTTTGGTGCAGGAAATGCTTCCCAATTAGAAAAGATGTCATGTATTTTTCTGATTTCTACAACTATCATCCTACCAAGTTTCCTAAATAAATATCCCACTAAGGATTCCACTTTCCTCTCTCTTAGCTGATTTTTCTCCAGCCTATTTTACCTTATTTTCCTACCCTTTCAATACCACTTAGCCACTTAATTCCTCATCCATCACATCAACTTAGATCACTCTGTGCTGTGCAAGGTGTCTCTCATTATCTTACCTTTCCCCCTCCCTGTCACACGTCCCAATCCCCCTGAGCAGACTGTAAAAGCCTGGCTCTGTAACTCCAGGCTTGGATACCTACACCTCTAATTCTGCCTCAAATCATCTTAATCCCCCCCAGTTCTCAATTTGTGTGTCATAATCCTTTCCATCAAATCCTTCTACCGAGGCTCTACATGCACTCAGCGACAAAATAACTTTGATTTGCAGTCATGTTTGCCTCAGGTGGGAACTCCAGCCTTGACCTAATGTTGTCCATGATGGAAATGACACCATGATTGGAATTACACCATTGCTACTCTGGCCAAGACTGGCTGCATTTTAAGAACTACAACCCTCAGTGAGAAAACACACATTTTCTTTTTTCAAACTATTTTTTTTTTAAATCTTTCAATTTATCTCCTCAATTTGGGCATTATAAATAGCACTCTGGTGCTTAAGGCATCTTAATCCACTTCAAGCACCTGTATCACATAGAGCAGCCTGCATCTACAACAGGGAGACAAAATCCCAAACTTCCTTGGCCATATCCTGCTTGACGAGTGAGAGATCTGCCCCTAGGCAGGAAAAGAAAGCCCCTGCAACACTACTCTCCATTCTCATCTAGTTCCTTAAGAACTAGCAAAAATGCATTTGATGCTTTATGTGGGAAAACAAGGGTTGGATGTGGGAAAAACCAGGGAAATTTGGAAAATCACCTTTCACTCTGCTGGCTTTTAGGGCTATTCACTCTGATTTGGGTCCATCCCTCACCACCGTGCCAAGAACTCTGAGAGCACCAGGACCTGCACCTCTTCACTGCTGAGCTCATTTTCTGCAACTTTAACTGAAATGCCACAATCACCAACTTTAATGCTACAAATGCTCTTATCCAACACCCAGGGCCAAGACACAGAGCTAAAAACTACCAGAAGCAAGAGCTAAAAGAACTCTTCTCTCTCCTATTTGCCTTAAGAAGGAAATATCCACCTTGTAACGAGAAACACTCCTTTTGATCAGAGTATCTCTTCCAAATCAAGATTATTAATTTACTTATCTTTACCCCTCAACAGTGTTTGAACATGCCGCTGCTGGGGGGCCAAAAAGTTAAATCCCAGACAAGGAGTACCAGTTAAATATTAAAAACCAAATGAACATAAAGAGCATTAATAACTAAAACCACCCACCAACCAGCTCAAAAGACTTAAATGTCACAAATGAAGACGTATCATAAAAAAATAAAAAAAACCTCCCCTGAAGGACAGGGAAAATGTAGACCCAGGGAGGAAAGACTGACTTTACACACCTGTTTTCAAAATCACTTCAATTCTTTTCAGGCACTAGGGAAAGCTGGAGTTGGAGGGGTTTGAAATCAAGTAAAAATACACCAATACCTGCTGGAGGCTCCAGGGCCGTAACACAGCGTTTCATGTCAAGGGAATCTCACTGTTGGCTCTTTTATTAAAGAGGAGTTAATATTTCATTTGTTTGAAGGTAAATGACAGCTGCTCAAGGATCACTGGAGCTCACGATACCTTGCTGTTGTTATTACATTTTGATTAAAGTTTGTCACTTTAGGTGTGTCTCAATTATAACGCATCATGTCAAGCTTCTCCTCCCTGTCACAAATATTGCAGAGGGTTTATTTCCCATGTATATGTTAGAGAAAGAGGTTAAGCTCATCATTTAAATCTGTACTGCTTGAGCACAGAAATTTTCTGGTTTTTTTACATATTAAGGCACAAAAATCTGGAGATTAATGCTGCATTTTTATAAAAATCAGGTTCCTCTGAGCCTGAAATTGGTTATCTTAAAAAGATGTATTATATTAACAACCTTGCTAATACCACCTTCTTACACAGCCTGCATGTACAACCTGGTTTCAGATGGGCAGCCCTCACACGATCTTGAATTTAAGCTGCAAGTGTTATCACTTCTGTCATATTTGCTATAAATAAAATGGAACAATGTCAAAAGATGGTACTCAGCACACAGACAGGGATGGAATTTTAAAGGAGCTCTACAAAAATTTGTAGCAAAGTCTGCATTAAAAAATAAGACTGTGGATTTTATATAGTGAGGATATATAAGTGCAGAATTTGAGAATTAAACAAACAAACAAACAAAAACCCCACACTCAGTGGTGTTCTAAGAAAAAACTGCTAAAACATTAAAAAATGAACTGAAGCTTTTTCATCTGTTTACGGCCCTGAAGAGAAAAGGCTCTAGAGAAAAATTAAAACAAGTCCTAAAGCCATTACAGTTGCATTTAAATAATGAATTTCTCTACACTGTCTCGTGCATGCATTATTTGTTGTAGTTATTGCTTGTTTTCTGTATTAGCTTAGGCCACAAGCTCGGTTTCATAAATGTTAACACACTTAGCAGTTAAAAAGCTTTAAATCAGCACCCATTTAAGATATTTATGTTTTCTCTCCTCAAACAGTTTCTCAAATTTCAGTAGCAGTTAAAGAATTGTTCCAAAAAAAATGGAAATAAATCTCCCTCCCAAACATTTAAAATTACATTAAAAAAATAATAATAAAAAAAAGAAATTACAGCCTGGTTCAAAAAGTAATCCTAGGGCAGGATTTAAAAAATGCTCATTCAGAGCCATTCCCTTCTTTTGTGTAAGTCAGTGGCAAATTTGCCACCAGCTTCAGTCAGGGCAGACAGAGAATTGTCACTATTTACATCAAGCCCTGCAATGGATTAGAACTGCCCAAAGACTGAGCTGAAAAGGAAGGCTGTGACAGGGGACATCCCAACTGGTCCAGCCCATTTAGACATGGACTTGCATCAGTGCTTTTGGATGACAAGCAAGCGATTTTAACCCCCACACCACTGAAGTAAACATCCACACGTGCTTCTGGAATCACAAGACACCTCTTCTCCGACACAGGAATGTCCTGTAGGTACATCCCAGCAGCTCAAGGCCACCCCCTTGTATCTGCACAGAGCATGAGCTGCCTCTCTGGGTGGGAACATGCTTCTAAATCAATCCTTAATTTAAAAAATCCTCTTGAGGCAGACTACAATCTCTTACCTCATCCACATTCTCGAAGGCGTTGATGATGTCGTACGGCAAACAGGACAGGAGATCAATCACAAACCACGTCTTCAGGTAGTTCATCCGGATGAGCTTGGGGTCGGATATAACCTCTCCACCAGGGCCAACAAAGGTGGTGTGAAAGTTCAAAACAATGTCAACCAGAAAAATAACGTCCACGACGCTGTCCAGCACCAGCCAGGCAATGTTGTTCTGCTTCGTCTTGAAGGACACGTTGTACGGAACCATAATGGCTGTGTAGAAGGTCAGAATCAGGATGACCCAGTCCCAAGTGGTCTTAAAAGCACAATAGTGGAGTATAATGTGTGGTGGAGTCTTTGGAGCTTCTTGCTTGTACTGAGGAAGAATATCAGATCCCAGCTGGAGAACCTGTGAGAGGCAGAGAAGCAAATGTTACTGTTTGCAATGAATAGGATCCAATCAGGGGTCCTACGGATTCCTGTAAGGAGCAGCACAAAGATGGGACTGTGCTCGTTGGACATTGCAAATCAGCCCACAGTTTCCAAATTATCTGATTTATTTGGAATGTGTGGAGGCAGCTATCACCCAATGAATGGGAGCAGCATGGCATCTGAGGATACTCCTGCAAAAAGGGAGGTCTTTGCAAATGGACTGAGGGGAAACCATGCCAGGAGCAAGGGAAGAGAGGCTCCATAAACAGGTTTTGGGTTCTGCCACACCAGCTTATGCTCTGCAGCTATGAACATAAATGGTTTAGGTTGCAAGGGACCTAAAAGATGATCTATCTCCAATTTTCCTGCCGTGGGCAGGGAATCCTCAACTAAACCAGGCTGTTCCAAGCCCTATCCAACCTGGCCTTGAACACTTTCAGGGATGGGGTATCTACAACTTCTCTGGCAGCCTGCTGCAGTGCCCCACCACCCTCACAGTAAGGGATGTCTTCCTAACACATAATCTAAACATGAGTATTCATTCATATTTGGAATTCATTATAAGACTAATTCTTTGTGCCTGACCTCTTTTTTAAACCATTCTTGAGCCAGAGCAACACCCTATCAAAGATGAAACAGACTCCAGCCTTGCTGCACCTCCTAAAATGAGGTATTGGGTGCACAACTTCTGCCCTAACACCCTGGCGAGATCATGCTCCCTTCTTATTTTCTCCAAAAAGTTGTTGCTCCCACAAGCTCAGTATCACTGGTGGGTTCTCTTTTATTTCCTGTAATTACTTCTCATTTTTCCGCATAGGACTATAATCTCCTGCATGCTCACTGTTGTAAAACGTGGAACTGGAAACACTGCAAAGGAACCAAGCCAAATTCACTTAAGACATTCCTCCCAGCTAATCTAATTACCTCTTATCTCAGTCCAACACCAGCAACAAAAGCACAAAGGAACGCACACGTGGCAATATATTGCACTGACAACTGAAAGATCCTTTTGGGGATACATCTGGGGAGCTCAACTCTGTGTGGGAGAAAATAAGTAATTACAGCAACTTTAAAACCCATTTCAGCCCTACACCTGTCCCATACTGAGGCTAATGCACTGTATTTCCAGGGACAGCTGGATTGAAAACAGCAGCCTCAGATGTGTAAAACTGATCAAACACACGATGCTTCCTCAATGAAGAGGAGCAAATGGCTCTGAATGAACTGTACAACTGCTAAGAACGTGAACTCAGGCACCACAGGTACAGATTCGCCATTAATCTTTTGCAGTCTTGTCTTTTAGATGTTTTCAAGAGAAAGCTGTTACTGAGATCAGACAGTGAAAGTCTGGCTCTGCTGAAAATCTGTTCTTCAGGAGTCACCAGGGGACAACAACAGCAGCCTCCCTCATTCTGGGCTGGGGGATGTGGCTTCCCAAGATGTCAAATCTGGGCCAGTGTCAGGCTGAAGGGATGCAAACCTGGTTCTGCTTACCTGGTCCCACCCTCCCTAAGGTCATATTTAGCAATCACGATCTGTAAGGAAAGTCTGCTGACACAACAAAAGACTAACTTGTTACATTAATTAGCCATTTGTTTACTACAGAGCCAGCTGAATTGCACAAATTTATCCTGTGGCCAGAAAAGCACTGGACCCACTGCACAAGCAGCAGTGAGAGAGCAGCAGAGACCTCCAGGAGCCCATGGCTGCTCCCTGTGCCAACAGCCTCATGTCACGCCAGCTCCAGTGGAACAAAGCCCTGTGTGGAGTGCTGTGGTCCCAATGGCACTTGTCACAGATGCTCACAGATGTCAAACCCCTGGGGAGACCCACAAAAATATCAAACTCCAGGTGTCCCTTCCTCAGTGCCTGGGACAGACTCACTATCAGCACTTCTATGACCACTGCAGCACACTGAACTTGCTGGTGAATCCAGGGATTTTTCCCTGGAATTAAAGCAGTAATCAACACAGTCATTTTTGCACGGCAGCCATGAGAAAATCCATGAAAATTCCTTTCAAAGCTAAAATTTCCACCTGCACTTAACACACCACTTTGGCTTGGCCTCATAATTTGGTTGTTATCTCCAGTTATCTCTTTGGATTCATCAGTGTTCAACATTTCTCTGATAAATCAGCACTAGGACTTCTTTCCTTGGTTTCTTCAGGCCTATTTGTTCCCTGCCTTGTTCACTGGGGCAGGAGCAGGAGACATACCCACTATAGCTGGAATAATAAGCTACTGAAGGCTCAAGCAGAATGCGATTAACATATGCTTGATAGTTCCCTGTGCCTCTGGTGGTGCAGTGCTTGGGAGCTCCCACGATACTGCAAAAGCATAATTATTATTCTTAACATAATATCATGCTGAGTTTGACATGGTGAGTGGGTGGCAAGTGGCTGTGGAGACCACTGAACTATAATGATTATTTCTTTCATGCTGCATGAATTTTTAATTTTAAATCACCAAAGAATACACAATATCTTGCTAGTCAGCTGCATTCGCCACAGACTGTCTGAATTATTCCTGTGTACAGCTAATGAAAATGACTGATAACTGTTAAGTCTGATAAGGTGAGCAGTGAATTCTGCAAGGGATGAGCTGTGAAGACAATGCTCCTCTTCAGACACAGAAATATGGAAAGTGGGGCCTGTACAGTGATGGTGAACCTCCACTCAGTCTGCCTCCTTCACAGCACTTTGCAGCCATAAACTACTAAGAGAGGAGACTGCACACTCTGCAAGCAGCTATTCCTGCGTACAACCTTATCCGACCCATTCCTGAATACACTTACTCCCTGACCTGAGGTTTTCATGCTGCCTCATCTAAATCTTCCTTGCTGTGATGTAATGCCATTTCTTTTTCCTCTAGCTACAGTGGTCCTGCTGAACAATTTCCTCCCTCATTCTATGCAGCTGCTTTAGACTCTTTTGAATATTGTTATCATCTCTTCTCCAGTCTTCCCTTGTCTAGACTAAACCAAGAATGGGTGTAACTGGATTTGCAGAACATTGAATTGTCATGAATCAGAAAAGCATGGGGTGTCAGTAATTCAGCATTTATCCAAGCTATTGGTGTGGGATCATTCAAGGGAAAACATCACACTGCCAACACCTGAAAACTGTGGGTTTCCATTCTGATAATTTGAGTTTTTATTATCAGAGTTCACTCAAAGCAGAAAGGGAATGAAATAAAAACCACAAAAAAGCATTTAAAGCTGCTATCAGTTCTACAGGACAAGTTCTCTGGCACAAAGGTTGTCTTTTTCAGTAGCCCATATATTTTGACCTTGTATTTTTGACCCATTTATTTTTCTTTATCAATGGACTTGAAGATGAAAGCAGTATCTGTTTCATCAGTTAACCGAAGGTATTCACTTGTTGCACCACTTGCACTTTCAAGGAGATGTTTGCAACCTTCCAAAGAGTTCATTTCATCAGTTCTGAAGACAAAAGTGATGAGCCAAATACCGCAGGAATTGCTTCACGAGCAAGTTAAGATTAGGTTATATATGCAGTCCACGTGCCTGTACAACCCCGGGGACCCAGACAGGGATGCTTCCAGAGGTTTCTCAAACAATCCCTGGGAGAGTAAGCAACCATCCACAGGACTCAAGGACATCAAGCCTGGGAGGACTGCATGCACAGAAATAGGGTCATGTAAGTAAAAGTGACCTACAGGGACCGTTTTTATGACTTGTCCCAGAAGCGTGGGCTCGGCACATGGTGCTGCGTTAGGACGAGCGGAGGCAAGGCTGAAAAAATCAGAGTCAGGAAATATTTTCTGCTAAGAACATCGTTTATCAGTGGGAATTAGTGTGGGTTTTCTTCCCCCCAGTCTCCTCCTGCCTTAGGAAGGGGTCAGGCTGATGTCCACGACACTCACCTCGGCTAACCGGGAGTGCTTGTGCACCACCTCAGCCTTGTTCATGGGCGTGAGCTGCTGCAGGACGCTCCGGCTGTTGGTCAGCGCCCGCGTCAGCCGGGCAAACTTCGTCCAGCCTGTAGGAGAGAAGGAAATCGGGTCAGGAATAGTGTCAGAACTACTCAGGCCTCATCCAGCACTAGTAAGTCTCCTCTGTGCTCACCGATATTCAGTCTCAGACCTGAATGGTTTCTTTAAAATGCTGCACGGAGCAGGCTCAGGCTCCGGGCTTAAAGACCTTGCAAAAGAGGAAAAATACTGTTCCTTCAAGGCAACCACAGGTAAATGTGAGGGGAATCGAAATGTTCTTTCTTCTGCCTTCTGGAGACATTGTGTTAGAGGGATGACATGGTGTTTTCAGCCTTTTGAGGACGTACTCTGCTGCTGAAATCTAATTCTAAGCCACTGAAGTTAATGCAGAGGCTTCCCAAGCCTGCAAATCCTGCTGGAGGAAAATCCACCCCAGCTATGGAGAAGCTCCTGCGGATTCAGGACCACTGGAGCAGCCCCAGAAGACTGATCCTCAAGTCTTTACTGGTTTTTGCCCCAGATAAACTTCAGGGACAAAAATAAAACTAAAAAAATAAAAAAAACCTGCACCAGCAGCAGTGCTTCAGACTGAAAAAAAAAACCATTAAGCCTTTAAAGTCAGATTAAGAACTCGATTTTAAACGGCATTAAGAAATACATTTAGCTATTACACTAATGATAAACAGCTGCTTTAATTGTAGCCTGAGACCCACACACTGGGCTGCCCCTCAGGAACATTTTCCTGCAGCATTCAGCAAGGAGCAGTTTGTTACTGACAGCAGCACCAACCCAGAACGTGTCACCAAGTCACTCCTGCTGGAAAAACACCCACATGTGACAGCTGGTGTGGATTGCATCGATGTATGGGGTACCTGGGTGCAGCAAAGAAAACACCAGGATTTTCAGCAGTGTAGCACCTCAATGTTAAGCAGTAAAATTGAAAATCCAGGTATCTTCAGGAAGGAAACATATTCCCAAGGACAATGAAGGAGATGCTCAACATTCAGTTTAGCAAGGTATAATGTCATTTGTTTTTTAGCAGAGAGTTGTGGATAAAATAGCAAACAAGTTATGGCCAGGAAAGGGGTTCAGGAGAAGGTTTAACTTTCATTTAATTTGAAGGCTGAGTAGGTGAAAATTAGGGGAAATATTCGTATCTGAGAAAGGAAACACAACATTTTTATGTTAGAATCACACAGAATGGTTTGGGTTGGAAGGGACCTTATAGATCATCTCTTCCCAACCCCAGGCATGGACAGCGATGCCTTCCACTAGACCAAATGTTCAAAGCCCCATCCAACCTGGCCTCGGACACCCACAGGGATGGGGCACCCACAGCTTCTCTGGGCAACTTGTGCCAGTGCTAGGCTTATTTTTAAATGCCTTTTGCTGACAGGAGTCAGGGACTTGAATAGTTAAGGGAAGCCCTGGGGGAGACAAAATAAAGAGCAGGGAACAGACAAGACAATAAAACTTCAAGAAAAAGATAATGTACAGCTTGGCTTTGCCATTTACCACATACATCACGCATTCACACAAATGTAAATCCATTGTTCATCATTTAACAATCAGAACAGCTCAAAATATCAGGATATGCCACCAGCACTGCACAAACATTTGTGTCTGGCTATTTATACATGACCTCAAAAATGCACATAAAAAATTCACTGGGAAAAAGTAAAAAATAGAAGCATTTTATTAACTTTTCAAATGTAAACTTTAAATGTGAGCTTTGGATATGTCTCGTCCTTCTGGAGCTTACAGGGATATTCAATTAGGAATATGCACTTTCTGTATTTAACAAGGTCAAGACAGACTACAGTGATCTGAATATGAACTATTAATTTCTTGAAAAAAATCCTTGTGCAGAAAAGCACAATTTTCCTAATTGTCCATAAAACTGCAGCAAGGAGACAGCTTTAAGCCAGAAGTCAGAACTGTTCTTTATCTTTCTAAACCAGCAATTTCAAAGAGCGAGTGAGCCTGGTAACAGCATCATGACAGCTCTGCCCCAGCATTTCTAGTAATTGCTGGAGGCCACGGTGCACCCAGGTGATTTCTTTTGGCTCACTGCAAACACACAGCAAGAACCAGGGAAAAAGCGCAGCTCTCCCCAGGGAAGTTGTTCACCCAATTCCAGACCTGGGGAGGTACACACACGCACACACAGAGTCACTGTCCTCTTCCCCTGGAAAAACACTTCCCTGTGGTCCATAAGGACAAATCTGGGCCAGTACCCAATCTTTATTTTGTCATCCTGCCTCACAGCTGATATGAGAGTGATGGAAACGTGCTCAGCAAAGCCAAGACCACCACAGACAAACTGCTGGATACAGCCCCAGTCGCTCCCACCTGTCACATCTCAGTGTTGTCAGCTACTCCAGCTCCTGCCAGGAACCTCAGGATGCTCAGCAAGAAGTGCAAAGCCCTGCACCCGAGGAGGTGCAACCCCATGCACCAACATATGCTGCAAAGTGGTTTGGCAGAAAGTGGTTTGCGGATTTCCAAGGGACCAAGCTGAACGTGCTGGAAATCCTTGGCTGAACTAGACACAGAACTGCCAGCAGGTCCAGGAAGGTGATCCCTCCCATCTCCTCAGCACTGCTGAGGGCAGCACCTGCAGTGCTGTGTCCATTAGATGAGGATTTGGAGAAAAGTCAGGGGCTGGCAATGACAGGAGATGCCTTCATGTACTCCCTAGAAATCCTTTTCCATGGTGCTTTGCAGCCTGAGAGGTCCCACTCATAAAAATATGGGATTTAAAATGCCTCTCCCCTTATAAAACCAAAACTGGTAAGAAATCTCTTGTCAGTGTTTTAGGTCAGAAAAGCATCTGCCCTGCATTAACCACAAATGCAGAATTCCTGGGGAAGTTAGGGAAGATGGAGCAGTAAGCTGCACGCCAGACAAAAGCAACCCTTTGCTGTAAAAATTAAAAGAAAGGAAGAACTGTGACTTTTTCAAACCCTCCGTTACCACCATGGTGAGATCACCGATGTCATGTGAAAGAAAGAAGCCACACATTTTAGCATTCGAGGTTACCACTCTGCTCATCTGGCCTGACCTCTTCTTTTCACAGGACAAACCATTTCATCGTGTCCTTTCTCCACCAAGACCAAAGCTCTGCTTTGTGCCAGAGCAGACCTTTTGCAAAACCCTTCCAGCCTCATTTAGAGACTTCACATTTTCACATTTCTTTCAGCCCTGTGAAGCCCATGATTCTGGACACTGGAAGCACAGGATACACTAACGTGACTTTTTTTCCAATTCAGCACAAAGTCCAGCATTATTTTACCTGCTCCACTCTATCCATCTGCAGTAGTGTGAAAATAAGTACCAAGGTCTTTTGTCTCCTATTTACAACCCAAGAGAATTAAAAACACAGCAACAGCAAGATGCTGGGTTATGAGTGGGAAGGTGAAAATGTATACAGGCTGCCTTGTGTCTGAAATAATCTGCACAGGGTACATTTCTCTGTTTCTTGACCTTGTTGTAGACCAGACAAGTTCAGAATTATATTTAAAGCCAATGCATACGTTTAAATAGACCAAGGAAAATTTGCATAGCTGCCTACTGCTGTCAATTTTTCTTCAAATGATTCTCTCCTTTCTTTTCCTTTATAGACAGAGACTTGAAAAGAATGATAATTTTATCCCAAGTATTAGTGACCGCCTGTCCTCACAGATATTTTCAGTCTGCAAGGAGTAAAGAAGCTGCACAAGTAGCAGGTGAAAGAAAGGCAAAAAAGAAAAGTACTTGTGAGAAAATGCAACACTGCTGATGCTCTCTTCAGCTCAGCTGGATTGTGTCTTTCTTCCACAGCATCCCTTGAAAAACAGCACCCTGAGCTTGCACCATTGCACTCAGATTCTTGGGAAAAAAGCATCACCATCAGATCACACACCAGAGCAGGTCAGCAGCTGCTCCTCCCTACAAGAAGTTAAACCGGGTGTTTCAGACAAAGATGAGAACTACCTTGAATGGAAAATTCTGGAACAGCCTACACATACAATGATTGTTTCCCCTGTTCTCTTTAATTACTTTCTGATTCATGGACAAAACAAGAAGCATTTTTACCCCTGCTTTAAAAAAACCCCTCATGATCTGCATTCATTCTTATGATCTAAAACAAGGGTCTCTTAAACAGGGTCCTAGCAAAATATTTCCCTGTTCCTATCCGTTATTCAAATTAAAACTCCTGCATTCTTAATAAACTGGAGGTTTAACAGTTATGAGAACAGGACATGGAGAAGGCAAGCATGCTGATAGACATGGGCTAAACTGTTCTCTGCCTTGGCCCAGCTCTAATGCTGCCCTTGCAAGCATCCAGCTTTCTTCCTCCTCCATGCATTTTAGACACAATTAAATATTTTACATCCACAAGATATTCTCCATGTCTCTTGCCCTAAGTAGGACTGCCAATCTGACAGCTCTCTGACTGTGGGTCTAACAGAGGCAGAGATGACTTTGTGGCGTCCTTCACACAACAGCTGAGCCAAAGATTTCTCTGAAGAGAAATAAAAACAGGAGTACTAAATTAATTAAAAAAAAAACAAACAAGCAGGTATTTCTTTTAAAGCTTAGATGCTGTGACATTGATTGAAGCTGTTCATGTTGTATCAGGATGCCTGAGGAGTGCAGGAGCACGGGAGGGAGGTAGGAAACAGTCAGGTGAAGCAGACAGAGAACCCAAACACCTCCTCAGAGGTGGAAAAGCTTTCCACAAGGGTCTGAGGGGCTCCCTCAGCCACTCCCTATATTCATACACCACTACAGAAAGCACAGGGAGCCTGAGGGGCAAATGGTATTTCCAGGTTAGAACTTGATCCTATTGTCCCTCCACCATCAGAAAGTCCAAACTATCTTACTCACTACAGCACGTGCCTTTCCATCAGCTACTCCTCCATCAAGAGCATCCACCCCTCTTTCTTCCTGAGATCCCGAATCCATCATTCTGTTTTACACTGGGCAGCTGGGATGGGAACAGCTCTCCAAAAACCTCCCCTCCACCGCCGCACTCGCTGCTTTCTCCGCGTGCAAAAGCCCTTCCAGCCTCATTTGGAGGCTTCCCATTTTCCCATTTCTGCCACCTGCACTGTTGCACTGCCACAGGGACCTCTCTCTGCCCTTCTGGTCACCAACCTCCTCTCCCAAAGACACGCCCTGCAGATGGATCCAGCACACAAACACCCCCATCCATGTCCAACACCCGCTCCTCATCTCTGCTGCCTTCCCTGCGTAAGGAGGAATGTTAGCCAGGTCCAGGATGTTGTTGCAATGTATGGCAGGGCATAAAAAGAACCAGAGTAAAAGCTGCCCACAGAAAAGTGCAGCAAGGGAGGCTTCCCCAAGCAGAAGTGATGCTGGAAGGGATGAGACAGAATCATAGAATCATTTAGCTGGGAAAAGACATCAAAGACTCTTTCCTAAAGGCTATCTGGAGACAAAACCTTTAAATCCTTCTGATTTCTCCCAAGGTCACAGAACAGGCAGGGAATTGGTCAGACTCCACCCAAAACTGTGGGTCTCCTGAAGGTGCTCCCACATGTACCAAGGAGCAAGTCCTGGTGCCCACCACCCATATGCCCCCCATAGGGACACTCCTGCCCAGGGGATGGGTCAGACCTGGGCAGTTTCCTCTGCTGGGGAAACTTCAAGTCCAGGCACAGGCTAATAAGTACAAAAGGACTTTGGCTCTTTTGCTCCATTAGTGCTTAAGTCACCTTCGCTGAACAAACCTCAGCAGTCAATGAGCCAACCCCCTACTTTCACAGGTAACAGAAAATATTTTCAAATATAACTGTATGCAAGTGATAAAATCCTTAAAAGTATCACCATAATTTAATCAGGAGTTGAAAATCTGCAGTCTCTCTGACTGGGTTTGTGTACAGTTCCCAACACAGATCTAACCACCCAGCCAGCAGCCACACTGAAAAATAAATATTTAGTTCATAAACTACACTATGCTATTTTAAAGCTGAATTCATACATCAGAGTTTATGAAGAGTTTAAAATCTCAAGGTGAAATGTTAATGTCCTTTATAGTGCACTTGCTCTGAAAAACCTAGGCATGGCTAGTTCCCCCTAATAAAGCATTAGTGGAGCTCTACTGGTTTGCAATTAACCTTTTTGTCAAGGGTTGTCTGGTCATAAATAATGATGACTTTTAAATCAGTGTAACAGGGAACTATCCCCTACCTTGTACTGCAGGGAAAACCCTGGGGTTAAGAATTATATTCTGTGTGAAAAACAATTGCAGAGGGCAATTCCAGCAGTGCTTGTGTGGATTCCTGCCTGCAGGAGCACAGGGAACACGTCCTGACCATGGAAAGACTGTTCTCCTCTCACTGTGAAGCACGAAACAGTTAACATGCAGAATGCTTAAATAATAAACAATTTATGACTTACCCACAAAAGCAAAGAGCTCAGAGCACTGCTCAGAGTTAGGCAGTGTGGAATTCAATTGGTAATATGGATCATCCCTTGGCATAAATAGTTAGCATGTATAAATCCCACCTATTTCTAGACATTCAAGCAGTAAAGTCATTACAATGGCTGGCTGCTTGCCCTGTACTGCAGGCAAAGTGTGTCTGAAAGAGTTCATTGTCTCTTTGAAAAACTTAATAATCCTGGTTTTTAGAGAGAAAGGGGGATAAACAGGATTCCTGAATAAACAGATTAATAGTCAAACAATGTTCAACCATTCCCATGACACAGTAAAAACACTTCTGGACTGTGAGTCTATTAAAATGAAATTCAAAATATTGGGATGAATTTCCCGAATTGAAATTGTGTGTGTTCCACTGTCTGATACTGCACTCCACTCTTGGGATAATTTTTACATCCAACCTCTGTTCTTGCTCAGTGTTTTCTTCCCAGTTACCATCCACCCACTGTGACTGCTGGGGAGCTCAACATGGATGAAGAACAAATGGGTAATCTTAGGTATATCATTTTAACTCTCTGAGCTTCAGTTTCTCCTCCTTAAAATGAAGATAATGCTAATTACCTAATTTGCAAGCCATTTTGAGATCTACTAATAAGAAGAGCTAAGATTTATATAACTGTAGACTACACTTGGTATACATTTTAAAATTATAATATAGTTTTTAAATTTAATTCTCAAACAGCCTTAAATGTATGGTGCCCAACTTGTTACATTTCACTTTCCTGCAACTAAAGCTAAACTTTATACACACATGGAGTCACTGGGGACTTACTTCCCATAAGTATATAAAAACAAGTGCAAATTTTGGGAAGAAGGAGGAAAAAAAACTGATTAGTGTAAATGTCAGTCAATTAGCTTTTAGGAATTGGTAAAGATAGCAAAATGGTGCCATTCAATGGTCAAAAAAAAAGAGGATTACACCAGTCAAAGGCTCAGAATCAAAAGGAAGTCAGTTGCTAGAAATGAAAAAGCAGTACGCAGTAAAGCATCCAGGGATGGGAGCAAAGAGGGAGCAAGGAAGTAGGTGAACAAGAAATTATGGCTTATGAGAACAGACATGGAAAAGCTAAAGAAATATGGGAAGAATTCTTCTCTGGATAGATTTATTACAGTAACAATGAAGTTTTTAAAGAACTCCCAGAGTACAACCAAACAGCTTCTGCACCCATGTGCAGAAAGGGCAAACAGTTTGACCCACGTAATTACAGGTTACCCAGCTTGACCTCAGACCCAGGAAAAGAGACAGAGAAACCAATCTGAGTGTCAATATGTTTGATAAAGAAAGAAAAGGAAAGGAACACAATGAATGGCTGTCAATACTGAGTGATGTGAAGTGCCCCACCAACATTAATTTCATTATTTTATAAGAGTATAAATTTGGTTCAGGGAGACAGCCCAACACCATGGCAGAACAAGCTGCAAGCCACAGCCACAGCTCCTGCAGCAGCACTCCCATGCTGGGGCTGGGCTGGGCACCAGGATGGAACCACTGACCTGGTGACAACCCCAGTGGCTGCTCTTGGTTTGTTCCCACCAGCTCCCAAACCAGCACAGCGCTCATCCCAGCACCTCACCTCATCTGCTGCTGCATTTGACTCACCCCAGGGACACAGAGTGGCCAAAGCCTCCTGCACAGCAATCTTCACTGAACTGACTCTGTGTGTCACTCTCAGCAAGATTTTGAGACCACCCAGCGCAGTAAATTGCAGGTTAAATGGGTGAAGAACTTGCTACTTGTCACGTGTCAAACAAGGAGCCGTGGAAAATAGTGAAAATGTATTACTGAGAGCCTTCTGGACCCCAGTGGCCAGGTATCCTATTCAGTGCTTGTCTCTATGGTTTGAAAGTCCTTGTAAAATGACTGATGGAAGTGTCAGGAGGATTAGAGGAATGTTAAACATTCCTCTAATGGCATCAAGGGCCAAACAAGCAGGATGATGTGCTTGATAACTGGGCATGTGCCATTAAAGCATGTTTTACATGGAAAACAGTCATCTAGGGAAAAGCAGTGCAAACTGTATCTCCAGCACGGGAGGGAGAAATGTCCCAAGGAAAGAACAGTCCTGAAAAGGATCCAAAGGTCTTGGGAGGATGAGCAATCCAGCATGTAATTTGCTTTGGCAAAAAGTAACCCAGTCCTTGGATACATAACAGTAAGAACAAGGTTTGGGGAGGCTGAACAGTGGGCAATAATGAGGAATTAGCTGGAAACCCACCCAGCCACAATAATTGCTGCAGAAACCGACGGGAGACCTGGGAGGCGGAAATCCAGACCACCACAGCTTCATCCCCACTGCTGCCAGTGAGCTGGATTAAAGGGCAGCTAAAACATCCATGTATCTGCCATCACCAGACCCCCAAAGTCAGTCTAGGCAGAGGTTTAAGGAGCTGAACACATTTACTTTATCAAATGAAGGCGCAGTGATGAGCTGATTATATGTGTAAATGCCTTAGTGGGACTTTTTTAATACAGCGGGAAAAAATACATAAGAAGATGCCACTGGAAGAAGCTGAAGCCAGGCTAATTTCGACACTTCTTTAAAGCCAGAAGTGTAATGGTGAAGCACAAAAAATATTAAGTAATGTAGTGGCTGTTCAGCCTCTTCAGACTTTTAAATCAATACTGGATGCCTCTGTGGAGGGGATGGTTTAGTTATACACAAGTTCATGGGTTCAGCTGAGGAGCAACTCAGTGCAGTGTAATGCCCTGTGTTATACAGAGCAGACTTTTAAACTCTACATTTATACTTATTATTTTAGATATGGCTGATGAGTGTTCAATTTTCTACATAGAAAGTGTCTCCATCTACGAACAGCTACTGCTTTAAAGATCAACTTCCAGTTTAATTCAATCTCTCACAGGGTTCGATTTGATTTCAATGGGATTTCTCTTTCATTGCACATTAAACTTCCAGAAATTTGCAGACACTTAATGTGCATTGTGGGTTGCTGATGGAGCACACAAAGGGCTCCAAAGGCAGTATCAGATTCAGAAAAGGACTTCATTTCTGTGAGGGAAACTGAACAACCCTGGCTATGGAAATTCCCTCCTCTTCATCACGGCGGGTCTCCAACGGCAGCAAAGCAAGAAAGGATACAGGGGGGGAGAGGGGAGTGAAAATAAGGCCTAAGAGTGAGGAAACAACTCTCTTTGTGACTATTGAACCTGTGCAGTGTCTGTAGAAAGTGCCAGGAACATGTCACTGAAGACATTACAGGGATAAATAACGGGGATGAATAACAGGGATGCTTGTCCTGCAGGAACAGGGAAAAAAGCAACCTTGGAAGGTCTTCCTGGTTCCTGGCAAGCCGTGCCTATCCCAAATGGATGGTTTAAAATACCAAGAGACTCTCTCTCAGCACCATTCCACCGAGTTGTCTACTCTTGACACTGAAAGCCCACCTGGTGTCCTGCCAAATGACCACTTCTCTTGTCATCCCCCCCAAAATCCCTTCTCCTGGCCCAGGGGTCCCTGGATGCTGCACTCTAGACCCACGGGAGAATGGAGAGAAGAAGGCAATCTCCTTGGTGTCTGGCAGGCACTGGGGAGTGAAACTGCAGATCAGAGCAAAAGGAAACAGCATGAGAACAAGTGGGTCTCTATTGCAACCAGACCCTTGTTATTACAGCCAAAGAGAAGTGCATTAAAAACATGTTAAGGATATCCAACTTGTAACCTGTGAAATTACTGTGATGGATTACTGTCAAGGCGATGTACTCAACAGGGTACACTGTGCTTCAGCTAAAGGTAGAAACCTTATTTTCATGTTCTAATCCCTCCACCCACTTCTTCTATTATCACCAGGATTGATACCCCCCTCAAGGAAAAAAGTTCCCATGTGCAACTAGTTATATATGCTTAATAACTTGCACTTATTAAAGATAAAAAAGGACTAGAATTATAGGCTTAGCAAGGATTAGCAAGCGTAAGTGCGTATTTCTGCAACTACTACACTTTTTATAGCCCTGTCACACTCCGAGATAGAGTTGTATCATTATATGGAGTTATATAACCATAAAGAGTTATATCACTGGAAGCATTACAGCATTGTCCCAGACAGACTTGATTATCAAAGTCTGGCTCTATCAAGTGAAAAGAGAGGGGGGAAAAAAAAAAAAAATAAAAAAGCAACTTCAAGATCCTGCTGTGCCATGTCCTGATCCCATCTGTTAACAGCACACGGTCCTGAGTTGTAGGGGCCTCATTAACACAACCTTGCATCCCGATTCAACATCCCATCAGCATTCACTAAAACTTCCCAATCTCTCCAGATATGGCCAGCCTAATATTTCACTCAGTAGAGAATCAAGATAACCAGTAAGAATCCTAATAAAAAAAAAATTCTAAGTTTACCTAGAGGCCACATTTTTTCTTCACTGATGATAAAAAAGGGAATACAACCACTGCACAACTAGGTGAAGCTCCACTATTAACCAAAAAAGCTGGTCTTTTTTTTTTTCCTAGCCTTAAACTGTCTGTTCAATATAATCTACAGCACTCCTGGCTTCAAATGGTGTTAACATTTTAAGTGGCCCCATTCACCCTTCCAACAGTTAGGGCCCAGAAAAATGGCTTCATTTTTTTTCCTGACAAATAAACATAAGATTATTATCACCGTGTGTCTTTGGAGGAATTGAAAGTCTTCAGATGTTTTTAAAAGGCCGTTGGGTAAAGACAGAATAAAAGCTCAGCAAGCCGATAAAAGCATCCAACTGTGACCCGACAATGGTACAAACATAAAAAAAAAAGATTATTTGGGTTTTACTCGCTTGAAGAAAATACATAATACAGTCTTTTATAGGCTTGTAATGGCCTTCCACCTCTGCTGTGCACGGCACTGAGCCAGGACACCTGGGGATCTCTGCCACCACAGGTGGGACCTGCTGCTTGGTACCGAATCCAGATCAGACAAAGGTTCCTATTAGCAAAGAGGAGCAGGAGAAGGGAAGGAGGAGAGATCAGACAAACACAGCACAGCTCCTTCACCAGAAAACGAGGCGCTGTCCCAGTGACCACCAAGTGCAGCCATTGCCTCCTGCCCCATCGCGAATTCTCACAGCTCTTCTCCCACGCTGCCCCCATCCACAGCTCATCCAGCCACCGGCTCAGGAGCTGGGACCCTATAAACCATAAACCAAGGCCATGGAGGCTGTTCTCTCCATTCTCTCTCCCCTCCAAACCTGCACAGCTGCCAGAGGCACTTTCACCCAGGACTGAACACCTCAACCAGGTGGCTGATCCTTCCTTCCATTACCATCTTTGCTGCTTCTACTGGAGTTGCTGAGGGGTTTTCACACTTTTGACTGGTTAGACACTTTTTGAAGCAATTTTCCATTTACAAGGTACAACAGCACTTTTTGGTCACTTTTACATTGCCGTACATCACCAGTCTCCCACGCATCACTCAGCAATAACAGATATGAGCACAAGTAACAAGGAAACAAGTCAGTCCAATCTTTAGTGTCAACTGCTTGTACCCTCTCAGAAAACAAGGTTTTTGATCTGTCACTGTATTTTATAAGAAGAACGCAATTTTAAATATCCCTTTTCTCCAGTCTTGCTTACAGTCCAGTAAATTTCAACAGCTTTCTGGTCTGCAGCAAATTCACAGCCCCCTGGGTGACCCAGGAAAAATTTTCATTACTTTTACTCCCTCTGGCAAGCAAAGCCCCCTCCTCCTCCCTTCCTCCTCCCCGCTCCTTCCAGCATTAACAGAGCAAATGGTGAGCACACAGGTAAGCACAGACAGACACCATCTGGCACAGTGCCCCAGACCTCTCTGACTCCCTCTGCTCGCACGGAGCTCGTCCCCATGAAGTCAACTGCATTTTTTGTACTCAACAAACACGTTTTTAAGCCCACATCAGGGAAAAAAAAATCCCACCTCACCCTTGCAATGTGCTTTGTAGTAAGACAACTGTCTCCTTTGTCTGTCCTGTTTTCCCAAACCTGACACTGAGGGGCAAATCTGCATCCTCAGCACCACTCCCTGTCCCCCAAACCTGCTGTTCCCTGGCAAGGTCTACACGAGATGCCAACCACTCTGCAGCCACTGCAAGCAGATCTGGCCAACCCAACCGGATATTCCCAGGAGTGAGGACACACGGACGCTCTGCAGTGTAGGTACAACCATGGGTGTGATTTAAATACCTCCCAGGAGCGTGATATACTGAAGCTTCACAACAAAGCAGCACACCTTTGAACAGTGCAGGACATTTTGGTACAGGGAGATTATTGCATAATGGCATCAATATTTTATTTCTGTTGAATTTTTTATCTCAAATTTACTGCTCCCATAAGTAATACACAGTAACTCATCTGCACCATAGTTACTTATGTATTATGTATTGCATGGTCCTGGCAGGATTTCTGACGAAATATCCTTCTTTTAAAAAGGAAAAAAAAAAAAAAATAGCCCTTTCAATGACAAATCCCAGCACTCAACAGCAGCATTTTACTGAAATGCTTTTTTTACAAAACTTTAAAAATTCTCCACTAAATTGTAACGTATATGTTTACCAATCTCATAATTCAAAAAAGAAAGTGGCCTGGCAGTTTCTAAGAACATTGTAATGTTATCTGCAGGGACAATGAATTATGTATTCTTCATAGCACCACGTCTGACACAAAAACACTGTGATCCCAGTGCCATGGGATCCCACAGATCCAGGCAGCTGAGACACAGAGGGTAATGCAACAGTGCTGTTTTCCCACCCTTGTAGTAAAGTGGTGCAAATATTTGAATATGATTTTCTTATATCAAAGCTGCAAAAGACAAGCTTTAATTTATGCAAAAGCAGAAGAAAAATCGGGTCAGTGGTTTGTAATTATGAGGTTTGTTGGATGTATGATCAATGCTAATCAATGCTCTAATCAAAGCACGCTGAGCAGATTCTTAAGGCTCCAATCCTGTGCTTGAAAGGCTCTTGGGAAATGTGGCTGTACTGTCTCTGCAATGTTCTGTTTGAGTTTTGGGGGTTTTAGAGCATGACTTTGACAGAAGTAAGGGCTCTTTAGACATACAACCAAACCTCTCTGGCTGCTGACAACAACATGTGCTGTCCATCATTAATCCCTGGCATTTTAAATAATGGTGCCCTCCACTGCAGAGCTCCAGCACACAAGTCATGTATTTCACTGCTACTGCTCTTTCCCACAGGAACATAGATAGTTCCTATTCTGGATCCACATGGATTCTGCTCCTGCTCAGCCACAAGTTTGGGAGGGAAAGAGCTCAGCCCCTGGAGCTCATCCCTGCCTCCCCAGGGAAGGCAGCCGAGTTTGAAGCTCCCAGGCTGAGAATCCAAAGGAGGCAATACACATCATTTCCGCATTTGAGAGCCACCTTCAGCATGTTTTCTCTGTCCTGCTGCAGTCAAACAATCCTCAGTGAAACTATGTCCTGCGGGAAGTGGGGCAGAGCTGGGAGAAGGGGAGGTCTGGGAGCTGGTTCCATGTGAGATACAACTTGGTTTCCCCAGAAGGCATCAAACAGGAAACCTACAAGAGGATTCTTGCAAAGACTGGCTTTTTCCTTGATGAGCTCACACTGTGGATTATATACACTGCAGCAAGGAGCCAGTCCCATGCCTTCAGATTTCTACAAAGTCCTTTTAATTAACTGGCATTTACCCTAAAAAATTCATATTATTTCCAGGCAGAAGAATTCCACATTATGGAGCTGAAAGTGAAATAAAGAACATTTGCAGGTTGCTTGCTAAATTGTAGCGGCAGTAAAGTTTATGATGGCTGAGAAGGTATTCCTATTTCAGGATCTTATAATTTTATGGGTAATAGTCTCTAGACAAAAAAAAAATTGTCATATTTAGTGTTAGCTCGGAGGGGGGCCTTTCATTTTAAGTCTGCCTTTACAAACTGACTTTTCAGTTATCCAAACACATGTAATAAGTGCTATCTAGATATTAAGAAATTAGTTTAAATGCTGTTTGCATTCCAGTGGCACCAACTTCATTCTAAAGAAGATGGCTTAGGGCACACCAGCTCAGAGTGAGATATCAAGCCTTCTTCAAGCGTGAAGGGAAAAACACAGTAAAGAATTAATCATCAGGAGGCAACTTTCAAGAGAAGATGGGCTGTGGATGATGTCCTCCTTTAAGCAAGTGTGCATTATTACCCCAAGCAGTACACATGTAAACCTGGCACAGGACACATGTCTTGCAACCACAGCGGAGGCTGATGCTGACAGATCCTCTGCACCTTCCCCCAGCAGCCTCTCCTCCTGCAGGGCTGCAGGTCTGGCCAGGAGCTGCTCAGTGACCAGAGCCTTTCACCAAAATCCTCCCCAGCAGCTGATAGTAACACGCAGGATGCTCCCTGCCACGCAGCCACCATTCCTGAGCAGCCACACATGACTCAGACAGGCTGCTGCTCTTGCATTTCATCTCCAAGAGGGAGAGAGAGGGAGGAAATACCAGCATCTCATCACACCGAGCTGAAATTATTTTTTCCCCTGAAAAACTGACACCAGTCCTGTAACAGAAAGATCTCCCAAAACAACACAGCATTCAAATGACTCAAAACTATGTAATTTTTAGCAAGTGCCAGCTGTAGTGATGAAGTAGCGAATTACAAAGAAAAAAGGGAGGCTTGTCACTCTAGAAAAACATTGGTAGGGAATTTCCACACGTGGTGATTTATCTTTTTTTTAAAAAATAAGTGGCATTGAAACTCTGACAAGTCACAAAACATTTCCTCAGTTCAAGACACAGATCACAGACATGGCACATCCCTGTGGCAGGTCTGAGCTCAAGCATGTACTTCCATCATTTACAAAAAATAATAATGCATTTCATATTTACCTTTTGTTGAATCATCTTCAATCGGTTGTTTGAATAAAGTGATATCCTTAAAAGTGCACAAGAACAAAACCACTTTTTCATGCTCATTTCTTATAGGTGCAATTTGCATGTAGAACCAAACTGGGGTTCCTGGAGCAGAGAAAAAAGTGACATTGGAATGTGGTGTAGCACAAACTTTCGCCAGTCCATACACAGAATACTTCAACATTTACATATTATTACAACACATATGTAGTTTAGGACCATTTCTCAATATTTCTGCAACTTCCAGAGCTTTTAATTTTACTTCCTTCAAAGAAAACCACATATTCCCATTTTTACAGCTTCATTAATCTAATCGAATGATAAGCACAGACATGAGGCTATCTAAAACTCCATTCTGAAATAAAATATATTATTTTTCCCCTCTTGCTCTTGTTTTTTCCCACCATGTCTCACAAACATAGGTCTACAAGGTAGAAAGGCAAGAAAAAAACAAGTGGATTGTACCTTTGATTCCTTCTTCACCTAACGTGGTGCTATCAAATCCAAAATTGATGGACTGTACTGTGAAGTGCTGCAAATTTTACATTACTGCATTATCTAAGAGGACCTGAGTTGGACTCTCAGTGTCCTATCAGGACAAATCAGGAGATTTGGTTTATTTTATGTGTTCCAGGTCATACCTCCACCTACCCATTGCCCTGCTCAGTGCAGCACTCTCCCAACAGTTATCTCCACTTCTGAAAGGAAACCCAGTATTCTTCAAATCCCACCACTCATCAAATAAACAGCCAAAAGAAAGCCCTCGGTGTGGGAGTGGTCAGCTTGGCTTTTGGTAAATCCCCACTGTTTGCACGGGGCTCCTGCAGGTGCTCAGGAGCTCAAACTGCTCTTCCAGCCTGACACACACGTGGCACTCCCCTACATCTGCTCCACCAGGGGTGAAATCCTAGAGCACCCTGAGCAATTTCCTTAGGAACACCCTGTTCCCCCGCAGGGCTGTGAATGCCAGGTGTTCTCCAGCCAGCAAAGCTCCTTGTCCCTCCCTCCCGAAGGTGCACCTACGCCCACCGTGCTGTACGTGCCCCCCCAGCCAGCTGACTACCTCTGGGATTTGCTGTGCTTTCAGCCAGGTGACAGAGTGGCTGCTCTCCTCAGCTGCCTGAGAGCTGACACACTGGCACAAGCCCCTTGCCCACTGTTATCCCACACGGGCACTGCTGCCTGCCCCAAATCGCCTCTAATGCACCAGGTCCGGGAGCTGTGCCAGGAACTGCAGGACAGATCCCAGAAAGCAATGAAAACCATTTGGGCTAGGACTACTGTGGGGAAGGTTAAACCCACAAGGGTTCATTGAAATTCAACTGGGATTAAACCAGTAACTCACTACCAGTAAACTGGAGAAGTGGGAGAGATGTGGGACTGCTTTTTGTGATAATTCCAAAGCCATTAAGCTGATTACGTGATTATCTTGATTCCCAGTTGCTAACCCAAGATAAAAGACATTTCACAACTACTAAAACAGAGTGCTGCAGCTCTCTGGAGAAATAACTTGCACTTATACCTGGGAACCCTTTGGCACTCTTTGAGAAGCTCTGAAAGCAAGTAGGCAAAACACACTGTACAGGAGTGCTGACAAAAATCAAAGACAGAGGCAAGGTGGCTCCTGCTGTAGAAGCAGCAAAATGGGGAAAAGCAGGCAAAGAGATTTCCTGAGTACTACCATATATATATACACATACACATTATATAGAGAGAGGCACGCATATACATATATACATATATATATATACATATATATATATATATACACACACATATGTGCACACCTAAAGTGGTTGCTGCATAGTTGTGTGGGCAGAGGTAAGGACTATATAACAAGGGAATGCAGCAAAGCAGAGGAAAGTTGTAGCAAGCTTTCAGGTCTGAGGCTGGAACCTGTAAGCTGGGTTAAAACACCAAGGGGAGTGTGAAGTCAGCATTGAACAGATGCTTCCAGAGAACATCAGCCCTTAAAGATCATCTCTGTGACACAGGAAAGAAGGATGGGAAAGCAGCCTGAAAACTTCAAAATCTCTCTCTGCCAGAAGCATAAAGGAATGGCTAAAGGAAAAAAAAAAAACCACTGTGCCTTTTTATCAAAAACACACAGCACACCTGGACCTACAGTTTGAAAATGAGGGTGGGAGGGTGAACTGAACACAGTGCAAACCTCACGTGGGTGATAAACACAAGCCCTTCCACAGGGTTACCATCTACACTCTGCAGAAATACATTCACACCAACAGATAACTGTTCTTTCTTTCTTTCTCTGCTCCAATATTCAGCCTGGAGGATAAGCAGGCAGTGCCTTGAAGGACCTTCCTTTGCAAGGCTCAGAGTATGACAAATGGAAGCAAAGCCTGAGCACACCAGCTGCTGAGCTGGAGCCAAAAGGTGAGCCTACTACCACTACTGACAGGTTGAGGTTCTGGGCTTTGGGTGATGGAGAAGAAAGCTGACAACAGATGTTATGGATGGGAAGTGACTCAGGCCCGGAAAAAAATATTGAGTAATTTTCCATACAGTCCTTCTGAAATCCTGCACAGCTTATGGAAAGTGTAGGCTTGGAGATCTGGGCAAAGGGGAAGATTTTATTAAGGCAACTGCAGCTCAATAAATCTCTGAAGCATCATCAAGCTCCAGCAGGCAATCCACAAGCCAAAGCAAAAAGCATCTGCCTTGTTACAGGAAAGTCGCCAAGACAAGACTTTTCTCCTTTCATACTTAAATAAAATAGAAAGGAATTTGGTTTTAGGACTGGCCCATTCTAGAGCAGGAGCTGACCCAGCATTTATTAAGAGAAAGCAGGGCTGGGGAGAGCACAGAGTCTCACACAGACATGGCGCATGGCGGTGCTGGGCACCACCACTGGCAAAGATACCCAACACAGGTCTGACCAACAAAATTCCCCTGATGTGAGGGGGCATCCAGGTGACCTGCACAGGAAACAGGAAGAGAAGCAGAAAATCCGTAGAACAGACACATCCATATGCGTAGGAACCAAAAGAGGTCATTTGGAGGGCTCCCCTGGGCACCTGCAGGAACAGCTGGACTTTAGAGCTGCTCTTGCTTCTCTCTTTAATTAACATGTTGGCTAAAATGCCTTGATGCAGGCAGAATTGGAGAAGTCTAAAGGCATTTCCTGCTGCCTAAGTGCCCACACAGGAAGATTTAGTCTAAAAAGGGAAAAGGGAGGTAAAGCATAAGAGGAGGTGTCTGGGATGCTCCCTTCAATGTCATGAAAGGTTTCCATGGGTTTGCAGTGAAATGGGGCAGTCAGGCACAGACAGCTCTTTCCTGAGGGACAACATTCCCTTCCCCCAGTCCCAGCATGCAGGGAAAAGCTCCAGCCTCAGCTTGGCAAGGTAATCCAAGCGAGCACTAAAATCCACCTGGGGGAAGCAAGGCCTCAGACTCTGGGCTCCAGGGAAAGCCCCCCAGCCCCGCAGTGCCTGCACCCTGTACAGGGCATTGAGAGCCAAAATGAAGAAAGCATCTCCATCAGGATGGGTCTTGGATTGCTCTTGGCCACCAACCCAGCCAACTGGACTCATTCTGCGCAGGGTAGAGGAACCAGCTTTTCTGGAGCACGTTTCACCTGGGAGTTTTGGCTTTCTGTCTCGGGAAGATGGTCTGTTCCAGTGGAGGAGGCTGACAACAACAGGAATCGCAACGACCAGCTCAGGACAGACGTCCCCACTGCACAAGTCCAGCTTGACAGCTTGGGTTTTGCTCAGAATGTGCTATAAGGTCAACAAGCCAGTACTGCCCAGGACAGAAAACGTGACTGGAATGGCTCATGGTTAAGACAAAATGAAAAAAATCTCTGGTGCTGGCAACTTCCTGCAAACCCAGTGCCACCAGGAAGAAGGAACACAGGCGCTTCATCTCATTAAGTTATGAAATTCTCTGGTTTTCTAACTAATCCCTGGGCTGTGTGCCAGGCTTAGTACTCTCACCAGAGCTCGCATGTGTTGGTTTACATGGCACCAAGGCATCTCCACCCTGCTGGGAGCAGCCACTCACGGCAATCAGGGCCCGGGTTCTCACTTGTGGAGACATGGGGGAGTTTCCTGAGGGATGTGGGGGAACCTCATTCAGGATTTCTTTTCACTTAACCCAGTCAGTTTCCCTTCAGGGAAACAATCCTCAAAACTAAATATATTTTTGAAAGAAGGAGTCAGACTAGAGACAGCAGGGAACAACTACTATTCTTGGCAATCTGAATGCTTGGCCTGAAAAGAGAGCTCTCTTCTTGAGCTGTGGCAACCAAAATACCTGTTTCTCCTCCAAATCTTGCCCCAAATTTATCCATATGTCAAAATGGAAATTTATTTTAGTCTACTATATACTTTAAATATGCTTTATCACTCCCAGCATCACACACAAATATATACATACTGTTTTTCTTGTAGAGGAGAATTTCAAAGCAGTTTGATTCATAGTTGTCGAAAGTCTGTCTGACTTTTTCAATGGTCTTCTTGTCTGTCAGTTCACCATACATAAAACTGAAAAAGAAATAAGATTTCTTTTTTTTCTAGACAAGCAAAGACTTTGTTACAGTCACCTTAAACAGCAAAAGCACTGGAGATGCTATGAACTGTCATTTACCAAGGCTTAATTATGATTTACACTTCACTTAAATACTTAAACTGTCACAGAGACAGCTACAATAGTGAGTAACCATGACCACCTTCTTACTGCAAATGACTGCAAATAAATCCACCATAATGCTTCATTAAGTGCTTTTCTGAGTATATCTTTAAGGATATATGGTTAGAAAAAGAGCTGACAGCTTATGAAACCATTATCACCACAGCTGCAGGCCACGGTAGTATTGCTGTCGAAACAGAGAAAATTGAGCAAAACCTCTAAAATCTCCCATATTTTGTTCAATCCTCTTGAAAAGCCCTCTGGAGGAGGAATGTAAGCTACTACAGGTAAAGGCTGTTGGCTGAACCCATGGGTGCAAATCTAATCTTGTCAGGATGCATCTGGGACAGTAAGATAATTGGGAATTCTTTTGCTAAATACCAATTCAAATAGAGGTAGGATTTAAACAGTGAGGAGCAATGACTGTAATGTGTAGCTATGTTTGCACTACTACCAAACAACCAAATTCATCCTCATTTTCCTTACTGTATGCTGCATTTCTTTAATAGTTCAGTGGAAAATATTAAAAAGCTTTTGGAGACTCATCCCTCTCCAGGCTGAGGATATAAAAATATAATTTTAACTCTGCTATTTCTTGCCACTTGACCATCTCATCTTTGCATCCTTTTCCAGGTCAGACCTCCAGCTGGTGTAAGCAAACCCAGCCCCCTGACCTTACTTTTGAAAGCCTTTGTAAGGAAACAGCCAGGCTTTTATTGTCACTCTCCCCTGGATTAAAAATAAGTGAAGGCTGCTCCGTGCAAATTCCCAATTACAGAACTGAAAGAAAATGGAACATCAGATAAAAGCTCTCAGACGCTTGGATGAATATACTTTTAATTGATCAGCCTTTTTTTTCCCCCCCATTCTCTTTGTTCACGAACAGTTTGAGCCTCAGCTGAAACCTACAACAGACAACCCTGAGAATATGAAAGGGAAAAGCTATCAGTGCCTCTGTGGTTTCAGTGCAGCTTCTCTTATTGATCAACAGACCTCCAAAGGTTCAATAAACATTTATTTTATGTCTACTGCTCTGAAAGAAACAATAAAACAACATAGTGGTTAGTGGCTGGGCAAGCATTAAAGTACTCAATGAAGGCCAGACCGTGAATCTTTTCTTTTCACAGCCAACCAAGGGAAGAAATGGGGCTGCACCCACAGCAAGCTGCTACCCAGCCTGGGCGAGGGAGGCACTGGAGTGACTGCAACATCTGGATGTCACTACAGCTGCCTCTTCAGTGGTAACACAGGGACAGACACTGATTAGACGGGATATTAGGAAAAATACCACTGAAAGGCTGGTCATGCATTGGAACAGGCTGCCCAGGGATGCTGCGGAATCACCACCCCTGGAGGTGTTCAAAAGACACGTGGCTGTGGCACGTGGGGACAGGGTGAAGAGGGCAGTGTTGGGTTCGGGGTCAGTCTCGATGATCTCAGAGGTCTTTCCCACCCTAAATGGTGCTGTGATTCTGTGAATGGCGTGGCTAAACTGTCACCTCTGGGGCAGCACTGCAAAGGAGATGCCTCTACAGCAGCTGATGTCAGGGAATGGCCTCACCCAGGCACGAGGCTTCATTAATGTGCTGATTATCATTTTCAAATTACCTGCCTTTCTTTCCCGATGGCAGCTGATAACCTTTTATACATGTGATGACAACAAAAATAGTTTGATTTTTTTTTTTAATCTGTGCCTTTTTTAATGCACTGATTCATCACTTTTTTGTTTTCTTGAGACTTAAAACAATGTTTCCCATAGTCCTGATGGAAAAAATAACAAGGATTTGTTGAAGTGCTTAATTTTATGTGACTTATAATACATAAAGTCATCATTAATTAGTGTTAAAATGACAAATCCTACTTGATGATGAGAGGTGGACGATACCAGTTAGTGCTGCTGAACATGATCAATCAACTTTATGTTTTAAATTAAAGGCAGCTTATTGTTGCTGTAAACCTGTAGTGCTCAAATCTCATGTTATATTCACATATAAAGAGACATTTTAAAGGCTTCTGTAACAATAAAAACATTTTTCAGAAGGCAATTTTTAACAGCACCAAAGGAACCTCAGAGCCTTTCACTGCACGAGTTATATAAGACTTTTGCTTATCACAAGTTTAATTTAATTTAGTCTGTCCTATTTTGTACACATGGAGGGACTCCTACTTCTTCAGTCAATCACTCTGTCTTTTTCTGCCTCGTATTTTTTTTGTTATTTAGTGCTTGTCAAATGCCTTGAGTGCAAACTGTACAAGACATAAATATCAAAACCACTCTGCTACTGGGAATCTTACTACATAGAAAACAGACTTATCAAAGAGAAGCAAGACTTGCTGAAATACACAGAGAAAGGCAGAATCTTAGATATTTTCTCCACCTCTCAAACAGACCAGTTCTCATTTAAGATGCCTGGGCTCCCGCCTCCCTCTTAAAGCATCCCTTGGCACAGAAAAGTCTCATCTGAAGCTTCAGATTGTGCTCTTTTGTCCTTTGTCAGGATGCAGAGCAGCAGCAGCAGAGCAGGTCCAGATTTGCAGTGCAGCAGCAGCTCTTTGAGAGGGATTATCCAGGACAGAGGACAGGGGAAGCAAAGAAGGCATCCAATCCTACAGCAAATTTACAGCTCTCTTCCTCCAAAAGCATTCAAGGCATCAACTACAAGAGACAAAACATCTACCCAGGAGGAACAGCAAATACAGATACACGTCAACAGCTTCAAAACTCTGCAGGGTGAAGAGCAAGACACCATTTCTGAGGAGAAACTGTGCAGTTCCGTGCGTCCCACAGGCATCCTCACCAGGGTTTCTTCGCACAGCTTGGCACTTCGAGGATAACTTCTCACACACAAAAACCAGGCCACAGAGGTGCCATCCCAGTACCAAATCTAACTTTTTTCAAGTCCAGCACGCTGCACCCACCATGCATAATCCCATTTCTTTGAGGTCAGAGGGAATTTTGCTGTTAGCTTCACCGGAGCCAGGATTTCCCTCGCAGACTTTTTTTAATCCCGCTTGTTAGGGCAGTAAATCCAAACAAGGGAGAGCAGAGATGCTGACCAAGTGTTTCAGTGGGAACAGTGGCTGTGAAAATCTCATGTGCAAGGAAAGGCAAGCAAAGGAAAGCCTGGAGTGAATGCCAAGTGTCAAATGCCAGGATAGGTCCTCTAAAGGGTGCCTGCTTTTCAAAAGGTGTGATGAAATCACAGAGCTTAACTGGTAAGCAACAATATTTAGAAAACACTGATATTACTTGCAACATTCAACTGGATTTTAGTGTTTTGTAACTGTTTATGCTTCCCATGTATTCATGAAGACACATGGTCACATCTGTGGACAACTGGGCATGAAACCAATGCTTTTCCTGGATGCTGGCTGACCTACTGATACATCTCCAGACAGGTTTTTTTTTTGTTAAATGGAGGTTAGAGGCATCTCAGTCACAGATGCCCCCTTCCCCCTGGACTGTCAGCTCATCTTCCTCTGGCACAGCAACGCTTCACCAGCACACAAGTTCTTCTACCTAAAAATTCTATGCATTTTAGCACTCACTTATGCCAATTATTCTATATATCAGCCCAAGCCACACATGCAAGTTTGAGTGCCATGTGTGCTTAGGAAAAAAACACATACCAACTCCCATCACCCAGTATTATGTAGCCTGAGTGCTCTGTACACTGTGCCTTTTTTATGGTGCCTGTGAAACCAGGGAGACTGGCACTTGTACTGAGGGATTTCTAAGTGATCTTCCTGCCAGTGGGCACATTGTTGCTGATTAAAAAGATGAGAGAAGTGCAAAATCAAAGGGATTATCAGCCTGCCACAGGACTAACTCATTGCCTGAGCTGGAACAAAAATCACTTACACCTCCAGTGCTTTCAGTTGATCCACCCTCCCCTGTGATTTGTATCAGCCACGACCACCTGAGACTGAAAATCACAGAATCACAGAATAATTCAGGTTGGGAAAGACCTTTAAGATCCTTGAATCCAACCATTAACCCAACACTGCCAAGTCCATCACCAAACCATGTCCATAAGTGCCACACCTATATCACATATGAACAGTCCCAATGTAGGGCATGGGGTGGAAAAGAGAATATAGTGAATACTCACTGGACTACCAGGAGAAAAGCATGGGGGAAAGATGATTTGGAGGCACTTACAGGCTGAGGCAACCTGGCCAAACACTGCAAAATTTATAAACCGTCTTTTATCACACTCACAGTCAGCAATAAAAACAACTTGAATCAGAGGCTAGATTTACATTGTTTGTATCTGGTTTTTTAATTTGGTTGAATTTTTGGTACTAAAAAGCAGACTCTTCCAAAACCTGCAGAAAAGGATGTGGCACCACAGCAGTCAGCACCCAGCGCACTTGCCTTAGAGCAGTAAAGCAAACATTGCATATAAAGCAAATTTTTACATATAATGTAAAAATTTTTTTTTACATAATCTGAGCATAACATAGCAACACTGGACTGGGAGCCTGACTCAGAAAATACTACAAATAATAGCCCCAGATATCAAAAAAAACCTCCAATGACATTCTGCTGAGCAGCCTAAGCAGGCATCATCAGCCTTCAAGACCATTTTCTGTTCCATGTCTCTCATTAGAGAGCAGCTCCAGAAACACTCCTCTGAAAGGTCACATGTTGCACATCAACCGTGCTGAAAATCTGTCCAGCTCCCCATCGATCTGAAAAGACTGGGATGTCTCCTAACAAGCAAGAAACATCACATTGCATATGTAACTCAGAGAATCATAGAATGGTTTGGGTGGGAAGGGATCTTACAGAATATCCAGTACCAACCCCCAGCTGCGGGCAGGGACACTTTCCACAAGATCAGGTTGCTCCAAGCCCCATCCAGACTGGCCTGGAACACTTCCAGTCCTCTCCTGCCAGTGCCCGGAGCTGGTCACTCCCTGAAGGCAGGAAGGGAAAACCTACACAAACTTTTATCTCAGCCACCCCTTCTTGCCTCTGTCCCTCGTTTGCTTTGCTCACACACACACTCACACGCATCAGGGAGCCAGCCCTGCCCCAAAGCATCTCTTTTTAAAGGATGCAGCAGAGGCAGTGCAGATGCACGTCCGACCACAAATCATAGCTGCTCGCTCCTGAAAGACCACCAATAAAAGAAAAAAGCCATAAAGCTGCAATGCTCAGAGTAAATATATCAGCAGCTTAATCACGCTCTTGGGAATAAAGATGCACTTTGTGCATTACTGGGCTCTGTGTGTGCTTAATAACAGGGACCAACGTGGGCTACAGAATAGCCCACTGCCCCCTGGCATAACAGCAGAATTCAGAACAATCTAGCAAAAATGCTTTTGAAACTTTATTACCTAAAACCCCACTGTCTTTATTGGATCATTAGCTAGAGCATATTCTCACCAATACTAGCCAGGATAAATTTCAAGGTGCTTCACCATGTTCTGGGTAAGTTGCTGCTTTCACTCATTTAAAGCCTGTTTTAACACTTCAGTTTCTGCAAAACAGCGCCTTGCTCACATCACTCCTTTTTCTCAACACCTCGCCGTTATTCCCAGCAGATTAAAAAATTTTCAAGTGCACTAAGTGGCAAAAAACAGACATGGGCATACCTGCAGGTGCTGCTCTTCTGCATGACGTCAGCTCGGTGGTACCCAGAGAGTTTACAAAATCCGTCATTACTATAAACTACGGGCCAGTCCACGATCTGGGCGTTTCCCAACAAAAAACTGGATTCTGAAAGGAGAGAGAGAAAAAGAGAGAAAGGGCTGTTGTCAGTGGCAAAGCACAATTAAATCCTCTTTGTGTTACAGAGTAGATGCAGAGTTATTCGTGATAGTAACTCCTCTGGTGAAGAAGAGAAGTTACACACTTCTCTTGTGTCTCTCTGGACATCTGAAGAAAAATCATGATGAAATAGGATAATTCCTAGTAATGTAAGTAGCTTCTTACACCCCAAAATACCAGTATAAGCACCAACGCTTTAACAGTTTACAAAGCATTCATTTATTCCCAACATCTGGGCAAGACACTGTGCTTGATTTTTATTTTATACATATCTCAAAAGCAACCTTAAAATAACTTGCAAAACTTGAGTTTTAAATGCTGAATTGTACGCATGCCCACAGCTAATGGTGACTCTTGCTTGAGACAAGTAATTTTTATCTCCTGGCAGGTCCAAGTCTGTTTCGTGGGACAAAGCCAGCATCCCTGGGAAGGGCGAGTTGCACCCACCACATCTCATGGTACACCACACCACACCTGGGAGTGTGGTTATGAAGTGACCCACATGGAAATTTAGCACAATCTGGGAACTGATGAGTGCCAAAGGGACTTCAAATGATACAAAACAGGTACCTAAAGGGCCTACAAGAGATCTGGAGAGCGAGTTTTTATAATGGCATGGAGTGATAGGACAAGGGGGAATGGCTTCAAAATTACAGAGGGCAGGGTTAGATTAGACATCAAGAAGAAATTCTCTACTGTGAGGGTGCTGAGGCCCTGGCACAGGTTACCCAGAGATGCTGTGGATGCCCTATCCATGGAACTGTTCAATACCAGGTTGGATGGGGCTTTGAGCAACCTCGCCTGGTGGCAGGTGGTCTTTAAGGTCCCTTCCAACCCCAACCATTCTAGGATTCTCTGAATTTCAGCTGCAGTCAACTAAAAATACAAATAGGTGGGTTTGGCACATCCTGATAACAAGCATCCATTGCTGTAAATACAAAGTATGGGCAGGGAGTATTTCTAGGAGGCTGAACTCAGGTTTAAATGTCGCTTCACTCATCTGTTCTTTCAGTTAGTGGTGACAGTTTATATGCATGGACTGGCAGCACTGCATTATGAGTTAGTCCTAAAATAGTTTCTAAAATAGTCCTAAAATTCTTCCATCCCTGCTTTTAGCAGAGTGTTTCCAAACATTGCTTAAACACTATGTTGTAGGGATTTTATTTTCATTGACATCATAAACATTCCTGACTTTTTTTTTTCCCCAGAAATAATATTCTCACTTAGCAGAAGTTGTCAAATTGAGTCCGTGGTAATCTCCAGTGGTTTTTTTTATTTTTGCTGTTAGTTTTCAATTTCATTTTGACTGCAGCTATGGAACTAAGTGGTCCCATTCATTGGTGCTAAAAAGCTATTAAAATATAACTATTAACAATCATTGCTGTACAGAAATGATAGGAAATGTTCTTCTTAGCAATTCTTGTGGGGAAAAAATAAGGGTATTTTTACAAATTTTCCTCATAATAGCCAAAGAACACATTCATTTTCACATAAAAGTGACACTGAGTTTGCATGAGCTACACATGCCCTACTCAGAGTGTTTATAACTGTGACTGGATTGCACATTCTGCAAATATTATTCTATTGAATAAGGAACATATACTAAAAAAATAGTATTTCTCTCTTTTTTCTTTACAAGCATGAATTTAGAAAAAAATAATCTGGAGATTATTGGATTTTCAATAGAAAAGCAGATTTAAAAATATTTAAAAGCCGACCAATGGGAGAAATAGAAGTTTAGATTTTTTGAAATCTAACACTTTTAAGCTCAAGGCATTTATTCGAATCCATCACAAATATTCTTAAGCCTAAATGTCAACTTTAAAAATTTGCTTTCCTGCCCACAGGAAGATGCCCTCACTACAAGCAGCGGGAGACATGCAGGGAAGCCTGAGCATTCCATAAAATCTCCCTGGCTTCCCACAGCCCTTTCTGCACCAGGGACTCAGCCCAGCTCAGGGGACATCCTAAACCCCTGGGAACCAAAGGGTTCGCTGGAGCTCATCCCACTGTATTGATGTTCCCCCCATATCCTGCATCTCCTCCAGTTTGGAAAAGGGGAGATACCACCAGCTCCCTAAACCCACCAGGCTCTCCCCATAGTTTGGACCCCATCACTACCACATCCCAGCAGCTGGAGAGGCTGGGAGCAGAAGAAATTCTTAATTTCCCATCCCACAGGGAAACCACCCAAGAGTCCAAGTCCTCTGGTTAGATTTGGAACGACTGTGTTTATAGAATTATCTTTTGCCAAAATTCCGCTCGCGTATCTCGGCACAAAGGGCACAGGCTGGCAAGGATGCAGTCAGGGATGCTCTGCACATCCCTGAGCTCCCCAGAGGACCACAGTCCAAAAGCAGATAACCCTCCTCCAAAGCCTCCCCATCCACAGACATAAACTCAAATTGTGTATTCCCACCACGTCCTCTGTTTCAGGACACAGAGTACGCAGCAGAAGATTCGTGGTGCAGCCAGATAAACAGCATTTAATGCCCGTCTTCTATGGATTTTATACTTCACTGCACCTGAGGGTCTCAAAATACTTGATAAGGCGTTCACCATACTGATCAAATCCACAAGAAACTTGGGAGGGAACAAAACATAAAGCCAAACTATTGATAAATTGTTGTTAGTTTGTTGGGGGTTTTTTAATCCCATAAAATTTAGGGGGAAAAAGACACTAAAAGTATCTTGGTAGATATTAGTATTTTTAGGGTTAGATCAGATACATAGCATACATACTAGAAACTTGGCCAGATATTAGGAGGTGTTTTCTTTTGTCCCCCTTAATTTCCCTTTACTTAATTGACTTTTTTTTTTTTACCCTTGTCTCCTAAGCAAGTAAAGCTTATTCATCCATGCTCAGCATGTGAATATGAATCATAGAATCATTTAGGTTGAAAAAGACCTCCAAGATGATTGATCCTAGTGGCAAACCCAGCAGTGCCAGGTCCACTACCAATACGTGTTCCTGTGTATGCGTGTGTCTGATTCCAGCGGAAGGAAAATCTTGGATCAATGTTTACCTCTTGTTAGAGACCAATAAATCCAACTGCAGGCACAAAGCCACAGGCATCCACGATTCATTAATGCTGCTGCTCACTGAGCAACTTGATAAAATTCAAGGAAGAACAGGTCAGTGTCTGACCCTTGGGTTTTACTGTGCACCCAGGTCTCAGAATCCACAGCACTCTCTATATTTAACCTACCCTATATTTTATCAGGAGTCATCTTACTCTCTTAAACCAAGACACAATTAATTCTTCCCTATTTCTACAGTTTTTCCAGATTAAAACTCCAGGCAGATTTAACTGTACATGAGCCAGTCCACACCCAGCTGTAAAAATTCAAACAGTGTACTGGGTGACAGGACACTTTGAGAGAACCTCTCTCTTTCTGGCCATAATTTTACAAAGTCACATCATCACCACTAACTACTCACTGCAAGTCCATTCCTGCAGTTCCCCCCCCCCGAGGACGGATCCACAGCCAGTCCTGGACTAAATCCACCTGCAGGCCTGACTTTCGTGTTTCCACAATTCAGATTCATTATTCCCTGGCTAAGAAAGGTCAGTCACAGTCTTTGGTTACAATTTCCATCAATCTATGGCAAATTCCACCGTCAAATTCTCAGATGGCTGCTTGAATCAGGTATAAGAGACAAGGGTTGGAAAAAACCTCATTTTCTGTCCATCTCCAGTTGCACAGGGCAGCCAAGAATGGAGGTGTTCAGACTCCCTTCATGGGAGAGGCAACCGCTCCTTGCCCGCTCAAGTCTTCAACAGATAAAAGGGGTGTTTTGTGCCTTCTTCAGAAGAAAAGGGAGCCAACAAAAGGTCTGCAAATGGGAGGGTGGTGAGCATGGCAAGGACTCCAGCACCGGGATCTCCACAGCTGCCTTCCTGTCAGATCCAATAGACAAGAGCTATATTCTGCAAGCAAGTCTCTTGAAAGAATATGTTATATTGGAGGTATTCTCAATAACACGTATTTCTTACCAGAGTTTGACTACTAATAACTGGACATCACTGAATCCAGCTGCTAAACCCACACCAGAACACACAAATTTACTTTAATTGTATCGTGACTTCACTGAAAGATCACAACAGGGATTGCCAAGGATATCAAAAGTTATGGATGGCAGTGCATAAATACAGCTCACATTCTGCTGTAAGGTGCTGGAAACTAAAACTTGTGCAGTATCTGCTGTGGCCCAGAAAGGAAAATCTTCTCCCTCCGTGTACAGCAGCTTCCAATCTCACAAGTATTTTACCATGGAGGCTGGGAACTTCCCCACTGGTCAGTGAGACAACGGTCACTGCTGAAAGGACACTAACTCTGACAGACTCTGGTGTGATCCAGTACATGGTGAAACTCCAGGAAACTGGGATCCAGATGACCATGGTGTGGTATCTCATACACTGAAAATATTTACATGCAGCTGACTTCAAAACTCGCATGACAATTAGCCTGAAAACTCTGGTGATGTGTTCTGTTCGTCCTTGCACTTCCACTTCCCATTTCCTTAAGAGATAAAAAGCCAGTTTTTATTATTTCTAAGCTTGTCTTTGCATCATTGCCTCCACCAACCATCTTCCCCACCCATTCCCCTCCCTCATGTATCATAGAGAGCCCAAATCCCAAATCTGTAGGTGGGGTATGCTCTTAGACACCTCTAAACACCCATGTCTGTCTGTAGGGAAAGCAGGGTCTGCCAGCAGACTCCTCTGTCTCAGAGTTGCCAGATTCCTCTCAGGAAGGCAGCAGGCTTTTTATTAGCTAATATAACTCTCCTACTTACAAGGTTTAATACTGATGGCAAGGAAACGGGGTATTAGAGGCACGGAGTTAGCAAAATTTCAGGTTGGAAAATGCAATTGAGCAAAACAATTTTTCAAAGGCACTGCATTTGCTGTTGCCACGCTTCTATTTTGTAAAAAGGGTTTTTTTTGTATAAAAGCAGCCTATGCTGTAGCGCAGCAAGCCTTTAATCTTACTCTATCTTGCAGTAGCTAGCACTCAACACAGTGCTGAGCCTTGTGTTTGTTATTAAAATAAAATAGGAAGACCACAGTGTGCGAGCAATTTTTTTAACTAACAAAATGCCCAGAGCAGTGTAAAATTCATGTTATGTAATGACAGGAGAGCAAGAACAGCTAAATCATTCCAGGAGATATGCTCAACCAAGTGAGAAATGTTGTCTCTAATCATCTTTTCTCAAGAATGCTTGGGTACCACTTGTAACCAAAATTGTTTAAATCACCATTTTTTAGAATTCCATGTCAAGAAAACAGGCAACTGACCTTTTTAGGAAAGTCACCACTGAAAAGATGTTCTAAAGAAAATAAAGTAGGAGCAGAACAAAAACAACAATAATGATTATAATAAGAAAAAGCAGCAGCGTTTCCATCCAGGAACAAATTCCTAACTCTAACAACTTTACACAGAGCTGTCCTTCAGAACTATCACCCTTCCACTGCAGAGCAAACGCAGCCCAGGCCTGATGGGGTCTGTGAAACATCTGGAATTTGCCTTTTTTTGCTAATGCTGTCTTATAAAAGCCCTAAACTAATGTCAGCTGATTCTCCACATAACCACAGAGGGTCAGCATATTGCTGCAGACTTGTTTAGAGCATCTTGGAAAACTGGTGGTGCTCCCCTGTGTGTGCACTTGGGAGCGGTGTCCAAAGTAAGTTTTTCTTAAATTTTCTTAACTTTCCTGAGCAAGTCTTGGCCCCGTCAATACCTGGTGTTGTCTGTGGTGACTCCAGCCACGTGCTCAAAGATGTGCTGCATCCCCACGGGATACAGAGGAAAACCCTAAGCCCTTCTGGAGGGCACAGCCCTCTGAAATCTGCCTCAACAGGCACCAACACCCCTCCAGCTCTGGGGTCGGCTGCAGACAAACCTCTGTTCTTGAAGCAGCAACCTCCACCAGCATTTTGTACTCCTGTCTTTAAACCCACAGTGCTGTTTTCTAACAAAGATATTATTTCCCCAGTGTCTTTAAAGCATGCAAAACATCAGTGTCATCCAATTTACCCAGTACATTAAGTGTTGCTTGCCTGAAAAAAAAAATCTCTCAGAGGACTAACTCTTTACGTCACCTTTCTGTGCCAGTGTTGTCTTTATTTAATACTCATATCATGAAAACGCAACGAGGGCTAAACCTGGAGTAAGGTGTCACCACACTGAATATGCTGAAATGATCCATTTCCTGCCCCAAATAAGTGCTCCTCAAATAAAACAGAAGACGAATAATCCAGCACTGGCTGAAATATTAAATCCACGTGTAAGTCACTCAGCTGGGAACACAGCAGCTTTCAGCAGTTCAGCAAATGAACTCAGGAGGAAAAATTAGTCTGCCTGAAATTTACCTCCTGAAAACTTGTAAAATTAACTGTAACCATTTGGAATGTGAAAGCCCACGAACAATAGCACATCACTGACCCCAGCAAGAGCTCTGAGGCAAAAAGGACAAGATAGCATCTCTGTGAATTACCTGAAAAATGACATTTTATACAATTCTGATCACAGTTTCACCCACACACATCCATTTATCCTAGAATTAAACTAATCCTCACCTATCCCTGTTACCATCTAAATGCCACTGCTGAATCTGCTCTCTACTAAAATTATGCAGAACACAACGTAGATGTACCGAGACCAAATTGAAACTGGAGCACGCTGTAGCTCTCACTCCAGGCACACAGGCACCCTCAGGGAGCAACCAGAATCCAGACTTCCAGCTTTATACAAAGGAGAGCGCTGCCTTCACATTCCCAGAGGAGCAAACTGTGTTAACAGGAGCTGTTCGGGCCCGGGGCTCCTCTCACAAACACTGAGCCCGCAGCGAGTCCTGGTTGCAGTTTCACACAGCCCGGCTGCTCCTCAAAAATACCTGTTTGGGCAGAAAATCGGCTGCAATCTCCCATGCTCTCCCCTTTGTGCCAGTGGCTGAAGCAAAGCTATCAACAGGACAGATCCCAGGACCCCTCCCAGGTGTGGAATCAGGCCCCGGCCATTTGGGATACCCAGGGCTTAGCATTTACAATAGCCAGTCACTGAGTGTGCTGATTAAACAAGTATCATACTTTATCTGAAAAGCAGGTTATTAGGTTTCCAACTCCAAAATCTTCTGTTATTTAATTTTGTCAAATCAGAAAATCCTATTTCCTTCAGCTATCCAAGAGAATAACTAAAAATCTCAGTTCACCACCAAACAGCACCCTGTAAAACAGGCTAATTAAATGTATCTCCACTTCCTGACATTATTCTTTGGCTATATACTCCTTCCAACAGCAATAAGAAAACCCGAATGTTTTCTCAGGGAAAAAAAAAAAAAATCAATTTAATTCCTCCCTTCTCTCAGGTTTAAACATTAACCTGGGAAAGCAGCAACTCTTGCAGTGACCTCTTGTGGCCAAGTGCTCAGCGGCGCTCAAGCGTCCCCGAAAAGGAAAAGGACACCTCTCCCATCGCCCCATCCCACAAGCCACAGGCAGAGAACGAAATTTAAGAAAGGAAAAAATTATAAGAAGAAAATGAAATATAATAATAAAAAAACAAGAAATACAAGAGAGGAAAGAAATACAAGAAAGAAAAGAAATGTAAGAAAGGAAAGAAATATAAGAAAGGAAAAATACAAGAAAGGAAATTAAATTTTAAAAATTAAAGAAATTAAAGAAAGAAAGAGATCAGACCCACGATTAGAAATCAGACCACAAAACAGCTGATCATATTTCAAGGAAATCCAGTTTTTCCTTTTGCTAATGATATGGCATTCTTTGAGTTTCTATATTAATACAATGGCACAGATCTTCCATAACCGTTATTTTTTGAGTAAAAATGAAAATTTTAGACCATGCCAGACTCCCCCGATTTCAGCAGCAGTCAGATATGCTAAATCTTTCTGTGCTCAGCAAGCCCACTTGAAAAGCAAGGAAAACAGGGCGTCTGCAATTGAAAACTCCTCACATATGTCATCTAGTAATGCTCCTCAGTGTAAAAATCCCCTTTGCATTGATTTACGTATCAGCAGGAGCCCTGCAGTCACAGAGATTGCAAAAGGAACCCTGTGCCTTGGAATGCCAAAGAAAGCCCTGATGACACGAGCTCCTTGGTCATCCCTTCAGTAACTTCTGAGCTGAACTGGAGGATGGAAACTTTCACCCCACAGCGCATCTCTGCTTTTACGCAGAGATTTAGGGAACTGCTGAGCTCCGCATTTTCCTCAGACGATCCCAAATGACAGGCAACCGGTAAACTTGAAATGCTTTGCTTTAAAGAACTTTCTCTCTGCAGCATGTGTAATTTAACTGGTACCAGATGAAAATGCAGCTTGTTTTGAGACAGGGGAGAGAAGCCCACACGTATCACGTCCCACTGGAACGTTTCATTGCCCTGCCTGTAACACAGGAACCCTCCATGAGGTAGCAGGAAGAACAGAAGAGACAACGAACACTTACTCATCTGCAGTACCAATGTAATAAAAATTAAAGAGGTGTCTTGGTGCTACAGATGTGACACTTGTTTCCTTCCCCCTTGCTGGGTAACCTGCCTTGACAACCTGTGAGCAGGGCTGATCCTTCCACCCACCCAAGTCACAGGGACCCAGCAGGGCATAAAGGTCCGTGTGAAGGAACTGCTTCTTAGGAACATGGCACAAAGCTGAAAAAGGGCCAGGAGTTAAATGCTGGCTTCATTAAAACTCATGCTGAAATTCCCACGTAAGCCTTACGGAGGTAAGATTCCAGCCCAGTGTCAAAACGCACTTGTGAAAGACCCACTTTCATGAGGAAGCTTATAAGAGTTACTGCAACAAAAACAATATCCAGGAATGATGACTCCTGTAATATAGATCATTATATATAGTTTTTCACTAAATTCATCCCCTCTTCCAAACCCAGCAGTCTTTACTGTAGATTGCTTCAAAGTCCCAGAGTTACTCTTTCCACAAACGCATCCTCTACCATAAAAGCAATTATGCCATTAACATAGACTTAATTCTTCTGCTGCTGGAATATGTGAAGGCAAGACAGACACGTTTCTCTGCCTCTGTGTGCGTGGCTCAAATCACAGGATGACTCTGCCCACAGGACAGGTCCATGAAGCCCAGTCCTGACCTACAGACTTGCCCAATTCTGTACCCTGTGCACTTCCACGATGCTGAGCTGAGGTCAGTATCAGCAGGAGCTCTGAATGCCCTGAAGAAGCAAACAATAATATCAGTATTAACAGGCACACACTGCTGAGAACATCTTGGGAGAGAACATTGCCCTAAGGATGGTCCTTATTAACAGTCCCAAATACTAATGGCAGGAAAAGGCAGTCACCTTAATGTGATTTAGCCCAGTGCTCTCACAAAACACCTCTTCTTTCAGCTCGGCAAAACACCTGGTGCTCTTAAGATCCGGGGCACAGTCAAGGCTGTAGCGAGATCATATCAATCTTTGTGAGCCTCAGATAAGCCTCGATGTATTTTCACTGTGCTTTACAAGAAGGGAAAAAAAAAAAAGATTGCAGAGAGTGCACTGAGATTATCCTGAACACAGGTCTGTGTGTCCCTAGGGCTTGTCCCTTTTACATCAGCTGGTCTAAGGACAGATCCCGCTGCTCCCTGTGGGCTTTGGCTCTCCTTAAGTGGAGCTCAGTTGTGGTGTGGACAAAGAACCTGCAAAGCAGAGGTGGCCATCCACCACCAAATGCTCTGGGAAGCACCTGCAGCCTGTGCTGCTGTCCAAACACCGAAGTACAACGCTGACCAAGAACACTTCACAAGCTCCAAGGCGTAAAGTCACCTCCAAAAGAGACGTTCCCCGGGCAAAGGGACACTGTGGGACCTCTCCATCGCTTGGATAGCTGCTCCATCCTTCCCAAATACATTGGCTGGGAGAGGGGCATCCAGCAGGGCAGTCCAGCTACCCCACCCTCCAATACAGAGGGCAAAGAGCCACGGTCACCCTGTTTCACGGTCACCCTGTTTCACGGTCACCCCGTTTCACAGTCACCCCGTTCCTTTGTGCTCAGTTCCTTGGTGCTTTGCTCATGACTGCACACAGTGAGCGCTTCTCCCACAATCTTAACCTGATGTGCAGTCAAAGCTGGGGTAAAAATGAAGGGTCCCCAACATTCCTATAAAGAAAGTACCCAAATACTGCTGAAAATTCAATATATGATTGCTTTTAACGCCAGGCTAGACACCACACCAAGCCTGCACACCGTGTTCCCACTACGTCCATTCCCAGGTCTGACTTTCCACATTTTAAAATTATTACAATCTTGTCTATAAATTTTGTTATTAGGATCCATCTCTGGCAACTCTGAGTAATTTGTCTCCACCTGCATTTCATTTTGAAGCCATTGCTCCCATTCCACCTGAAGAAGAGCCTCTCTGCTGAAATACCTGCTTGATTTTTTCCAGCGGTACCTGTAGCCTAACAGAAGTTACTACCCCTATCTACAAACCTTCTCCTGGTTGTTAAGAAAAGATTTATGATCAAGTAGTGCCATGGGATTGCATAAACATGACACATCTCAAAGGAGAATGTTCTTGAACCAGGAAAGGTGAGAGAAGGGCTTTTTTGGGGGGATGCTGAAGATGTATTTTAAAAAACGATCATCAGCCTTTCCTTAATCCCATTCCTCACATTGGCAATGAAAAATCTCTTGGAACTTGGTGAAGCCAAGTATAAAATCAAACCCAGCAGACCAAATCCTTGTCTTCTACAGAGCACTGGCAGGAAATACTGGAACCAGATTTGCTCTACTGTATACTATTCAGTTCGGATTAAACAGTGCTGAATCCAGTGAAAATTACTATTTCTATAAAGGATAAATAAGTCTGTGTCCTGGATGACAAAAATAAGAACTAAATCATGTTTCAGGTCACAACACTGACAACTTACATGAGTTAAATACAAATTCCCAATCTACTTTCCTCTTTGTGTCCAACAGGGCAGATTTGTCTCTCTAGCATCATGCTTAGACATCATCAGTGACAGAGAAAAAGCAGAATGAATGACCAGACCAGAATGACTTATGCTCCTAAATTAGACTAGGTTAAAAACTGGAGGGGATACAGGCTCTTGAAGTATAATGTTCTAACACCTTCCGAGCTTTTCCAATTTTTGGTACCTCGAAGCTTTGGTGAGCTTCCACCAGGGAGGATGTGTGATTTAATTAGAGCACGATACAAACCCATGGCATTCCCGAACCATGCTCCCAGCCCTGCCACCGACCTTGGGAAATCAACTGTGATGCCCCAAGCCCCCGTTTACGCCACAACTTGAAGAGCAGGTTGAGGAAGCCCCCGTGTGTCCCCTTCCACAAGGAGCTGTGAAGTGTAATTAAATTCCACCCTGCACTTTGAAATTGTCAGAGGCAAAGTGCTATATAAACCCCTATTAATTAAGCTTGCATTTAATATTCTGGGAAATAAATGCACTGTTGTGGGAAACCAGCTCTGAGAAGATCATGCAGCTCCAGGGCTTGACAGGGAGTCAGCTGCCGACCACACCACTGACAGAGGCAACACGAGAGAGGGGAGGAAGCCCCCCAAAAACAGCTGATGGCTTAATACAAAGCTGGCATTTTAACACACAACATTTTAAAACCAAATTCTAACTCCTCATCCCACTGCTGCGCATGTGGAAATCTGTGAATCTCTACCTGCCATCAAAATCAACTCCAAGCCAGCACACCAGACCACGTCAGTATGAATGTGAGGAACATCCAGAACTGTGCAATACAGGAAGGTGGAACGGAACACTTTTCAGCGTGATTTCACACCCCATCAGCGTCTTGATTAACACTAACTGTGGCAACTCTTCTCCACGCTCGGCTCTGCCCACCTTTCCCACTCCCGTCCCCAGGTGTACACTGGCACAGCAGTGCTTCCCCACGGCAGGGTCGCCCTAAACTTGGGCTGACCAAGGAGTCGTCTTTCAGCAAATGCAAAGTCGAGATCTCTTACATTTGTGCAAACACTCCTATGTTTCAGTAGTTATGTGACAGTGCAAAAACTGTATTAAAAAATGTATGTAAATAGCACAGGACTTGCCTAAAGCAGCATCTACATCAGCACACCCAAAGAGACAGTGGGCTGCAAACACACTGTAACTTTAATGGAGCTGTGTGCAGTGCTCTAGCACCGGATGGAAGGATGAAATTAACTCCAGCAGCAAGGCATAATTGGATGGCACACAGTCCTGAACTAGCCCTGTAAATATTCACCTAACAGAGGGGCTGTAGATGACCAACTGCAGGCAGTCCTCTATCTATTTGCTCAGCCACAGGATTACCATTGTCCAAATCACAGTCGCTCCCTTGCTGCTTTCCCAGTACCTTTGCCACAGACTTTAAAGCGCCACAGAATTGCAAAAACTTTGAAGCCCCTGAATGGAAAAGGTTGCAAATCCTAGTAATAAAACCAAAAAACTAAATCCAATACTAAAGAACAAGAAGGGGGGAAAAAAAAATGACCCTATGAGCAGAGAGGATGACAATTTATTGCCAGAGGCGTCTCACAAAAAGAAGTGAAAAAGGTTCAAATTGACAGTAGCGACAGCGATGTACGAAGCGCGGGGGGACAGGGGAAGGACCGCGAGGGGATGCTCCGGAGGAGCCCGGCGGGGCACCGCGGACCCCGTTCCTTGAAGGCACCGCTTTGGCACGGACCCACCAGCGTGGCAGCCCGGGGCGAGAAGCCGGAGGGACGGACGGACGGGCGGGCGGATGGCTGGGCGGATGGGTGAAGGGATGAAGGGGAATGCCTCACCGCTGGAGCGCCGGACGATGTTCTCCAGGAAGGTGTTCTGCGGTGCCACCAGCCCTCTCTTGCCCCCCGGCATCCTGCAGCGCCGGGCTCGGGGGCCGGGGGTGCGCGGGGCGGCAGCGGCGGCGGCGGCGGCGG